>MNCI01008484.1:630931-721252 GCA_015680685.1 Gnetum montanum
AATAACATTTGGGGGTCTAGAAGTAGTTAGTCTTTCCTTAGATAAGAGACTATATCCATTTTCCTCATTGTTATTACATTCCTCATCTGAAGACATATCTTCTTCAGAACTTGATAGAGAAGAAGTATCGCTTGATCCATTACTAGAAGATTTACTCGCATAATGAACACTAGATAACTCATCATCAGATTCGATATCAAGAAAGTTGGACATAATAAGATCACTTTCATCCTCATCTTCTACTAACTTAGTGTCTTGATGTTTATGCTTTCTATTTTTCTTTTCTTCCTTGATATTAACTCTTGTCAATGCTTTCTCAAGCTTCACTATTTTGTTAGACATATCTCTCATTAATTGTCCTTTTTCAGATCCCACTCTTTCATGTTCTTGTTCTTCCTTAACATGAGATGGACCCTGTAAAGCTTTAAATTGAGCTAAATCTTGCATAGGGATCATAACTCTTTCTTCTCTTTTTGGAATCGCAATATTTTCCTCAGGATTCAAGTTCAACTATTTTTCTAACTGTATAGCTTCATTGAAGTATTCATTTAATGTAGTTAAGTTTGGAGTTCTCCTTAACCAAATTGAAATGTTGGGGTTGACAGCCTTAAGGTAAGTTTCCTTAAGTATTTCTTCTGATGGCCTATATTGCCTTTGAAAGAGTCCACAAATTCGTTGAAACTTGATGTTGAAATCTCTAATTGAATCTATAACTCCTTGCTTAGCTTGCATTAGCCCACAGTATAGTTGTTGTTGATCTAACTGATTACCAAACTGGGCTAAGAAAAGATTCTTCATATCATCCCAACTTGTAATACTCCTACTTGGTAAGTTTGAATACCAAATCTGAGCCATATTCTTTAGATTTGATACGAACAACCTACAAGCTTGATCTTGATGTTGAATATTTGCATGAGCTAAAGCTAACTCAAACATGTGAATATATTCTTCAGCTAAATAAGCTTTTCTAGGAATAAAAGGCTCAGGAAAATATTTGTAAACTACCTTAGGAATATCATTGTAGTTTTGAAATCCTAATGGTGTAACTCTCTGCCAAGGATTTGCCATCCTATTCCTTTGTATAATTGAACTCTTAGACTTTCTAGATCTTCTCTTACGAATTGAAAAACCAGAGATAATGGGTGATCTTCTTGATCTTCTAGTTTTCACACCACTACTTGTTCCCAATTCAAAAACTTTCTTTTGTTCTTCTTTTGATAAAGAATCAGCCTTAGAATCTAGAATATCTTTTGAAACTTTGAAACTTTCCAAACTATCAAATTTCTTGGTCATGAACTGAAAATATTATCTAATTCTTAAGCCTTACAAATAATTCTTGATGTACTAAAAGTATAAGGCTTATGAACCTAGAGGCTTAATTTTCAGCCCTCCTTCTAGCGCCAAAAGAACTGTTGGCGACCGTTTGCGACGCGACTGCCAACGAGTGTCCTCGAACAGGATTTAGGTGCCTGCTGGTCTCTGGCAACACCAAGGCCCAGATACCTCCAAATAACTCAGTAGTTAATGTGAGTATGTGTGTGTGCTGTCGCAATGTGCGGTTGTATGAAATGTGACAATTTTGTTGTGTGTGAACTACAAATGACTTTACTTTAAAGAGATTCAGCCAACTTTATCAAGTACTGTGAGTTGTTGAAAGTTTCCTATTTTGTTCAAACTACCTAGTCTACACGGTCCTTATAATACCTGCTTATAACAAGTAAAATTTTACATAAACATTTGGGCACAACTCCGTAATCTACTCCTAATTTTCCCCAGAGAAAGAGATAGTTCCACAAGAAAACTAGAAATAGAGCAAGATTCAATGGAAATAAACAGAAAAGAAAAGAAAACAGATTTGTGTAGATCTCAAATATTTAAACAAGGTAAAATGACATGAGTAAACACTTCACAATAAAGCTATCCCAAATTCAATGTCTATGAATTATTCAAACTTCCAAGGCTCAAACAAGCAATATCTTCAAGACAATCCTATTACGCTACCAAAAATTGATGCGTAAACTACCACGTGCGAGACTCCATTTTGACTAGATAATAGATGTCAACGATTGCATTCAAATAGAACCTTTAAAAGACTTGACAATTTCTGATTGAAATACCACGGGAATTCACTTTAAAGATAAAGAAGCTATTCTGGTCCCATCAAAATACCAAAGATTTTCTGAACCCTCTCGGCTACTAAATTGTTCCACGGCGTGACTACAAATAGAGGCTCTCTTACAACAACCTAATAGCAGTTCCCAAACGTTGCACAATAATGAAATTTACTACTAAGATGCTCTCAAGGCCTGTAATCACTAGCGCTTCTATGGCAAATTTTAACAGAAATTTTTATCGGGCAACAAGAACAACAAAAGCAATCTAAAAATCCCAAAATTACTTGCCAAGGATGATACTATCTAAACCACTAGCTAGGCAATTTAAACAAAACAAAAAATGAAATGCATAACTCACAGTACCATAACAAAGAGGTTGAAATCTTTATTCTAGCAAGCCATCTTGCGAACCATCTTCTTTACAAATCTTCCAAGTGTGATGATGATGCTCCTTCTTGATCCCCCTTCCTTTTGATACTTGAAGCCTTTTTATAGGGGTCCAAGGTAGGTAGGGAAGTTACACATTCACCTAACTTTTCTCCCAAGTCACTTTGCCAACCAATTAGGAAATTTCTTGCCCAACAAGTTAGGAAGTTACTTGCCCAACAAGGTAGGTAAGTTACAACAATATTGGGTGGTTTTAACCAAAAAAAAGGGTAAGGAAGTTGACAAGTGGCTTTGGTGATACAATCTTAAAAATATAGGGGTACAAACTTTAGTGCCCCATACATGTTTATCATTTCCTTTCAAATGAGATGTTAAGATTTTTTTTTAAAATGTTGTATAAAGAAATTGCAACTCCTAAATATCCTAAAAAATATCTCTCCTAACCTTTCTCTTAAGTAACCTGTCTCACCAATTAGAAGGTTACTTTCCCAACAAGCTAGGAGAAAGTTACAACAATTTTTAAATGATTATAAAAATCTGCAACTTCAAAAGTGTTTATACATGATACAAGAATTTGGTCTTTTGGTAATTGAATAGGATTCAAATATTAATAATTATTTTTTTGAGGCTTATGCTTTTCCATTGCTTCTTTTATTTTATATTTATTTCTTATTATTATTACTTCTTTTAGAAATATCATGGATTCCAAAGGATAGCCGATAGAATAAAGTTTTTGCTCCACCGTTGGTTTGTTGCTGCCGTTGCCGAAACCCTTTGCTGCTGCTTCGTTGCTACCATTCTCGCATCTTCCGCGCCTCACCCTAGCTGCGTCATCGATTTAACCCGAAACAAGATTGCGGTTTGAACAGTTTCTCGTGGAGCTCGGCATCAGTTACTCATTTCAACGGTACAATAACTTGGATTTGGGAACCCTCTACCATGGTGTTTCGCCCCTATTCGTGGGCAACGTCCAAGTTGATCACATCCGTGTCTTGCTCGGTAGTTTGCGGATAACCGCCCCCAGATTGCCGGCATGGGCATAGCAACCAGCTGACATTGTGCTCCTATTTTACTTATTTATTGTACTTCCTTGGCCAAAAATTTGCAAAAACAAAATAAAGAAACCCTTTGCAGCAAGTGTTTGTCAAAATTCCAGGCTGAATATAGCGGGTTTTCTTATGGCAACAGCAGGTATTACTGCATTTTTTTCTCTTTATATTTGTCTCTATTCCTGGCAATATTCTGTAACTGCTTCTCCTTCACACAGGGTTCATCTCCTCTGTTTTCTTGGCTCCCATACTTCATAAAATTTCATCATTCATTATTCATCCCTGATGCATTTGTGATCAGGCCTTGTATGCAAACTCATCCATTTCTCTCTGCAGCATGGTCTTTGAATTAGATGTGCTGCTTCCAATGGTTTTTGGAATATTTTTTTGCATCCATAAGATGCATGTTTAGGACAATTGCTGAACTCTGTTTTAATGCTTTTGGATCTGAAAATTGCTGTACAGTAACAGCCATTACCTGTGGTACGTTTTTGTTTATGGCAACAATGAAAACCATATGTGCAGACCCTCCTGATTTTAGCATAACTTAATCTAAATTCTTCTCCAAAATCAACCTGTGTTTTTGCTAATATTGGCTACATTCCTGCTGAGAATGATAGTGAATTAAGTGAAGTCCCACTTAATTTTTATCATTAGCAACCAATCTTGTCTTCTATTTCTGGCATAAAATCTTTATATCAAGATGACCAAATCTTGTGATGATCATTAGAGTGAAATTAATATCATTTGCATATTTTTATCATGTTCAATATCACCCCCTTTGAATATCTACTTTTACTGCTTCATGGAATGGCTAAATGTGACAACAATATGCATCAAATGTTTGGTAATTTCAGTAAACCTGGGGATGAACTTTTTCACAAAGTTTATCTTCCCAAAAAAGGATCTAAGAGATTTCTTACTTGTGGGATGCTCAATATTCTGTATTGCTTGGATTTGGGAATTATCTATGGAAATTCCTTCTTAACATATTACATGGCCTAATAGGCTTCTGAATTTAACCCCAAAGATACACTTCTTAGGATTTAATGAAATACCAAACTCACGACATTTGTTGAAATCTTGTTGAAGATGATTAATATGATCTTTTTTTTCTTTGAGAATATTGTAATATCATCCAAATAAACCACCATGAATTTTCCTAATAAATCCTTAAATGCTAAATCCATTACTTTTTGAAAAGTAGCTCCAACATTTGACAATCCAAATGGCATTATTTGGTAAGCAAAAGTTCCCCATTTTGTGATAAATGCTATTTTGTATCTATCATTCTTATCTACCATTATTTGATTATAACCTGAGAAACCATCTAAGAAAGAATATACTTGACAACCTGAGACTTTAATCAACATCTCATCAATTCTTTGAAGTGGATACTTATCCTTTTTTGAAGCATTCCGATTTCTAAAGTCTACACAAAGCCTTATATCACCATTTTTCTTCCTCACCGAAACAAGGTTAGCAAGTCATGTTGAATATTGTACTAGATATATGATTTGTGCTTGTAACAACTTCTTGATTTCAGCTTCCATAGCTGGTTCAAATGATGGGTTAAATTTTCTTTGTCTTTTCTTGACTATTTTACAACCTTCTATTAGTTGAATTTTATGTGTCATCACATCTTGCCTAAACACTTTAAGATTACCATAAGACTAAGCAAAATTTTCCAAATTATTTCTTAGACATGTTAACAAGTTTTTCTTGAAACTCGAATCTCTTCCCTTTGTAACATTCAACATCTTTGGCATCCTGTCTAATCCAAAATTCACTACCTTAAAAACCTGACTATCTAGGTTCTGTAAATCTTTTTCAGTAAGTAAATTTTTCTTGAACTCATGTTCCAAGTCAATCATCCTTTTTGGAATGAAATTATCTTTGGAGTTTGATGACGTTTCAGGTATCACTTGATCCTCAAATTCTTGTTTGTTTTTCATAAATCTTAGTACTTGATCATTATCTTCAAATACTTGTAAATGTTTTATATTATCTCGTATTGATGGCTGATGTTCTTTTTCAACCATTACATCTTTGTAACTTTCTATTATTTGCATATTGATTGCTGAAGCTGCCTTTGCCAAATCATCTGCTATAAGATTCTCTACTCTGTTTATATGCTCTATTTGGCAATGTTGAAACTGATCTAACATCTTACAACCAAGTTGCTGATAAGGTCTTAAGAATGAGCTCTTTACTACACAGTTACCCTTTACTTGTTCACAAACTAATCTTGGGTCTCCTTTTATAGTGATTACTCTAATCTTTTTGTCTAGATCTATTCTTATACCAATACATAAAGCTTCATACTCAGCTTTGTTGTTAGTAGTAGGGAAAGATAGATGAATTGCTTTGATAATTTTAGGTAAATCATTCCTTAATATAACTATACCGACTCCTGCACCTTTTGAATTACATGAACCATCAAAGTATAACTCCCATTTATCCTCATTATTTGATTGTTCCTTTTCAGAACTATAATTTTCTTGGAGTGTAAAAATTTTATTTTCAACACCTTCTTTTTCAACCATTTTACTTTTTCCAATTGAAGTAATGTTATCAATCATCAAAGGCTCACTATAGATGTATATTTGATTTGGTTCTCCTTTCCAAGGTAGCCACATGTGAGAATAATCTGTTGATATGTAACCTAAGAAATTCTTGTTCCAACTTCTACTCAATAAGAGACTATGTGAATCTGGTATATCTACCACTTGAATAGTTACTCTACTTCTGATGTAGGGCTCAGAAGAAATTTCCAATAGCACATTTGGTAATTGACCCACAATCGTCACTCTACTTTTATCCACTTGAACAATCTTTTTATTTGATTTTTCAGGAATCAAACCAAGTTTCTTACATATAGACAATGGCATTATAGTAGACGTAGCTCCAGAATCAATCAAACAATTGTGTAAGTATTTATCCTTTAATTTCATTATGAAAAGGAAATGAGGAGCTTCCTTATCATATGAAGTCTTTAATTTCTCATCATTATTAGACACATAACTTAACTCTGATTCTCTAACACTCCTTTTACCTTTAATGAACTCTAAAGCCTTTCTTTGCTGATCTCCTATTTGTTGCAACTGATAAAAGCTAATATTGGCCTTGACATGTTTAAGGTCTTCAATCAAATCATACTCTCCATCACCAATAAAGCTTGGTTTTTTTATCCATTTATTAAAATACTGATTTGGAGTGCTTTGCTCAACTTGATTATCTTTAGCTTTATTCTTATCTCTTCTATTTGGCTCAAAAGTTTTTCTCTTAGTAGATGGATTAGTAATAACATTTTGGGGTTTAGAAGTAGTTAATCTTTCTTCTGATCAAATATTATATCCATTTTCTTCATTATTATTACATTCTTTATCTGAAGACATATCTTCTTCAGAACTTGATAGAGAAGAAGTATCACTAGATCCATTCCTAGAAGATTTACTTGCATAATGAACACTAGATAACTCATTATCAGATTCAATATCAAGAAAGTTAAATATAATTAGGTCACTTTCATCCTCATCCTCTGCTAACTTAGTGTCTTGATGTTTATGCTTTCTATTTTTTTCTTTCTTCATTGATATTAACTCTTGCCAAGGCTTTTTCAAGCTTCACTATTTTGTTAAACATATCTCTCATTAATTGTCCTTTTTCATATTCTACTCTTTCATGTTCTTGCTCTATCTTACATGAGATGGACCTGGTAAATCTTTAAATTGAGCAAAATCTTGCGTAGGAGACATAACTCTTTCTTCTCTTTTTTGAATTGCAATATTTTCTTCAGGATTCAAGTTCAACTATTTTTCTAATTGTATAGCTTCACTAAAGAAGTCATTTAGTGTAGTTAAGTTTGAAGTTCTCCTTAACCAAATTGAAATGTTGGGGTTGACAACCTTAAGATAAGTTTCTTTAAGCATTTCTTCTGATGGCCTATATTGTCTTTGAAAGAGTCCACAAATTTGTTGAAACTTGATGTTAAAATCTCTAATTGACTCTTTAATTTCTTGCTTAGCTTATATTAGCCCATAGTATAGTTTTTTTTTATCTAATTGATTACCACACTAGGCCAAGAAAAGATTCTTCATGTCATCCCAACTTGTAATACTATTACTTGGTAAGTTCGAATACCAAATCTAAGTCATACCCTTTAAATTTGATACAAACAACCTACAAGCTTGATCTTGATGTTGAATATTTGCATGAGCTAAAGCTAACTCAAACTCAAACATGTGAATATATTCTTCAGCTAAATAAGCTTTTCTAGGAATGAAAGGCTCAGGAAAATATTTGTAAACTACCTTAGGAATATCATTGTAATTTTGAAATCCTAATGGTGCAACTCTTTGCCAACGATTTGCCATCCTATTGCTTTAGATAGTTGAACTCTTAGACTTTCTAGATCTTCTCTTATAAATTGATAAACCAGATATAATGGGTGATCTTCCTGATATTATAATTTTCACTCCACTACTTGTTCCCAATTCAAAAACTTTTTTTTTCTTCTTCTGCTGAAGAATCAGTCTTAGAATCAAGAATATCTTTTCAAACTTTTAAATTTTCCAAACTATCAATCTTCTTGATCATGAACTGAAAATAATATTTAATTTCTTAAGCCTTTAGAGTAACAAAGAATGGTTGATGTGATACAATTATAAGGCTTATGAACTTAGAGGCTAAATTTTCAGCCCTCCTTCTAGCACCAAAATAATTATTGGCAATCGTTTAGGACGCGATCGCTAATGAGTGTCCTCGAACAGGATTTAGGTGCTTCCTCACCTTTGGCAACACCAAGGCCGAGATACCTCCAAATAGACTTAGTAGTTAATGTAAGTATGTGTATGTGCTGTTGCAGTGTATTGTTGTAAAAAATGAAATGATGTGGTTGTGTGTAAAACTACAAATGACTTATTTTAAAGAGATTCAGCCAACTTTGCAAAGTACTGTGAGTTGTAGAGAGTTCCTATTTTGTTCAATTGCTTAGTCTATGTGGTCCTTATAATACCTACTTGTAACAAATAAAGTTTTGCAAAAATATTTGAGCACAACTCTACGAATCTACTTCTAATTTTCCCCAGACAAATAGATAGTTCCACAAGAAAACTAGAAATAGAGCAAAATTCATTGGAAATAGAAAGAAGAGAAAAATAAAGAAGATTTGTGTAAAGCTCTCAAATTCTTAAACAAGGTAAAATGATACAAGTAAACATTTCTCAATAAAGCTATCCCAAATTCAATAACTATGAATTGTTCAAACTTCCAAGGCTCAAATAAGAAATGTCTTCAAGACAATCCTACTATGCTACCCAAAAAATTTGCTGCATAAACTATCATGTACTAGACTCTATTTTGGCTAGATAATGGATGTTGAAAATTGCATTCAATAGAACCTTTAAAATACTTGACAATTTTTTATTGAAATACCACGGAGATTCACTTTACAGATAAAAGAAGCTATTCTGGTCCTATCAAAACACCAAAGATTTTATGAACCTTCTTGGCTATTGAATCATTCAATGGCTTGAAGACATGCAGAGTCTCTCATACAAAAATCTCAATAGAGGTTCTTATACATTGCACAATAATAAAATTCACTACTAAAATGCTCTTAAGGCTTTCAAACGCAAGCTCTTCTATGGCAAAATTTTAATAGAAATTTTCTATCATGCAACAAGAACAATAAGAGCAATCTAAAAATCCAAAAATTATTTGTCAAGCATGATAATATCTAAACCACTAGCTAAAAAATTTAAATGAAATAAAAATTAGTAAACATAACTCACAGGACTATGACAAAGAGGCTGAAATGTTGTCTTTGATAAATCATCTTACAAGCAATCTTTCACAATGTCTTCTTTACAAATGCTCTTCTCCCTTAGCCACCAAGACCCAAACTGTGACCTTAAGTGTCTCCAAGTGAGAGCAATTACTGTGTGATATCCCCTTTCTTCTAACCCCTAAAGTCCTTTTTATAGGGTCTCATAGGTAGTTAGATATTCTAAGACATCCTGGGTAACTTCTCTCCCAGGTAAGGAAGTTATAACTTGCCCAACAAGTTAGGAAGTTATAACTTATACATGAAGTTAGGAGAAAATCATGCTAACATTGGCATGTGTCTTTACAAATATTACAAATATTTCTTTTATAAGCAACAACCTATATAATAATCTTAAAAAAAAAATCCAAGATATTCATACTATAAGAGATCCACAAAATTTTCATTTTATTTTTCTTTAGGATTTTAATTATTAAATATCATTAATCCCTAGTAACTCTCATGAACAAGTGGTACTAAAAAAGTAATTCAACGTCCACCATAGTGTAGATGTTGGTGGAGGTGGCTGCATGGTCTTTAAAATCAATAAAGCCAATCCTTGCAAATTTCTGATGTTGTATAATTAAATCATAAGCATTTGCATTTGATGCTAGCTTTATATCCACATAAAATTTGCTGCTGGCTTCCTTGGAAAAGTGATGTTTACTGGAAAAAAAATTTGAATACGATGGTGGTTACTTGGCACCATTACCATAGGTGCTTCAATCAGCAACACATCCTTTTCATCATCTCCTGGTAACCAATTCTTCCTTCCTTGATAACCAACTGCTAGCGAGCAATTGATCTCTGATTCCTACGCACATTTTAAGAATGCCTTCGAATGTGAAGGCGTCAAGCCTGAAAAAACCTGATTTCTACAAAAAATTTCAAATTATTCAACCCTGTGCTAATCTTAGCTAGAACCATATATCAACTGCCACCACAAAACAAGGCCCTACCACTGCATCTAGTAATGTTGCCACATGGTGTTCTGTTGCTGCCACCATGTGCCATCTTTGAGAGTGCCCCAGTATAGAGAGGATAGGATGCTAGAACCTAGCAGCTTGTTGATGTTGAATCCTCTAGTGGCTTTGCTGATGTCTTTGTAAGAGAACCGTCTTCCATAGTTCTTCTTCTAGTTGTCAAATTCACAATTTAACCCGCCTCTATCCTTTGTTCCAACAAGCATTTCAAGGGAGCAACCAAAGCGAATATGTGCAAATTTTAGATTTCTTTGGACATGGTGTCTCGATTTTTTTGTTCATCTACTGGATCTAACAAATATTAGGATGCGCTACAACTAGAAAATGTGCCAACTCCCTTATCCTCCCTGATGGTTTTCTCTCCTGGAGAAGAATCAAAATCTATCTCTTTTCCAGCATGATCAAGGTGATTTACTGTATTGGAACTTGGCATGTTCATGTCCGAATTGTGGACTTTGTCACTCTCCATTCGTGGCATCTTGATTTCTTTATCTTCTATATCCTGTTGGGAAGCCCTTTTCATGAAGCATGATTCTGTTGAACATGAAACTTGAGTGATGTGAACATTGCTCGCGGAGGAGGGAGGTTCAACTCAGAGAGAGTCTGAGCAACATGTGCTGACTTGACTAGTTTTATGGGAGAAAGGTTATTCAAGTAATTGAAAAATGGTGAATCTTGCGTAATCGGCGACTGAGCCTACACCAGGGCCATGATGGTGCGCTGAGGCAAATCATCCATTTTCGCTCACAAAAACAACAGACGAAAATCTGAAATGATCCAAAAACAAATAGCAACACAATGGCGGCCCAAGATGATGAAGAAGTGGTAGTAGTAGTAGATGTTGTTGGCTTATAAATGCTGACCTCGATCTGGAAATCATCGGCAGCTTTCACAGTAGCTCTACATTTTGTGCTTCGACTAAACTGAAAGTGTTGTGCTACTTCAGTAACAGAATGAAAATGGCGACGGTAGAGTGATGTCGTTGAGTTGTAGATAATCGAATGAGGTAGTGGCGGTGGGAACAGCCCCAAGCCAAATGCAAAGCAAAGTGACCATAATATTATCTCAGTGATGGATTGGTTTTCATTGATATTCATGTTTCTTTTCTATGTAATTGGCTTCCATTAGTCAAATCAAATCTTGGTCAATGTATAAGATATAAGCGAAAAATTCTATTTTTCATCACTGCATAATAACTTACATGAATCTTTGGTAAGTTCAAGCATTATTCTTTTGAAATTCTTTTCAAATTATTTGAGGTAGAGCATGGATGCTTTGAATAAATATCGACAATTTGAAGCACTGTTTTCTACCACCTTTTCCCTAAGGATAGCTCCTGCTCGTTCTTTACCAGTATCCAAAGATTTGCCAGTTATTTTAGTTATTGTTTTTTTTTTTCATTCCATCTTTTCATCCAATCCTTTTTAGCTAATGGAAATGAATGATAGGAATCAATATCTTTCCAAACTACATCTTTCCATTTGAAATAGTTATATTGAAATATTTTGAAGGTCTCAATTGTTCCATATCTCTGTTCCATGAAATGGCCAAAATGTGCCAATAGTTTTCTTCTTGATTTTTATTACTGTTTCAATGTTGTCGCATTATCAGGAAGCTCAGCAAATAAAAATAACAAAGTCTTTGCATGATGTGGTTCTCACGCATAAACACATAAAACCAAAAAAAAAATAGTGAGAATTCAAAGCACACCCCTTAGACGAAATAATCTCTTGGATTACAACCACTAGTTATGGAACTAAAATAAAAATTTTCCCTTTAACTAAGGTCCTCTCACTTCCCATTCTCTCCTGCTTTGTTTCTTCAGAATGGTGGTGGCTCTTGGGTGAAGGCATTCTTGTTACTTCAAGGGGATAGATTGGCCGAATGCAATGATGCAAAGTCACTGGACGTGGTTTGTTTGAGGCTGGATTTGGAATGGGATCAAGAAAGTTAAATTAACCATGAAATACACAAAGGGCTATACACCACCTTGTTCTTGAGATTCCATTCCATTCTCTTCTCTCCATCCTTCTCTCTATTGTTCACCTCATTTCTGGTTGTATCATTAGGGTATATCTTGGTGGATGCATTATTTTCTTTTTGGTAAACTCTTGTGGTTAAGACTTTAACTCTTATTTTCAATGACATTTCTAGAACCTACAGACTCTTTGAATGTGGGTTTGTTAGGGCATTAAGGGCATGAGCCTGCTTTGGGAAGGACCCATTGGCATTCCTCTTTGGTGCATCAGTTAATTTCTTTCCCTTAAACATTTTTGCAATCGATTTTATTTTGTTCATTTCCATCTTGACATCCATTTCATCAATGTTATAATTGTCTCTTTTTCTTCATCTTTCTTATTCCTTTTCTTTTTCCATTCTCTTGCTACCAAAGGTTCGCGATTAGTCATGGGGGTACGGGGCCCAATTTTTCGATTTTCTTCTAACCCCTACACCTTCGGTAGTCATCAATATTATATCTCCAGATCCGCAATCAGCCATACCACAACCTAGTCAATGGACCTTTCACTGAAGCAAGGCATCAACTACATTTAAAATTCATTTACCCTTGCTAATATAAGATTGTGTTGTGTGTGTAGATGGCAATCATGCAATAACGGATTGGATCTGGAGGGAACACTTGGAATGGAGTAGTGCTGAAGTAGTTATGCAAGGAATGAGACTAATGGCACACTTATGGATGGACAATGAAAGATGCAATCTTGGGATTGGAAACAACAAAACTTCTTTCTCTCTCTTTCTTAGCTGCCAAAGAAGGCCTGATGTCAAATGTAATAAGGTGTTCACTCTTATTGTCATGAACACTAGTTTTATCTTATCTTGTAATGATGATCCATTCACATGTCATCCCATTAGTTCCATTTGAGTCAATAATCCCATACCTTCCCAATATTTTGTAAGGAACTCGAGGACGAGTTTTTATTTAGTCATGGGGTTATGATGGGATGAAATATCGCATGGGTCACAATATCGCGTATGCAATATCACAGTGTGCCACCAAGTCTATAAATAAGAGGCAGCTCTCCCTTGTTTCTCATTCTAGGCCTAGATAGTAGTGAAACTCTGGAAGTTTTACCTCTCCAGAGATAGAATATTTTCCATGTGCCTGTAGTAGGAGCTCCAAAGTAAATGGATCTTTATTCGAGCAAATATTGTACCTAAACACAAGTTTGTGCATGGCAATAAAGACGAACTTATTGGATAAACCTTGCAGTGCATGGAATAGGCTAAATAGGACTTTATTTATTGTTATTTATTTTTTATCATTTAAATTCTTTATTAGCCATTAAATCTCTCTCAACGTGTCTCTCCTAGTTAAGTGCCTCAATACGACTGCTTCGAGCACGTGTGTTATGCTTGGTGATCCCAGGAATGATTAGTGTTTGGTAACCAAGGTTGCATTGGTTCAGGGTGTGAACGGTAAGTGGGAACGGATGCTGATGCTAGGTTAATTAAGGCTTGGATAGTTAGTTAAAGTTAGTTAATTAGTCTCTTCACCCTTCACGTTGTCAACATAGGAGATAAACCAGAAAAGCTATAAAAATCACATACCTCAAACTTACTTAACAATACACCGTGACAAATACAAGTAAGTCTAGGAAGACAATGAATGATTAACCTTAAGTGTTCCATAAGGCGTGTAGGCACTTAGTCTGTGGAGTTCGACCGGATCGCGCGTGTAATGGTCATATTTGTATGGTTGAGTGTAGGGGTACCTCGCCACTCACCACTATGCATCTAAAAATCCAGATATCACATGAGTTTTTTAGTCCTTCAATACATTCATTGTCTTAGATTTAGTGTATCATCAATATGGAAATGGTTCAAAATAGTAGAGATTCAAGGAAGTTTTAATGCATATTAGAGAGGAAAAAAGTCTTAATAAAGACTATTATTTCATGGACACCTAACTAAATCTTCCATTAACCTTAAATCGATTATCTGATTTTAAATACTTGATGCATTTGGATGATATAAAGGAGAAAGTATAGTCCCACCACAAGATGTTACTAAAAATGCAGAGATCCATTGTTGTGTGTATTGCAATAAGAGATTCTCATGGATTCAAAATCTTAGATAATATGTGAAGGTACATAGGTAAAGCTCACAATTAACCTTTGGCCAAATGCAAGATTAGTGCATGGTGCACTTAGCACAGTTCATAGTATTATCTATCATTCTAAGAAAAAATCATATGTATTTCCATCTTATGTTTTTATTTATTTTGACTCCTATATCAAATGTTCATTCAATAATCATAATCTACGTCATTTACCAATTGTACCTATGGTTTGAGGAGTATCACATCAATTACCATTATGATAGGCATGAACCATGACTATTCATAAAACTGATCTTGGATAAGATCACTATTAATATATGATCAAAATAATTCATAGGTCTAACATTTACTATATTGTCTAGGGTTAAGAGTAATGACTCTTTAAAGCTTTATCCTTCATTCTCTTTAATTTCTAATTCCAAACATCTTTATAATAGAGTTGCAAAGAAAAAAAATTGTTAAGTTAGAAGATTAGTCATTTAAATTTATGCTTCTACCTCTATTCTTCCTAATCCTAATTCCTATTCTACAGCTCTAAAAGTTGTCTACCAAAAAAATATATAATTTTTTTTTACATAAACATAGTTGAAAAGTAGATTATTTTATTTTCTTCAAGCTTTTTTTTTTCTTTGAAATTTTGATGCATTAATGATATTGATTTAGCTATAAGTATATTTTAACAACTTAAATTTTTATTTCAATGTGCTCAATGATGTCAATGGATATTTTTAAAAAAAATAATTTGATTCCTCTACTCAATAGTGAAATGACTCCACTAGCATGCACACACACATGTGTGTGCATACACATGAATTAGTGGATGGATATTTTTTAAAAAATAATTTAGTTCCTCTCCTTAGTAGCAAAATAACTTTAATAGCTTGCACACACACTCACACAAACATGCACATGCACAAGAGGATCTTCTAAGTTTTGATTCTCTCTTTAAAACTTGACTACTAAACAACTCAATTGCTGAATGAGGTAACAATTTTGATGCTAGATTATTAAACAAGATGACAAATTTGATGGAACCCAAATTACTCCTACATATTCTTCTCTTATTCCCCTTTCCCATTTTCTTTAAACCCTCTTAGTCCAATTTTTTCTTTCACTATTTATTTAGGATACCTTTGAAAGATTACTCTTTAGCATAAATAATAGCCAGTCTATTTCATATCGTAGAAGCTACTCTAAGTTTTGATTAAATATTTGTATAGTAAAATTTAGCTTATATTATAAGGTTGAACAAACATCTAATAATTTATACTCAACACCATATAGAATTGCAAGTATGATTATTGTTGTGTCAATTTTTTTTATTTCACTAAGATATTTTTGTCACATAATACACTAATAGTCTATCTCCATATTAACCATCTCTCCATAAGCCTTTTTCTTATCTTTTACCATTTGATTAGAGCATAGTTGAAGGATCATTGCCCAAAGGCTCAATGTTCATCTTGCCAAGGCAAGGTCTACAAAGATTAGTAGATGAACAAAAGCTTATCATCTTCTAATTAGTTATGCATAGGCTCAAAACCAAGTCTTAATACTTAAGAAATAAGCATCTTCCTAGCTCTCCTATCCAATAATTATGTTTACACTAAAAAGAAATTGTACTAATTCTTAAGCATTTTAGTGATTGTATTCACTTTTTTATTTTAAAAATTTTTGCTCAATATATAAAAAAAACATACATAAATGAATTTCACAATTTATTTTTTTACTTTGAAACAATAATCAGTTTTGCTAACTTAACCTCCTCTATCATTCGAAATGGAAATTCCAAGTAAATCAAGTATAGAGTGTTTCATGTGACAACCAAATGGCCTAAATGTATAAACTAAGCATGACCTAACATAACAAAATGAATAAATTATTTAGTATAGAATTTAGATAACACATAATAACATAATGAATAAATTCCTTTAGCATAGAAATTACACTTGCTATAAGAGCAAGTTATAAGGAATCAGTAACAGGCAATGACCTTGAGGATTTGGTAGCTTATATCAGATAGAGAGACAAGAATTCTTGGTAGGAATGGTTATAACTTACAATCAAGCACCATGTAGGAAAATACAGTTGATTAGTATAAAATAAATAGATGTTGGGACCATCAATTATGTCATATTCTCATAGTTTCATAGGAAGTATATTCATCGCTAATATATGTCAATAATCAATGACATCATGTAAGCCTAACATTTCACTCTTTAGCCTTACTATTAATTTTTTTGTTGCCTTAAACCTATTATTTAAGCCTTAGGAGATACTGGTCAAGAGTTAATGTGTGTCTTAATGGGCTAGTGAAAAACCAAGCACACATATTCAATGTTTTCTTGTAAACCATTTTTAGTGATCCCTCCAAGTTCAAGCTTTCATACCATTTGGAATTATTAAGTAATACATTAATTTTATTAGTTATTATAATGAATATATCAACTATGTGATGCAAAGGGTAGCAAGAATCAATACTATATTTTGTTTTAATGTGTTACATTTGAGTTCATTTAATATAAGATATTGTACTTACCAATTTAATTACATTTTTTTAAATCTTTTTGAGACTAAAATTAAAATTTGATTAAATCCATTAGATTTAAAAATCTCATTAAGAAAAATTTTAACTACTCTTAGTAACACTTAGAACAAATCAACCAAATTTCTAGTTGTAATATCCCATCTATGTCTAATGTGCTTCGAGATAGGAGATTGTAGGAAAATGTGGTATTCATCTTCAATGGTATTTATATTCCATAATCAACATATTTTTTCTTCACAAGAAATTTTGAGCTACATTCTATGTATAGGCTTCATGTAACTATTTTATAGTTTATAGAAGCATTTGGCTTAAAAGTTAATCTTGCTAAGAATAGATTTTTCAACTTTGGAATGCACTAACATACCTTTCAACTATAAGATTTTTTGTTTAGTTGTAATATAGCATATTTGCCTACAATTTATTTAGGATTACCTATCTTCATTGGTAAACTGAAAGTATCAATCTAGAATGAGATATGTCATAAGATCTCAAATAAGCTAAGCAGTTGGAAAGCAAAAATGTTATCTTCGGTAGAACATCTCCACTTGATTAGAGATGCTCTTTAAGTTATTCTTATGTATTTCCTTTTATGTTTGAATGCTCCTGATGAGTGGTGAGGTACCCCTACACCCAACCATATAAATCATGAACCATTCACACACTATCCAGTCGAATCCTGCAAAGTTTGTTGTTTCCAATGCACTAGCCCTTTAGAAAGTGAATCTAGCCTTAGGGTCAATCATTGTCTTCCCAATTAAACTTGTGAAATTCATTGGTATTGATGAGTGGCAAGGTATCCCTACACTCAACCATATGAAATGAGCGTAGCATGTGCGATCCAGTCGAACTTCACAAACTAAATTTCTAAACGCCCCATGGAACACTTGGGGTTAATCATTCGTTGTCTTCTCGGACTTACTTGTTGTTGTCACGGTGTATCGTTAAGTAAGTCCAAGGTATATGATTTTTATAGCTTTTCTGGTTTTTCTCCTATGCTACCAGGGTGAAGGGTTGAGAGAGCTAACTAACTCTAACTAAGGACTAAGTATAAATTAACTAGCATCAGCATCTATTCCCACTTACCGTACACACCCTGAACTATGCAACTATGGCTACCAAATGCTAATTGTTACTGGGATTACCACACGTAATGCACATGCTCGAAGTGGTCATACTGAGGCACTTAGCTAGGATAAACGTGATGAGAAACTAATTCCTTGACTAGCCGTACACATCCGTAAATGCTCGTAATCAAGTTGTACTCATCCCGTGTTCTAGGAGTTGAGGGTGAGAGAGACTAATCGCGATGAGCAGCTAATTCGTTGATTAGCCATACACATTCATGTTGGCACATTTGGCCATTACATGGAGCAGTTAGAATATTTTGTTCAAAATATTAGCACAATCCCTGGTTGTAAATTTGCAATTTAGTATTATGAGTTAATGGGTATTCTTAGAGAAGCAATCCTGGTAAATAATCTTGATGTTGAAGCCTTCTTGGAAAGTAAATTAAAATGCCAAGTTATTTTCTTAAGTGAAGATTGGAATAAGGAGGTGATTATTTACCACAAGAAAGCATACTCCCTGTTAATATTGGCAAAATAGACAACACCATGGGTAATGGATTATCAAAAATTAGCTAAGAGTTGGAAGAAAGTGAAGGACCTAATGGACTACCAACTGGTTTTGAATCTGTAGATTTAAAATTATCAAATGATGTAAAGGTTTATATATTGCAGAAAAACCCAAATTCACGTATGTCCAAAGGCCCATTGTTAACGCTTCCAGAGAGGAAAAAAATAAAATCAGAAAAACAGAACTGAATGCCACGGTTTTGGGGCAAATCCTTTGGCTTGCCATTCAAGACTGCACCCACGCAGCAGTCAGATTTATGTTACAGACTAGCCAGACACCAAGCCTTAGTTTGTGGAGCGCATGGGAGGCCCTTCTTTCACTGCTGAGCTAAGTTAAAGGGGGTTTCGGGTAGCAATCGCATGGAGAAAGCCAAACAGAACTGAGGCCAGTTTAGGGCAAAACACAGTAGATATATTATTGATTCCAGCAGAGGCACTTGTGGATTTTAGAAGAATGGACGCCTATCTTGTGCAACGAACAAATTTGGGTTTTCATCCACAGCAACGGCAAATGCTTTAAGAACCCTGATGGACGTCACTCGAAAAATCTACACCAAATGTTGGACGAAAATTCTGAAAGCCAGAAAGTTTACCAGTTATCATAGACGGAGGGTAGCAGAAATCTATGAAGCAAGGATTAAATCACATACTCATCAAAACCTACAAAGCATTTTCGAGAGGCAAAGGTTACAATAGTTGCAAATCCTTACGGAACACACGGTGGCTTTCCCTAATGCGGCGATTGAGTCTTCTCCTGTGATGGCAGTTGCTAGTACAATTTTTGGCCGAAGAAGATATTTTGAATCAGTTGCGGGTAGTTGCAGCATCGGTGCCTTCACCTTCGGGCTCATATTTCGGCCATCCCGAATTTTAATTTCAATTATTGAGAATGAAGAAAGGATAAATTAACTACCACTACCACCAATAAGGTGCATATTATATAATATTTTTATGGTAAAATCTTAGAGATTAATGACACTTAGTATTTAAAATTTAAATTAAATTAGGGAATTTAGACTTATTTTAATAAACTACTTACAAAGGCAATATTTATAATCTTTGCAAATACTAATTCCTCCTTGTAACGATGGAAAATGTCGGTAGCTGGAAATACCAAACAAAATTCCGTGTACACAGTTTTAACCACGGATCCGTGCAAGGGGTATGCTGGAAAAACGAATCCGTGGTGCCCTGAACAATCTTGTCGATCAGACAGGGACTTACTAATCAGTAAAATGATGGATATTGTGAATATTTCGTAGATCGATTTGATTCAGCGATTTGCAAAATGAGCGGAAAACAACCTAGACGAATTATGACGATGATAACGCTAATACGATAAGAGGAGATTAACACGAGATAAACGCGTGGTCTCAAGATCTACGCTTTGACTTGAAGAATGAATATTTTGTATAACACGTTACAATGGGGAGACCCTGATTACTTAATGTAAGACAAACACAAAACAACAAGAAAACTGTCCAAGCAGAAGTCCGATCTACCTCGTGGGCCAAAGATGGGATGCAAGGAAGGTCAATTTCTGACATCTATTGATCAACTGTTTCTGACCAATAGAGCCTGCAAACTGTGCAAGATGATCTCGCAACCTCTAATCTGCTTCTTTTGCCTTAGGTAGTTTCTTCTCAGGACCGCCAATGATCGCTGATGGAGAAAGTTGTGTCTTCCCCAAAGGAACGATTACTCTTGCTACCAATGCTTGAGTGAAATGTGCTTTGTTTCTGCTCAAAAATGCTAAGTGCTCAGATGCTCTGAAAATTCCCCTTGCCTCTTTGATTTTCCAACCGACCATTGTATCTTTGTCAACTGGAGTATTTATAAGCTGTGACGTCTTGTAGAAAAGGCGCAACCCTGATGATGTGTATCCCGAACATTTTGGGTACCATTGACTTGACCATTTTTGTGTCAAACTGTGTGATTACGCACAATACGCTCATTTGTGTACTATGCGTGTGAATGACAGATGTGCGTTGGGCATGTTTCAACTGGCTTTCGATTGCGTTACGCTCATTCGCCTTGCGTCACGTGTAAGAGCGTAACAAAGCATGAAAATAATGGATTGAAGCTGTCTTACGCTCGTTTACGTAGCCAAGCGTAGTGAAGCATAAACAATGATTGACTTAGCGATACATTACGCTGGGATACATTGTGTTGCGTAACGACCGTAAGATGAGTAATGCACATGCCAAAAGAGTTGATCTGTCATGCTTCCTTAGAATTTTCCCTTGACCTTTTCGAAGCTCATTATGCTACCCTGCGTAACCGAGCATAAATTTATCCTTGAACAAAAGCTAACATGCGCTCTTTCCTGAATTGCGAATCTTTTCCTAAGATCGACCCACAATTTTTACGGTGTTTCAATGGCCCCTCTTTGTTGACGGTTAGAGGGCTTGCCCGAAAGACGTTGACAAAGAATACGAAACACCGAATTGGTAGAAGCATAAACAGCATCCATCCATGGCTGCTCAAGCGCTACCCTCTTAACATGGAAGAGAAAAGATGGAGGGAATAGGAGATAGGATGATATAGTAGGAAACAGGTTCAGGGAAGACGCAATAGGAATGGTTTCAGATGAGCATGGCGCATCAGTCTGAGATTTCTCTGTTGCAAGCTATAGCAGGAATGCATGCAAAAGGAGCACAGCGCATCACTTCTGCGATATCTCTGCTACAACACTTAAATGCATATGTCCATTTATAGATTTGATCGCAATGCAAGTGTGCAAAATGGGTGTTTGCGTGTGTGGGTTTCGGATACAGGAAGCTGGTGGTAGAGGTGAAATGAAATAAGAGCTAAGAGTAGGATCATGAGAGGTATAGGCATGCAGTTCTAAGTGGACGGGCAAACCTGAGCAACCATCTCAGAATGCTGTCATTCTTCACCACTCAGATGAACACACCTTTGAACAACATCCTCGAAACAAGTAACTTGCAACCACAGGAGAAAACAGAGAATACCATTGCTCGTGCAAATTAGAGATGAGGTTGCTGAAACGAGTACCGTTTGAGGCGAGATAAAGTGATCGGGCCATGGAGGAATTGTAGCATGAGGCCAGAGTCTCCGAGCTTAACGCTCAGCCCAGCATATCGCCACCAAAAGGCATCAAATACAGTGTAGCTAACTGGTTATGCAGAGAACCAGCTAGATGAATCTTTTGAGCCAGCATCTGATAGCGATGATCCATGGAGGTCCCCAAGGTCATTGTCTATGAGGATTTCGTCGGGGCTCCGGTCGGCGAAACTAAACCCTCAGAAGTACCACCGTTGCAGTGGGCACAGCAAAGGCATCTCCGAGGGATCGGTAGCGTGCCTCTCGAGACATCCGAGGAATCAGTAGGATGCCGGTGAGGTGGCAACGCTGAGGCTGTCCCAGTATCCCACCGCTTGTCGTGCAGCTGTACAGAGATGATCACGCTCGCTTAACTTGCTTGGTGGCAGCTTGTAAGTCCTAGTTTTAAGTCCTGGTAGACTGTCATTGCTGGTTTTAAGTCTCAGCAGACCATGGTCCCAGTTTAAAATTTGGGCAGACCGAGAAATGCCAGTTTTTCATCGTAGCGGACGGTGGTGTGTCTGATTTATGGTCTCAGCAGACCGTGCTATGGGTGTCAGTTTCATGTCATGACCCAAGGACAAAGCTGTGCTAGTTTTACATCTCAGCAGACGGTTTCTTACCTTTTCCAGTTTTATGTCATAGCGGACGGCCGGTGCCAGTTTAGCGTCGTGGCGAACGCATGCAAAAGATGCTAGTTTTTCATCTTGGCGGACCTGTACAACACTGCCAGTTTCACGTCGTAGCGGACGATCACAACGTGCCAGTTTAGCGTCATGGCAGATGGTCAATGCCAGTTTAGCGTTGTGGCGGATGCTTGTAGGAAATGCAAGTTTTACGTCGTAGCAGACGGCTGTTGCCAGTTTAGCATTGTAGCGGACGATTAGTGCCAGTTTAACGTCGTAGCGGACGTTTGTTGCCATACCTGATTGTGCACACTGGAGACGCTGCTAAATGTAATACCACTTCAGATATACATGATTTACAGTGTTTGGTAGCTCACTACCGTTGATGTCTGCTAACCTGAATGCTCCATTGTTGTATACGCCAGTCACAAGAAAGGGTCCTCCCAGTTTGCAGAGAATTTGCCTACTAGTTCGCGAATGGCCTTGAGAACTAGATCTCCTTTCTTGATCGCGCGTTGCTGAAGGTTGTACCAATGTTTCTGTCTCTGTTTATCTTGATACTTTTCAATCATGTCAAGCGCCTATATTCACTTCTCTTCCACTGAATCCAAATCCATTATCCGAGACTCGGTGTGTTGAGCCTCATTTATAATGGTGGAGAGGACCATTCTCAGAGAAGGAATTTGCAACTCTAGAGGCAGCATGGCTTCAGACCCGTAAACCAGGCTATACGGCATACTACCTGTAGCCGTCCTACATGTAGTATGATACGCCCATAGCACATAGAGGATTTTTTCGTGCCACCGTCTCTTGTTGCCGTCGAGCATTTTCTTGAGCATATTGATGATCACTTTGTTCATTGCTTCAGCTTGACCATTTGCTTGCGAGTAGTAGGGGGAGGAAAAAGATTGTTCAATGTCCAGGCTATCATAGAAGGATTTGGTTTCCGTGCTACTAAACTGTGGCCCATTGTTGGTCACAATAGTCATCGGGAGACCAAATATGGTTACTATATTGTCCAGGATGAAATGGCAAATCTATTGAGATGTGGTCTTCCGCAGGGGAACAGCCTCTACCCACTTCGTAAAATACTCAGTAGCGGTAATGATGAAGCTGTGACCTGTGGAAGATTTTGGCGTGATGGGGCCTATAATATCCAGTCCCCATCGTTGAAATGGCCATGTTATCTGGGTTGTATGTAATTTTGTAGGTGACACGTGTATGAGATTCGTGTGAGGTTGACACGTGTCACAGGTTTTAACCTTTGTCAGGCAATCTTTTTCCATGCGTGGTTAGTAGTATCCTAAGTGACGGATTTTTAGGGCCATAGCCCATGGTGCTACGTGGCTGCCGCACAGTCCCTCGTGAACTTCGTCGACTATGTGCTGCGTTTGGCTTTTGCCGATGCAAGTAAGCAACACACCATCAAAAGAGCGTCTACAAAGAGTACTATTTCCCATGATGACATATTGCCTAGCCCACTTGCGAATTGCGTCCTTTTGCGCGTGTGTCAATTCAGGCGGTAGTTCACCCTGTAGAAGGTAAGATTTAATGTCATCGTACCATTCAGGCATGCTTTCCTCAAGAAGAGAAGATATTTACGCTGCCTGAATGATAGGATCTGTGCAGTTTGTTATCAATGCAGGGCAGGTGTCAAACATATGTGAAGGCACGTTCAAAGCCAATGTAGCCGGTGCGTCGACCAGTGTGTTGTCAGTGCACGGCACGTGTTGGGCATCGATGGTCGCAAATCGTCTCAGAAGATCTTTAGCCTTATCGCAGTAGGGTTGCAAATGTACAGCCTTGCAGGCGTAGACCCCTGTGATCTGATTTATGAAAAGCATCAAATCACCCCTAATTCCCAGGTGTCGAACATCAAGTTCGCTGGTGATTAGTAATCCCATGAGGAGCCCCTTGTACTCTGCCACATTGTTCGTACAGGGGAAGGTCAAGCGATAAGCGTGTAGACGCACATACTCAGGTGATAGCGTAATAACGATGGCAGCACTGCCACCTCTGGCGGTTGAGGCTCCATCAAAATACAACGTTGCCTCGGGGCCTGTCAAGATAGGGCTTAAACTATGTACATGTTCATCAGGAAAATCTGGTTCTATGGTTGCGTGATTGTTAATTGGTGACATTACTAACTGGTCAGCTATCGCTTGGCCTTTCGTAGAAGATTGGCCAATATAATGCAGATTGAATTCTGTCGTGATAGCCTTCCAGCGAGCTATTCTGCTACTCTCGTATATGTTATGCGTAATGGCCCTAAGGATGTTATTTTTACAAATGATGTTAACCTGGCTATGGAAAAGGTAATATCTACACTTTTTAGCGTAAATACTAATGCTAGGAAATTACGCTCTACATCGTTGTACCTCATTTCGTATGCATATAGAGCATGACTTAAGTAGTAGATGGGCACTTCCAACCCATCATCCCTCCCTTGACAAAGTAATGCTGCTAACGCTACATCCAAAGTTGCGAGGTAAATGTAAAATGGTAAGTCCCTTTGTGGCGGGAACACCTTTGGTAAATGTTGTAGTTCTTGCTTTAGGCTGTCAAACGTACACTGGCAATCGTCAGTCCATTCGAAATTAACCCCCTTTTTGAGCAGATGCTGCATAGGGTGTAGCTTGTCGCTTAACCTAGAGATGAATCAGAGTATGAACTGTAATCGTCCCTGTAACCCGCATAATTGCTTGAGATCTGTAGGAGGCGTTAACTCGACAATGGCTTTGACCTTATCAGGGTTAACTCGTATTCTGGTCTACGATAACAAAAACCCCAGCATGCATCTGGTTTTGACACCGAATACGCACTTCTTTGGATTAAGCCAGAGCTCGTATTTGAAGCATCTTTTAAGGACTAACTCCAGGTCTTCTAAATGATTCTCAGACTTTAAAGACTTAACAGCTATATCGTCTACGTAATCATTCAGTCTCCCTAAGAGATAATCGCTAAAGATGTATGTCATGGCTCGTTGATACGTTGCTCCGGCGTTCTTTAGACCAAAAGGCATCATAGTGTAGCAGAAGGTGCCCCAGGGCGTCATGAATGTCATGGTCAATTGATGTTCTGGGTTGATACGAATCTGGTTATAGCCCGAGAAACCATCCATGAAGGATAGGAGAGCATGCCCAGCTGTCGTATCGACTAGCTGGTCAATACTCGGTAGCGGGAAGTTATCCTTGATTGTGGCCTTGTTCAAATCCCAGAAGTCTATGCAGATGCATATGCTTCTGGTTTTCTTTGGCACGACTACAATGTTAGATACCCAATCCGAGTAATCGACCGCATGGATGAAACCAGCCTAATAGAGTTTGGTGATTTCATCACGCACAGCTAGCATGATCTCTGGCTTGATTTTCCGTACCTTTTGCCTAACTGCTTTAACCTATGGGTCTAAGGTTATGTTATGCTAGATTAACCTGGGATCGAGTCCAGGCATATCCTCGTATGACCATGCAAAGACTGTGATGTTGTCTTGTAGGACCTGTTTTATGGAATCGTGCGTTTTCTCATCTAATAAGGAACTAACCTTAAGCGTTTTGGCTTCACCCTTATGCGTAACGATAGAAACCTCCTTAATGGGATCTTCGGTTATGTCCCCAGCCTCCAGGTCTAGCATGCGCGTCGACTATTTTGGCCATTCTGGGGATGTTTTTGACGCTGCTATGGTTACGCCGTCCAAAGGGGGATTAATATCTATAAGTGTAGGGTTGAATTGCCTAACTACCCTCCTGTATGGGCCTATCAAAGTTAAAGACGCTGAAATGTTGCATCCATTCGCCGTCTGTCCTGCAAAACCGCCAAGTGCGTAAATGATTAGAAGAAAACATGACGTGATGTTGTGGAACATGGAAGACTAACAGAATTTTGAATATTGTAACAGGCTATAATTAATGCTACCCGATTACGAGGCGATAAGATGTGGTAGTTTAATGTCATTTTGGACAGTGGTGCATGCGATATCTACCGTATTAATATCTTGAATTTTGGGTTCCGTTTTAGGAAAGTCCCGCTGAAATCAGATATCAAGTCGGTGATTCTCGCATATAAGTAAGTGGTTTTTGATGAGAATGGGTTGTTGGCTGTTGTGAATTTGAATTCAAAACTGCCATTGAGTGAGAGATGAAGGAGCAGAAGATTAGAGCATGTGGTTCATGAAGATTTACAAGTGCTAAACTGTGAAAATTCTGAAGCTGTTATAATGGCATCAAAAATCAAAATGAGGAATGCAAAACTGGCCAAAATCGATGAGGTGCAAGGAAATCTGGAGCACGTTTCGCAGGCGGTGGTTGATGTACGTGACCCTACGCCTTTGAATTAGTAGGCCATTCCCTGCATTCCTATGCTGTTTTAATGTCTATTTGTCATAGTATCTTTTTCGTAAATGCATATTTCAAATTACGGACCTCGGGTTAATGCAAGGGTTTGATAGGGTTGCGTCTATCGCCGTTGTCAAAGACGAACCTTGCGTTGTTGCAAGGGTTTGGGCGATTTCGGCATGGATAACTAGGTGTAGTTTATAGGTTTTCTGTATTACTCATGTGAATGTAAATCTAGACGGTAATCTATGTATTGGATTTTCTGTACAGCATTACGTTAAAGCCTGTTTTGATTGTCTTGGATATTGTCGGGGTTTTGTGTTGTATAAACCCCATCTCCCCAATGTCCCGCCTCCGTAAACGCAGTTGCAGGGGAAGGCCATCTGGTTCCGAAGGGGTGTGCTGGAGTTTCTGCAGTTCTTGTTGCGCAACTACAGCATCATTGTGTGGTCTAATTTGTCCAGCGATATCGCTGGTGCCATTTTGGAGCACATGCTGGTGGGTTCTGCACAAGGGATTCTGGCCTTTTTGATAGACGGAGCCATCGATATGGGCCGTCCCGTAGACTAAGAACTTAGCGCCCGAGGTTTGAGGTGTTTAAACTGGATCTAGAAAATGGCCCAATTTAGTTGTTATCATGTATATAACACCCTGTTTGTTGCTCGCCATGTCTCAACCTATTTCCAAAACCCACAAGGCATAGTATACTACGCAGGCGGGTAAGCAAATTTTGTTAACTGTATTTCTGTTACATGTCTGTGATCTGTGTTTTGTAGAGTATAAGATAAGCCTATGTGCAAAGTGTAAGATAAGCCTATGTGGTATGGTACAGGTTTTTTATTCATGACAACAAGTTAGTTGGAAATGGAGATACGTTATCACGGGCCGAAACGGCAATAATGGCGTTTACTTCGACTAGCAACGTACACGTCGGTGTTATAGGGAAGATCAAATTCGACATGCGTGAGTACCCCACCCGCTATGCTGAGGCTTTTGACAATTGCTAGAAACTTGGGTGGCTGCACGATAACTGGACCTTAGATCTGCCCCTTACCATTGAGGACGTGCAGAGAAATCTTCTGTCATTTCCTTTGCCATTTGGACCTCGTAAGACTGCTATATATTCGATTATGTGCGTAGTGTAGTTGTGAATTATGGCGTTGCTTAATAGTGTTTTCGTTTGACTTGTGTTTTACGTTGTTCAGTCAGGGAATCCCGGGAGATTACCCTTACGATTTCCAGCTGCGAGGCGAACACCGTCCTCTTCCGCTACGATGACATTAAAGATGCACAGTGTTGGCTCGGCCACTCGGCAGCCCCAATTGCGGTGACCACCAATATCCGAGCAGCAGGGCAAATGCATCTATTTTTAGCTACGACTCCTGATGTCCCCGCCAGTGAAATGCTGACCCTGGTCAACTCCTTCAATGAAAAGGCAGAGCGTTTTTGCATGCGCATGCATAATGTGTGTGTAAGTTTTGATATTGACGCTAAGCTTTTTGAGGACCTTTTTGGCGTCCCCTTGGACAGCCTTCCCATAAATATGAAGGTGAAGAGGAGTCTCGACTTCCAGAGGTGGCTGGATGAGTGGGTAAGGGTCCCAAAAGAGGCTAAAGGGTTCCCTTGCAAAAAATTCCAAATGGGCGTCACCAAGATAATTTATCCCCTTTTCTGGGCCCAGACCTTCCCCAAAACGCTCTCGCAAGGGAAGTTCTTTTCTATAGAACAGACCCGTATTATGCGGGAGGTTCTGGAAGAGGGGACCCAGTTCAATTGGGCAATCTATTTCACTAAAGGACTGCGCAATGAGATGATCAAGCTTCGCAAGAAGCTTGAATCCCATTTCAACGTGCATTACGCCTTCTTCATAGCTTGCCTGTGGCATTTTACTGAGATTCTAGTTGTCCAAAGGAATAGGGTCTGGGGGCAACAAGACCGAGACCAGTTATCCAGACCTTGGATTACCCATATCCTCAGCACTACCCATGGGCAGGATCCGCCGGAAGGGATTGGGAAGTCACTGTCTATAACAACCAAAGGGTTGGCAGTGTCTCGACTACGAGGCCCCGACAGTGTAGGCGGGATAATGCCTACTTACACTGGCAATGCCTCACGAGGGAAGCGTTTGGCATCGGAAATTATGGAACCTGCAGCTCGGAGCAAAAGGCTTCGTATAACCGAGGCCTCTGTGGATCCTAAGAGCAGCGCAAGCCAAAGTGTGGTGGTCAAAGTGAAGCGGAGTAAGCCTCTGCTTGGTAAGCGTAAAGGAAATGTATTGAAAACTATATTGGGCAATGTTTATTTGGAATGTTTGGAATGATGTGCTAAGAGTGTTGTGATGTGACTAGTGAAAATTACAGAGCAGCTGACCCCTGAAATAGGGGCAGTGGTAGTAAGTCGTGAGGAAGGCACCTCAGTTTTGGAAGAAGAGGCCCCAGCTGTTAACACGAGCCGTGCATAGGCTCCGGTGTGTAAGGAGGCCCCAGCTGTTAGCAGGAGCCGTGCACAGAACCTGGTGCATGAGGAGGCCCCAGCTGCTGGGACCAGCGACGCACAGACTCATGTGCGTGGAGGGGAGAAGGAGGCGGAGGATGTTGGTGAAGTCACCACTGTCACCAATAGAGGTAACGAGCATGTTAGAAATTCTACAGAGTTCTGTTAGTGAATAAAGTTTCTAACTTGATTACGCTACAGGAGAAGAGGATGTATCCATGTCTGTCGCCGTGAGCAGAGCGTGGAGTGACTTCCCTAACAAGTTTACCTTTATGGAAGGCGTTGTCAGTGACATGATCGAGCGCCTAGAGCACGTCGAGCCTGGAGGTGGTACGTTATGGTTGTAATAAGTTCGTGGTATTATATAGTGGTAATGTGTCACCAACATTGATGATTGTTTCTGTTAGGAGCTCACCTCCGATGGGATCCCACGGAGCCCATTGATCTAGACACTGTGGAGCCTCCATCTGATGGGGCAACCGTGCCATGTCACATTTATGATGAAATGTGTAAATGTGCGTTGCGCTCGACACACTCCTTATGGGAGAGTAAGGGCGTCAATGAGATCCTCTGGAAAAGGCTGCAGAGGACGGAGCAGAGGGTGGAGTCTCTAACCAAAGAAGTCAGAGACCTAAGGTCACGGTGCGAATTCCTACAGGTGCGAGAGACGGGGGATGAAGACTGGCATACCGTTGTTATCGACTACTCTCGTTATTGGACCGCTATCAAAAATAGCGTACAAACCAGTCGGGCGTTGGTAGAGCAGCGGATGCAGATAAAGCTCCTAGCCTAGAAAAGCGAGAATTGGAGGGATTACTGTGCATGTGTGCAAGAATGGGGGTAGAAGGAAAAGGACCACAAACATCTGTATAAGCGAGAAAGCATCACTTATCGTAAATTTTATCACGATTATGCCATCAAAGCCCAATCCCTGGAAGTGTTCCTGGATGTCATTGGAGTGTCAGAAGCCTTCAAAAATTTTGAAGAGCAGGTGACTATAAGTGCGTCCCCGGAAAGGGAGATGAGCCTCCCTGGGGACTAGAGAACAGTCCCTACATTCTTCCCTGACCCACCTCGCTGGACTAGCATGGAGAAAGGGAAGGTGAAGGCTGGAGCTACCTTGGGAGATGATGTGCAGTCAGATCTAATGGAGGAAGAGATTATGAAGCGCCTGTGGGCTGGCCTGGACAAGCTTCCCTTTGCTGCAGAAGCAGGGCCATCGTGAGTAAGTTTAGACATGACTAAATCTAAAATTTTTCGACTATGTTGTCTATTCTAACTTTGGTGTTATTTGTATTTAGGTGCTAGAAGAGGATAAGGAAGACGAGCAAGCTGAAGAACTAGTGCCAGAGGAAGAACGCAACAATGAAGAGCGTCCTCCTGTGGAACTGGTGCCAGAACAAGGACCTTAGGAAGAGGAAATCCTTCGTGAAAGAATACTTCCCAGAAACGACGATCCACTATAGGACGATCCATTAGGACTAGATCCGGACTTAAGAGATACTGGTGACAGTGGCAGTAGAGGAGATGCGTAATTGTGGTTTACGCATGATTTTATTTTGGAGTCAAGTATTGTTTTGTGAATGACTGAAAAGACGCGCTATAAGACTTGGTGGTTGTTTCAAATGTCAATTAATTTGTCTTTATCTTTTATGTTCTATCTGTAAAGCGTGAGCGTAATCGTTAAGGATTTTGCCTAAATTATAATGACGGAATGTAATGGCTAGTTTAAGGCCATCGCGGGCCGTCATATGATTCTGCGTAAGCTAGAGGCTAGTTTAAGGCCGTTGCGGGCCACTGTGTAATATAGAGAAAGCATAAATGATGATAATACGTAATTTTGGGTGACTAGTTTAAGGCCGTTGCGGGCCAGGGACTAGTTTAAGGCCGTTGTGGGCCTAATGCGTAACTGCGTGATGTAGAAAGTGCAGATGGTATTAGTATGCTATCCTGTGTAATTAGTTTAAGGCCGTTGCGGGCCATAACAAGCGTTAATGATAATGGTATACAATCCTGCGTATTTATGGTAAAATGATGTAAAAGCATGAATGACACGAGTACAGTAAATATAATAGCATAAGAAATGTCAAGCGTAAACACCAAAAGCGAATGTAGCGTAGAAATGTATGAAACAAAAGAAATTTCTAAGTATGGATCGCGATAACTTGTCAAGACATGATGACGCATGCAAAAGCCATTGTTCAACCATTAATACGCAATTGTCTCTTAATGGCCTTTACGTTGAGCATTGCGTAAGGGTGAGGGGACTTATGATTTGACTCCTCTACGCTGCCATCCAAAAATTGTAGGTCGGCCCAGGCTAGACCGTCATCATTGTTGTCAGTTTGTTGCGGGATTTGGAGATGGGTCTGATCGTCAGTCATTTCTATCTCTGAACCCCATTCCTCATCAATGTTATTGATGGTCCTGTGAGTGATTTCGTCATCGCATATCACAACCTCCCCTCCGGCATAGGGCAGGTGTATCTCTTGGTGTATCGGTGATGAAATCGCCCTCAGCTGGGCTAACCATGACCTCCCCAAAATCAAGTTGAACCCTGGCATCTCCTCGACGACTAAGAATGTGGCTTCTGTTGGGAATTGATCCCCCGCCACAAACTCAATACGCACCGTCCCCCTGACTTGAACCCGTGCCCCGTTGAACAATTTTACGCAAGCCGTTGTCGTGGGAGTGATCTGGTCGACCAAACCCAACTTATCCATGATGGAAGAGGGAATGACGTTGGTAGCTGCGCCATCATCTATGTGCACTCTCCGGATCCAGTATTGACCGACCCGGATAGTGATAAACATAGGTTCAATTGTCACCTGACCTTTGTCTGGGTCGTCTTTGATAGACTCATCGTGAAAGGTCAGCGAGGTAGGCGTAGGTTGCTCAACTTTGGAAGGAAACATGACAGCATGTATCACTTCCTCCTCCACTGGAAAGCTTTCATCCACTGATATGGATGTCAGCATGCAAACCATAGCCTCACGGTGTTCCAGAGATGTCATAAGCAGGTCATAAAGGCTCAGCATTGTGTTTTTTTGTTTGAGAGCCTGTTTGACTTGTGTAAATGCATCGAGGAGGTCCTTCTCTCGACTGGGTTGTTTGTATCCCTTGTCCTCTTCCATTCGGCCCAAGAGACGGATCTCTCGGGGTGGAACGGTGTTAGCCGGAGGGTTGCTCTTTTCCTTGCCAAGAGAAGGTGGCTGCGTTTCTACACCTTTATCCTATTTCTGAGCCACAAACAGAGGTGCAGAGGCCAGGGGCCTAGGCCTAGGGAAGTCGAGCGTACAATGGTCTTTCGTTGCGTTAACAGATATGTCCTCTCCCTTTCTCTTGGGAGGCGATGGCTAGCTATTTCTACTAGAGGTCTGCCTCTGCGTGAGAGGAGCAACCTGTGGTTTTGGCACCCTGATAATGAAGGGCGCCCTAGGCGTGGGCACGGATGGAGCCGCGGTTTGTCTGTTGCTGCATGACTGAGGGTGTATCTGAGAAGGTGCCCGTATAATGAAGGGTGGCCTCGAGACCCCACTGGCTGCCGATGAAATGGTTGCCCCCCTTGGTGAGCTAGTGGGCACACGCAAAACAAAAGACTATTTTGGCGGTACCTTCCTCTCACTATCCATACTCACCACATTGATTGTATAAGGAGCGTCATTTGTGTTCAACGGGTCCTTATATACATGCAACGTTTGGTTTTCTGGATGCGTCAGATTACTACCGTCTAACTTGAGTAAACCGTCATCAAGCATACGTTGAATGTCATCTTTCAACGCCCAGCAGTAATCTGTATCGTGACCACACAGCTGGTGGTAGTCACAGAAACGGTCTAGCCTGAAGGATCTCGGAACTGGTGGTTTGTTAGGTAAGGCTAAAGAAGGGTTCTTCAGCAGTTCACAATGACATCTATGACGCTTTAGAGCTTCCTCGGACACCTTCTTAGGTTGAATGTGCCCTACCGCTAACAGTTGTTTCAATAGTTCTGAATGCTTTACAGGTAAGACCATGTACTTTGAGCGATCTTTATGCTCAAAATTTGGTTTTGGCTGGGGGCTATTTCAGGAGCTTCCATGTTTTGGCTGGTGTCGGCACCAGCCGTGGCCTCAGGAGGCGCTGTAGGTGCCTTCTTGTTCTTATTCTTTGCACCTTCAGTCAGCACAGCTACTGTTGTTATAGTCATCTTACCTTTGTCTTTGGCCTTGTTGTGTGCGTTCCTATAGGTAACATACGTTGGGTCTTTGTTGGCCTCCGCAGCATCTTGGATGCTTCTAACTTGAGCGAAGGCCTGATGTAGATAGTTGGGAGAAAGATAATATAGGTTTGACTTAATAAAGTCGTTGACTGCTCCTTTGAATATAGCCAGTAGATGTGAGTCCGCGATTGGTTTGCGGATCTCATTCAAAGTAGCATTCCAGTGCTGTATAAACTTTTGGATAGGCTCGAGTGGGTCTTGTTTCACCCCCATGAGCTGATCCAACGTGACTTTCGACTTCAAGTTGTATTTAAAGCGGGTCACGAATTGGGTCAGAAACTCTTCCAAAGTTGAGATGGAAGAGCATGGGAGGGCTCGGTACCAATCCAAAGCTTTCCCTGTCAGAGACATTGCAAAGACTTGGATGATCGTGTGTGGCCATTGTTGTAGTAACAAGGACTCAAATCTAAAGGTGACCAAGTGAGCGTTGGGATCTCCCTCCCCATTATACTTGGTAAAATGAGGTAGGGACATCCCTGGAGGCAATGACAGCATTGGAACCGCTGGACTAATCAGATCGTCCTAGTAAAAGTCCATGGTCTGAATGGTATCAGAACTAGCGGCTTTGAGGCGTCGAACCTCCTCGGTAAGAGTCTGGATAAGCTGGAAAGCCTGGTCTAGACCTGTTGATGGAGGTGTTTGTGTAGAAGGCATTGGAGGTTGGACTGGGAGGGCGGCGCTAGGGAATGAAAATGACAGGAGAGGTTGGCTAGCTGTTGGTGGGGCGGGGATCCCTACAGGCAGGGGGGCCTGTGAAGACCACCACCCACTGGTTTGCGAAGAGAGGTTAGCCGCCGCCTATTGCGTAAGATAAGGATAGGTATACTGCGGAGCCACCTGTGGAACTTGCGTTGCGGGTGCAACCGAGGGCTGCACACCATACATCATAGACTGGTTATGTTGCGCTGCAGGGTTGACCCACTGACTTGCGGCAGGCTGTTGGATGTATGTTTGCAGCTGCATGGCTGTGGTGATCTGTTGAGTTGGAGGCGGCGGAAGTGACAAAGTCTGTGCCGGACGCGTTGTAGATGGGATGTGGGGTTGGATTTGCGGGATGAAGTGGGGCGTGGTGGTCACTAGAACCACTGCTGGGATACTGAGTACTCGTGGTGTTGAAACCGCCCCCACGTTATTGTGGGGTATTTGTACTTGAAGCCCAGACAGCTGCACCGTGGCTTGCGGAATGACAGGGATATGCATATGTGTGGTCATGGTCGGGTTAAGAGGGGCGGCTTCTCCGTTGAGCAGGAATGACAGATTGATGTAAGTATGGGGGCTCAGAGTGTGATATGAGTGGTCGGACTGGGCGGCTAGCTCATCATCCTCTTCCTCCCCGTTCTAGGGTTCCACCATAGCCTATGTAGCCTGGCTCTTGGCCATGACCAACTGTGTTATAAGTTCATGTTGCTGCTCAGTCAGAGGAATGATGTCGTAAGCTGTTGGTTTGAAATCCTGACCCCCTCGGTGGATCATTTCAAAATTCCGCTTCGCCTCGATTTCGGCTCAGCTAAGGGCAAGCCTTGCCTGGATCTTGATGCAGATGAAATTGTATTCCTTAGGGGTTATGATAGTAAATACGGGGTCTTTTCCCTGCAGCCTCAATGACTGACGCGATGGCCCTTGAGGTCCTGCTGCGCCCGGAGGTGGCCTAGTGATAGGAATAGGGTTCACGAATGTGGCACCCAAATCAGTGAAGACCATGGCGGTTGTGGTTATGTAAAAGGAATCCATTGATATAGAAGATTAACAATTACTGATAACATGATCCAAAAGATGGCTGGCAATAAGATCACAAATAGGCTTTCTACCCTTTAGGATTCCAAAGGAATCGTCGCTGAGACCGATCTACACCACATGGCTTATCGTAAGCTTCCCTGGAGGTATCACGTTTATGATTTTGGGTATAGATCACTAACAGGGCTACCCGAAAAATACAAATCGAAGCCTAAGCTGGCCCTCCTTCTAGCACCAGAAAACTGTAACGACGAAAAACGTCGACAACTGGTAATACCAAACAAAATTCCGTGTACACGGTTTTAACCATGGATCCATGCGAGGGCTATGCTGGAAAAATGAACCCGTGGCGCCCTGAACAGTCTTGTCGATCAGACAGGGACTTACTAATCAATAAAATGATGGAGATTGTGAATATTTCGTGGATCAATTTGATTCAGCGAGTCGCAAAATGAGGGGAAAACAACGTAGATGAATTACAACGATGATAACGCTAATACAATAAGAGGAGATTAACACGAGATAAACGCGTGGTCTCAAGATCTACGCTTTGACTTGAAGAATGAATATTTTGTATAACACGTTACAATGGGGAGACCCCGATTACTTAATGTAAGACAAACACAAAACAACAAGAAAACTGTCTAAGCATAAGTCCGATCTACCTTGTGGGCCAAAGATGGGATGCAAGGAAGGTCAAGTTCTGATGTTTATTGATCAACTATTTCTAACCAATAGAGCCTGCAAACTGTGCAAGATGATCTCACGACCTCTGATCTGCTTCTTTTGCCTTAGGTAGTTTCCGCTCAGGACCGCCAATGATCGCTGATGGAGAAAGTCGTGTCTTCCCCAAAGGAACGATTACTCTTGCTGCCAATGCTTGAGTGAAATGTGCTTTGTTTTTGCTCAAAAATGCTAAGTGCTCAAATGCTCTGAAAATGCTCCTTGCCTCTTTGATTTGCCAACCAACCTTTGTATCTTTATCAACTAGAGTATTTATAAGTTGTGACGTCTTGTAGAAAAGGTGCAACCCTGATGATGTGTATCCCGAATGTTTCGGGTACCATTGACTTGACCATTTTTGTGTCAAACTGTGTGATTACACATAATACGCTCATTTGCAAACTATGCGTGCGAATAACAGATGTGTGTCGGGCATGTTTCAGCTGGCTTTGGATTGCGTTACGCTCATTCGCGTTGCGTTGCATGTAAGAGCGTAACAAAGCATGAAAATAATGGATTGAAGCTGTCTTACGCTCGTTTACGTAGCCGAGCGTAGTGAAGCGTAAACAATGATTGCCTTGGCGATACATTACGCTGGGATATGCTGTGTTGCGTAACGAGCGTAAGATGAGTAATGCACATGCCAAAAGATTTGATCTGTCATGCTTCCTTAGACTTTCCCCTTGACCTTTTCGAAGCTCATTACGCTATCGTGCGTAACCGAGCGTAAATTTGTCCTTGAACAAAAGCTGACATGCGCTCTGGCCTGAATTGCGAATCTTTGCCTAAGGTCGACCCGCAATTTTTACGGTGTTTCACTCCTAAATTTATGAATAACTTCCTAACTCCCTCCTAATTAAATGGAAAAGTAACCTCCTAACTTGTTGGGCAAGTAAACTCCTAATTGGTTGGCCAAGTTACTTGGGAGAAAAGTTAGCTAGGATATTTTGGCATGTAACTATCTTGTAAACCTTATAAAAAGGATTCATGAGCACTTTGAAAAGGAGGATTTTAAGGATTTGGAGGATTGGAGGGGATTTTTAGAAGGATGTTTGAAGGATAATTTGGAGAAGAGACTTTTGGGGAGGTCTCATACATCACACTTAGGCTCTTACTTGAAGGCACTTTGGGGTCTTGACAAGAGCATTTGCAAAGAAGATTTGTAAAGATGATTGCTTGTAAGATGGCGTGCTAAAGGAAAGATTTCAGCCTCTTTGTCATGGTCCTGTGAGTTATGCATTTCATTTTTTATTTTGTTTAAATTGTTTAGCTAGTGGTTTAGATAGTATCATCCTTGGCAAGTAATTTTGGGATTTTTAGATTGCTCTTACTGTTCTTGTTGCCCGATAGAAATTTCTATTAAAATTTTGCCATAGAAGCGCTTGTGTTTAAAAGCCTTAAGAGCATTTTAGTAGTAAATTTCATTATTGTGCAACGTGTGGGAACTGCTATTGGGATTGTTGTAAGAGAGCCTCTGTTTGTAGTCACGCCGTTGAACAATTCAGTAGTCGAGAGGGTTCAGAAAATCTTTGGTATTTTGATGGGACCAGAATAGCTTCTTTTTATCTTTAAAGTGAATTCTCGTGGTATTTCAATCAGAAATTGTCAAGTCTTTTAAAGGTTCTGTTTGAATGCAATCGTTGACATCTATTATCTAGTCAAAATGGAGTCTCGTACGTGGTAGTTTACGCAGCAATTTTTGGTAGCATAGTAGGATTGTCTTGAAGATATTGCTTGTTTGAGCCTTGGAAGTTTGAACAATTCGTAGATATTGAATTTGGGATAGCTTTATTGCGAAGTGTTTACTCGTGTCATTTTACCTTGTTTAAATATTTGAGGTCTACACAAATCTTCTTTCTTTTCTTTTTTGTCTATTTCCATCGAATCTTGCTCTATTTCTAGTTTTCTTGTGGAACTATCTCTTTCTCTGGGGAAAATTAGGAGTAGATTGCAGAGTTGTGCTCAAATGTTCTTACAAAATTTTATTTGTTACAAGTAGGTATTATAAGGACCACGTAGACTAGGCAGTTGAACAAAATAGGAAACTTCCAACAACTCACAGTACTTGGTAAAGTTGGCTGAATCTCTTTAAAGTAAGTCATCTATAGTTTACACACAATGCAATCGTTACATTTCATACAACCACACGCCGCAACAACACACACACATACTCACATTAACTACTGATTTTATTTGGAGGTATCTGGGCCTTGGTGTTGCCAGAGACTAGCAGGCACCTAAATCCTGTTCGAGGACACTCATTGACGGTCATGTCCCAAACGGTCACCAACAATTCGTCAATGCTTGTAATCAAGTCGTACTTATGCTGCGCTACTGTAGGTAATAAATAACAGGTAAGAAATAACATGTAATAAACCTATTCCATGCACTGTAAGGTTTATCCACAAAGCTTTCTTTATTGCCATACACAACTTGCGTTCAGGTACAAAGCTGCTCGAATAAAGATCTGTTCACTTGGGGACTCCTACTGCGGGCACATGGAAAATATTCTATCTCTGGAGTGATCAAACTACCATAGTTTTTCTACTTCTAGCCTAGGATGGAAAATGAGGGGAGTGCCACCTCCTATTTATAGATGTGGCAGCGGACTGTGATATTGCATACACGATATCGCAGGGGACGACGTGATATCGCGACACATGCAATATCACGTCTCATCATACCCCCATGACTGAATGAAAACTTGTCCTTGAGTTCTTTACAATAATATCGGGAAGGTATGGAATTATTGAGGGGAATGGAACTAATGGGATGACATGTGAACGGATCATTATTACAAGACTTGAAAAAACTAGTATTCATGACAATAAGAGTGAACACCTTATTACAATGACATCAGGCCTTTGTTGATAACTAAGAAAGAGAGAGAGAGAAAGAAGTGTTGCTACTGCCAATGCCAAGATTGCGCCTTTGGTGTTCATCTATAAGCGCATCATTGATCTTAATCCTCGCATAGCTACTTCAGCGCTGCTTCATTCCAAGTGTTTGCTCCAGATCCACTCCGTTGTTTGTATGATCGCCATATGCACACACAACACAATCTTATATTAGCAAGGGTAAATGAATCATCATGGAATTGATACCTTGCTGCGGTGAAAGTCCATTGGCTAGGGTGTGGTATTGTTGATATGTATCTGGGAATATATTAATGATGACTATCGAAGGTGTAGGGGTTAGGAAGAAAATCAAAAAAATTTGAGGCTAGGAGAAAATTGAAAAAATCAAGCCCCGAACCCCCATGACTAATCGCAAACCTCTGGTACCGTTAAAATGGAGAAGGAAAAAAAGTAAGAAAGATAGATAAAAAGGGACAACTATGGCATCAATGAAATGGATGTCAAGATGGAAATGAGCAAAATAAAATTAATTGCAAAAATGTTAGGGAAAAGAAGTTAATAGATTCTCCAAATAGGAATGTCAGTGGGTCCTCCCCAAAGCAGGCTCATGCCTTTAATGCCCTAAAAAACCCACATTCAAAGAGTTCGTAGGCTTTGGGAACAAGAGTTAAAGTCTTAACCATAAGAATTTACCAAAAATAAAACAATGCATCAACCAAAATATATACACTAATGATACAACCGGAAATGAGGTGAATAATGGAGAGAAGGATGGAGAGAAGAGGATGGAATGGAATCCCAAGAACAAGGTGGTGTATAGCCCCTTGTGTGTTGCATGATTAATGTGACGTAGTAAATCTCATTCCAACTCCAGCCTCAAACCAACCACTACCAGTGACTTTGGATCAATGCATTCGGCCAAACCATCCACTTGATAACAAGGATGCATCTCCAAAGAGCCACCACCAGTCTGACAAAACAAATGAGAGAATTGGAAGCGAGAAGGGCTTTAGTTAGAGGGAACACTTTTGGTTCCATAACCAGTTCTTGTAGCCCAAGCTTATTCGTCTAAGGGGTGTGCTTTGAATTCTCACTATTTTTTTTATGTTTTATGTTTTTATGCGTGAGAACCACACCATGTAAAGACTTCTTATTTTTATTGTCTCGGCTTCTGATAATTGGGTAACATCGGAATGGCAAGAAAACTTAAGAAGAAAACATCCAAGCACCCAAGAGAATGACCAAGACAAAAGCATCAAGTTCCCTTGAAGTCACACCCTCTTCAATCCTTGAGTCCTTCCTTAGTTTGAGAAATTCCCAGTCACCAATTCGTTTAAGTTCTTTTTAGAAGGGGATTGTACATTTTCAAGCCGAGAGAAACCATAGAAATTGGTGGATGGATGGATGAAGTGATCTCATTGTCTGCTATATCAACAGAAAAATACCTTAGTATCAACATTGTGACTTAAAGATAAAAACCAAACATTAGAAATCAATATGAAAATAGTTCATACCATCTTTCCGAACACTTATTATGGGACAAACTTACAGGGTGGAACACACACACACACACACACACACAATGGAGAAAGTATAACGATGTTGTAAAACAAAAATGAGAAAAGTTAAAGAAATTTGTAAAATAAAAATAAGAAAAGTTAAAGAAATTTGTAAAACAAAAATTATAAAAGTTAAAGAAATTTGTAAAACAAAAATGTTGAAACCAAAAAACTTGTAAAACAAAAACGTGAAAAACAAAAATGTTGTAAAACAAAAATGTATAAAACAAAAACTTAAAAGAACTGAGGGCCCCACATGATTAGCATAGGTGGCCATCTCCCCCATGACTGAGTGGAAAGGGAGAAATCTAAAATAATGAGCATTTGTTTGAATTTCTAAGAAGTGCCCAACTTCTCCCAATTGATGATCTTAGGTTGAGGGGTGGAAGTTGGCGACGCTCATATTTCAATGTGTCTATGCCTTCGTTGTTGGCATGGGTTTCCTCAGTTCGTTCCATGCACATTTTTCTTCTCCTTCTAGTAGCTGTCAACCATGGGGTGTCTACTACTTGTGTGGTTTCTACATACAAGCATCTTTGTTTTAAAGTTTCAAGGGCACACCTATTGCATGGAGGCATTTCCTTCATGTCATCACCCGATGAATCACTGTATGTGATGCATGGAACTTTCCTCTTCTTAATCTTTCCACAAATGTTTATCTTAGAGATTTTCAAGGAAAGAGGATCCTAATGCATGCGTCTACTGTACTTAGCCATGCCCTTCCTATTATAATTGGGAAGTTCCCTTTTTTGTTGTTCACTTCAATCACCTACAAATAAGCTGGGTAAGACCAACCACACACAGTGGTAATGAGGTCCTCCACTAATCCCAAGGGAATGGTGATGGACGGGTCTACCAGCTCTAGTTGAATGTTGCTCTTCTTAAGTTGAGGTAGGTTCCAGGCGTGATACATCTCTTGTGAAATTAAGTTGACTCCAGAACCTAAGTTAAGAAAAGCCCTATGTGGTTCATTTTTGGTGACTTCAAGGTAGATTAAGGGACTCCTAGGGTCAATTAGTTTCCTGGGAAGGTGGCCTACCTTGATCCAGTTGGTTACGGTATGCGTTAACATAACCATATTCGTTACGCTATATTTTTGGACGGAAGGGTACTCCGAAGTGTTAGATGGTGGAGGAGTGTACATGGGCCCAACCTCTTATTGTTGAGAGATTTTGTCTGGGCTTTTGGTTCTGAAGTAGGATCTTCTCTTTTTACAGTTGTCAAAACCAGCAGCAGGTTGGATATTTACAGCTCTCGCAGTGTGACGTTGCTACGGTTGAGGAGGAAGTTCCCCTTGCAGTGTTGGAGCAAGAGGTGTTACAGGAACTACTATTAGTGGAAGAGGTGCAGATGTATTTGGAGGATGGAATGAGTGTGAGATGTCTCTTGGAGGAGAAGGAGTCCTTCTGAAGTACTCTCGAACTTAGTAGTGACAATTGGGGGTTACGTGACTCATAGAGTCACTTGGAAAAATTGGCTGCCGCACATAATATCCATAAGGGTCAGGCTGCCGGTAAGGGTACTAATGTTTCGGTGATGGCATCCCCCATGACTATGGGTATTGCCACTACTGATGCTATCCGATGGGCTCTAGTGGAGTTCCACTTGGATAATATGTTAAGGGTTGGTGGAACTACCTTGGGTTACCTTGTGGATAAGGTAACCTGTGGGGTGTTTGCCATTGGTTGAGTCTTGGATTAAGTGCATACACCCCAGACTCCTGTAGATGTGATATGATGGGGCAACATCCCTTAGGATGGTCATAATGGGAGATCTCACATCCACCGCCATCGTCTGAATCTGAATCCACAACCACATCGGAGTTAGTGATTTTTCCCTTACCCTTGTTATGTGCAGGGCCTAAATCTCTCCACTTTTTCTTACCTTTGTCACTACTTTATTCTACCTTAGACTCTTTTACAATTTTCAAGATTGTTTCAATTCTTGAGTCTAAGGAATCCCACATTTGGTCTACCTTGGCCGATACCTCAGTTGTTAATTTCTGGATCAGCAAAGTCTTCTGATTCACCAACTCTTTGAGTGGTGACTCATCCTTTTCATCACAAAATTTCACTCCCTCCTTTCGAAGGGATGGATTGCAGTTGTACTCTTTCACACTTTCCCTTTTTCATAGCTCACCTTCTTCATTTGCTACTTGCTCCAACAAGCTATGTACTTCATGGGCTCTAAGTTGTGAGAGTCTCCCTTGGGCATAAGTCCCAAGGGTTCTTCTAGTTTCATTCCTTATCCCATCCACGATGTGGCAAAGTTGATCCTGCTGAGCATACCCATGGCCTGGGCAACGATGTAACAATGTGTAGTAGTAGGTCATGGAAGCATCCAAGGGTCCATATGTACCTTATTTCTAGCCTTGGATCTGCTTACGCAAATTGGACACTCTAGAGTACGTTTGATACTTTTGGTTGAACAGTTCTAGCATCGTACTCCACCTCCTGATGGTTTCCAATTCTAAGGACTGATACCAGGTCTTCGCTTCTTTAGTGAGTGTCCTTGGGAAAAACTTAAGTTTTTTCCACTCATTTTCTATATTCTGCAAGGCACAGGCATCGTGGAATTCCTGTAAATGATTTTGCAGATCATCATTGTATCCCCCTTCAAATCATGAGATCTTGTTCATGTCTAAATGTTTGATCCAACTATCTTTTAAATGCCTTGTGGGAATCCTAACTACCTCTGTGATGTCAAGCATACTTCAGGTTGCGAGTAGGGGCTCATCATGATCATCTCTTTCAAGATCCCTATGATGTCTATGTTGTTCCCTACTCTCTCTACGTCCTTGCCCTTGTCCTCTCTCTCGACTTATCCGTTGAGGTCTTTCATCCGTCTTACTTTTATCCTCACCTTTATGTTCATGGAGGTTGCGCCCAGATGTGGAAGGAGAGGATGAGTGATCTGAAGAAGGGGAAGAAGAAGGGGAACCATCACCATGACAATGTTTCTTACCTTCTCTTTGGCTGCTACGGCCTTGATCATGGTGACGATCTAAGTGCCCATCCTTAGCATAAGTGGTTGTTCCCTCTGTGAACAGTTGGTGTTCACGGGCATCAAAACCAGGGATATGTATCATTGATTGTAGGTTCTAATACCCAACCTCCTCACCATCGTTAGGAGGGGGAACATCATTTGCTAAAGAACCCGTGATAAGGGGTTCCTCATCTCCTATTTCACTAAGGACGTGCAGGACCTTGCCCTTCAACAGTGCATGTTAACTCTCCTACATTAAGTCTCTCATATGTTGGGCATCTGTGGGATAATAATCCCTCATGTCAAAATCTTCCGCAACGTATTTAGCAAAAATTTCTTGCATGCCTATCTGTGCCAAGGCACAGAAGAGCATGTTAGGGACTGATCGATCTAGGGGTAACATGATTTTACCTTGCAAATCTCTCCACCGTAGCTGTTTGTCCTAATGGAGAATAAAAGTGAAGTCTGGAATATACTCATTGGCATGGGTACATGTCATCTTATATTGTTTAGGACTTGGCTAATTTTGGTTATGTTTTTCATGTTGCCGACTGTCTCATGTATGGTCCTTAGGTGGTGAGTTGCTCTTATGAGAAGAAGGCATTTTGATTTATTGGTGTGCTAATTTCACCATTATATAATTTTTATCTTGATTAACCCGAAGGTTCGTTAAGGCTCACAATGATGTGAGTGATATCCTTTATGTTCTATTTGAGGCACAAACACTTAGTCCCTGGCAACGGTGCCAATGATGAATGGAGAGGTACCCCTACACTCAACCATATGAAATGAGCGTAGCACGTGCAATCTAGTCGAACTTCGTAAACTAAATTCCTAAACGCCCCATGGAACACTTGGGGTTAATCATTCGTTGTCTTCCCAGACTTACTTGTTGTTGTCACGGTGTATGGTTAAGTAAGTTCAAGGTATATGATTTTTATAGCTTTTCTGGTTTTTCTCCTATGCTATCAGGGTGAAGGATTGAAAGAGCTAACTAACTCTAACTAAGAACTAAGTCTAAATTAACTAGCATCAGCATCCATTCCCACTTACCATACACACCCTAAACTATGCAACTGTGGCTACCAAACACTAATCGTTACTAGAATCACCACACCTAACGCACATGCTCGAAGTGGTCATAATGAGGAACTTAACTAGCCTAAACATGATGAGCAGCTAATTCTTTGACTAGTCGTACACATCCGTAGATGCTCATAATCAAGTTGTACGCATCCTGTGTTCTAGGAGTTGAGGGTGAGAGAGACTAATCACGATGAGCAACCGATTCCTTGATTAGCCATACACATTCGTCAATGCTTGTAATCAAGTCGTACTCATGCCATGCTACTGCAGGTAATAAATAATAGGTAAGAAATAACATGTAATAAACCTATTACATGCACTACAAGGTTTAGCCACAAAGCTCGTCTTTATTTCTGTACACAACTTGCTTTCAGGTACAAAGCTGCTCGAATAAAGATCCGTTCACTTAGGAACTCCTACTGCAAGCACATGGAAAATATTCTATCTCTAGAGTGATCAAACTGCCAAAGTTTCCCTACTTCTAGCCTAGGATGGAAAATGAGGGGAGTGTCGCCTCTTATTTATAGATTTGGCGGTGGACCGCGATATCGCAGGGGACGACACGATATCGCGACACATGCGATATTGCGTCTCATCATGTATGGTTAACTGTAATTGAGGAATTTGATTTTTATCATTTTTATGTTTTATAGTTGGATGCTTGAATTGTAGCTAAAAAAGGATTTTAATAACTAATCTAAATTAACTAATCCTAACATAAGTATATGTTCCCACTTTCTGGACACATCGTAAACCTATGTATCCACTGCTGGGTGACCAAGCACTACACTACTAGGTGTACCAAGTAATAACACTGCTAGCATTATCAAGCGAATATGTGTTACGCTTGAAGTGAACATACATATGTGTGTAATCTATCTTGCTTAATTATCTCATTAATGTAATAACTAGGAAATACTTAATAAGTAATTGAAAATAGTTAATAAATAATTAAAAATATTAAATGCATAAATAAAGTAGCTAATCTATCCAAAGTGCTACAAGGTTTATCAAAAAGCTTATCTTTATTACTGCACACACTATCGTGGTCAGGTAAAAAAATGCTCAAATAAAGATCCATACACTCATTGACTCCTACAATGAACACTTAATAGAAAATTTCTAACTTTTGAATGGAAAAAATGCAAGGGCTCCATTGCAACTACAATCTACTTCTACCATAAATGTGGTTGCAAGTGCGTATTTATAGCTAAAAGTCAGGAAAACTAACTTTGTAATGACAGGGCATTGTTGACAAGGCCTTGTTAATGTAGCCAACTTAACGCAACTCATCATAGCCCCACGACTAAATGAAAACTCATCCTCAAGTTCTATTATAGAATTGGAAAGGTATGGGATTATTAACTAACTTTTCTTTACATTAAATAAACTAACTAACTTGACAAAAAATGGAGTTTATAGATCAACACATTACAAAAATGAAGGTTTTCAGGACACAAAATTGAACACCATGATTCAACTCTTCAAAAATTGGACAACATGTTCCTTGATGGTGTGAAGCTTGTTGGAGAAGATCAAATAGTCCTAGGCAGTGATGGTTCCTAAGGCTTCGAGGGACCTTCACTAGCTTCACGCACTGGTGGTGGTTAACGTGGCTATGGTTGTCCTACTACTACTGCAACTTCAAGAAAGAGAAAAAAAGCATCCAACAGTGCTTTCATTTTCTCCTCGTTACTCTTAGGATCATGCACCATCCACATAGATTTCCCAATATGGGTTGGAATGGGCACATCTCAAGGACATGAGATTACTACAAAAAACTCCTCAGCATTGATGAACCAGGCAGTAAACTATTTATGTTCAATTTTGAACGCTCTCACTGTGTTCTTCAACTTCTAGTATTCATTCATCCATCTAGCTAGGTTCTTAGTGATAAATCATTAATCTCTAAATTTCCCTTTGAAAACTTCAAGTTCAGCATTAGTAGTCTCAAGCTTTTTCTTAGTGTCCTTGTGGTTTTTGAACTCGGCCTCATATAGTAGATACAAGCTACCCACTTGTTTTTCCAAATCTAACCATGATCATTTGGTAGTAAACATTGCTAGGTTTGTATAATGGAGATTGTCCAACTTCATGTACTCTATCATCTCCTTGATTTGCAACTCCTTCAAGCACATCTTCGCTTTGTTGTAGGTGTCAATACCATCAAGGATGGGCTGCCACATCTCTCTTTTTTGCTAGATTTGTTGGAGGGCTTCATTCATTTTCACCTTTTCCATCTAAATTTATTTTTTGTTTACTTCCTTTTGCAAACCAACCTATTCCCTATAGTGATTTTTCACTTCCCAAATTTGACATTTTTGTTCTTCTAGGCAACAATCTCGATGGTAGACTTTGTCCCAAGGTGTGTACCTCCTCCATTGACAAATCATGATTCTCCATGACCAATTTCCTCAATTTAGTGTTTACCCTGGTAAGCTACTCCTATTCTTGATGAATTAATTCTTACATTTGATCTCTTTGAGTATCAACATTTCGCAAGCAATAATTTTATGCAGTCAATGCTTCATTCTCATGGCACATATGATTCATGTCCTTTTTTATTTAGTGCATTTCAGCTTCTACTATGAACTATTTAAAGATTGCCATCACTACCTCCTCCTCAGCCTTCTAAAATCATTCTTGAAATTATTTTATAGCTTCATCTCTCATCACTATGGGCTGAGGATTGTTTGTCCTAGAAGTTAGGCACAAAGTTCGGAAACCTCCATAGCCAAGCATTTATTTTCCTCTTGGGCCATTTCTTGTTTCCCCTCCAAAATAATACATCTGCCCCTTGCATTCAGCAACTCTGACTAGGTTGTGGTGATTTTCTCTGAAAGATCAAAGATGTCTGGAGTTAATTATCTAGTTCCTAGTAGTCATTCCAAAAAATTTTCATGTTGAGCTACATCAAACTTCCCACTGACTATGCTTGTGGACATCTGCACATCTTGTAATGTAGATACATCTACTACAAATGTTGTGGATGCATTTTTTTCTTCAACTACATGGTCAACTATCACTTCTGTCACTATCTCCTACCCTTGGTGCTGCATCACTAAGACAGTTGCCTCTTCACCTTCCTCCAACCTCACCAAGAAAGTGGCAGCATTCCCAAAGATTTCTAGGAATAGATTATGTGTTGCTAATGACATCATCACCTCTCAAGTATTGGGATCTAACCTCAAAGGTAGCTGCATTCTTTAGGAAAAGAAAATAAGACCACCTCTCTCTATCTAGCTAACTATTCGGGCCACCTCATAAAGGTGACTCATTACTAGCCGATACATAGATGGATCCATCCCACTTATTCCTGCTTATTATTTTTTTTCACTCAAGAGATGTTCTCATATTTTTTGCAAACATTCAATGGTTGCGTAGGCCTCTAGTGTTGTTTTCTGAGTGGGTGGTGGTGGCAGAAATTCCTCTTATTAAGTTGTTGTTGGCATTTTATCCTTCATGATTTCTACCCATGAGGCCATGGAAACATGCTTGAGAGTGTCATTAGAGTAGCAAATAATGCCTACCCTTTTGCAAATTTTTTCGTTGAGGCATGAAAAGGGTAGGATCTTCCTTCCACATTCATTTTCTTTGAAATGTTTTTCAATCTCTAAGTATAGCAGTTATGGAACGTTAACAGGGAACTTCTTACTTAGAGTCGTGCATGCTCGAGTGGAGAAAGTAGTCACCTTGGTCGGCCTCATTGTTGGATTGAGGTGATAGGCCACAATCTCAAAATAAATCTACTTTGTCGATGTCATTGCACCATAGTCCTTATGGTCAACCCCGTAGTAATGTTGGGTCCACTTCCTTTTAGCCTTGGATTCACCTTTTGTAGATAATTTAGCCAGCTATGTTCTTATGTCAAGCAACCTAAGTGCCTGTTCAATGGCTTCTACTAAGTAGGACACTTGAATGTTCTTGATCTTGACAATGGACCTTGGCCTTCAACTACTACAGAAGAGATAGGTCTCTCCCATGTACCATTCCCCATTAGATGTGATGATTGGCCACATGGAAGAGGTCTGTAGTTGTGTCTTAACATCCTCTAAAGCTTTCTCCAAAAATGGCCTGAAGTTGATCTCTTAAAGAACTAATCTTTGAATGTCTCAAGACCAACTGATGTTTAGGTAGGCTTAATTCAATGTGACCTCAAGCCTTGGCATGAGTCCAAACACTTCTCTTCTTTATGACTATTTGGTTAGCACTTCCTCCTCTAAAATTTGTCTAATAGATTCTCCTTCAAGCTTCTCCCTAAGAGGTCCCGTTGCATGGATCACCTCTGGTAGTTCTTGGCCTTATTCTTACTAGCCCCTTCTAGCTTTGGGTCATTTATCCCATGGTTGTGAGGGTTCTAATTCTTGTGGATGTTTTTGTTTTGGTGCCATCTATAATCACAATAAGACCATGGATTAGTAATCATTGTGTAGCCCTAAAAAATTGGGATACCTTCACTCTTGAGGATAGTTACACTTGGCTAAGTTGTAATTCTGGCTAATTTAATTAATCCAATTATCATTTATTTATGTATTATCATTAATAAATCATCTCAAAGGTTGTTGAAAGGGTTAACGTGGGAAAAAGTTGATGTTTATATATGGTTAAGGTTATTAACACTTTGGGGGAGTTAGAAAAAGTTTTAAAAAGTTTCATCAATTTTTCATCAAAAACCTTAAGGTTTGTGCCCCCACGATAAAGATCTTACCTTCAGTAGGTGCAGGATCAAAAAATGAAGTCATTTGAACAAATGGTTGGGAAGTTATGAGCTCTAGAAGGTTTTGGGCTCTGAAAAATTGCAAAAATTCTTCGTGTGTTATGGGCAATTTCCAAAAAATCTCCAAATTGTCTGGTAGTATATATAGGATCTAAGTACTATGTCAACGAGGCCTAGTCGATGAAGCCTCATCGATGTAGCCAACTACATCGACGAGGCCTCGTCGATGCAATCAATGACCACTATTGACTTGGTCAAACATTTAAATTACAAAGAATTTTTGAATGAAATTGGGGTCAAATGGAATCATAGAAGACCAAGAATAGTATGAAAACATGAGAAGAGGGTGTTTAAGCTCATAAATTTGAAAAAATGGAGAAAATGAAGAAATTTTAATTTTTTGGATGAATGAAATGAAAGATTAAGGAGTACTAAGTGATTTACAAAATGGAAAATGCAAAAGGTTAGATTGTGGTGATGTCAAAAGTAAGGAACCTTAACTAACCAAGCAAAGAGCTATACAAGTGGGTCCTCCCCATAGTAGGCCAATGTCCTTTTTGCCATTACATAACCTCAATTAAAGATTCTATGGGCCCCATAGTTAATTAATGGTCATGAAAAATTAAAGACCAACCTGAAAGAATCCACTTAAGAATCCCAACATATTAGACTAAGACATAGTGCATAACATAGAATCCAGTAGTGAGATGAGTTATGGTAGCATCGATGGATGATAGAGAAGGTGGAATGGAGTTTCAAATCGAGGTCATAAGAAGTCCCTTGTGAAATTTGTACTTAAAATGACTTGAGAAATTCCATCCTCAATCCAGACCAAAATCATCCACTCTCAATTACTTTGCATCACTACTCTAAGAGTGATCCACCCATTCGAGACATAAGAGTACTTCCACAAAACAACCACCATTCTACAAAGAGAAGAAAGGAGAAGTAGGAAGTAAGAGAGACAAACTTAGTTAGAGGAGACCTTCAAGCATAGGTGCATGCTATTTGAGTCCCATAACTAGTGCTTATAGCCCATTTATTTGTCCAAGGGATGTGCTTTGAATTCCCATTGTTTTTTTTTTCTTTTAAAATGGAAACCATACCATGTGAGGACTTATTTGTGTTGAAGGGGTGTGCTTTGAATTTCCATTTTTTTTTGTTCTTTTTTTTTCTTTTTTCTTTTTTTTTGAAATGGAAACCACACCATACAACGATGTTATTTGACTTCCTATTAGTTGTTGGTGTGGAATGACAAAAAGTCTATGAAAAACACTCAAGCATTGAAGTAATTAGAAGAGTACAAAGAGTATTAAGTCCCCTTGAATTCACACCCTTTACAAACCTTTGAATATTTCCTAATTCTAGAACTACAAAGGTCATCGATTGATTAAAAGTTTCTTTAATGAAAGGGACCTCAAATTCCTAGAATAATGAAAACCATAGATTTCATTGGATGGGTGGATGATGTGGACTCACTTCCTATTCTATGAAAAATAAACCATGTTAAAGTCATTAGACATCATAATTCAAAAATAGAAACCAAACATCGACAAGCACACATTTAGCATAAATCATCATTAGTAAACAACAACAGCTGCACTGTGTCCTGTGACAATAAAGTAAATTTATTAGCAAAAATGAGAAAATATCACACTTAAATCAAACCAAACAAAGAAAAATATATATAAGAAAATGTAAAATAGTCAAGAAAGTTCAAAACTACTAAATATGGTGTAAAATTAGAAAAATTGAAAAATTAAGAATTTGTAAAATAAATAATTTTTAAAAATCAAAAATGTGAAAAGAAAAAAGTAGAAAAACCAAGAACTAATTTGATGGTTAGCATAGATGGCCATCTCCCCCATGGCTAAGTTGGAAGGAGGAGATCCAAAAGATAGAACATGTTTGTTCAAGTGTTGAGGCGATGTTTGCACTAGCCTATCTTGGTTATAGGAAAGGCTTTACTTGTTGGATATTTACCAACTACTTTCTATTTCGGTTGTCAGGTTTGTAGATCAACATGGCCCCAAAGGGAAAGGTTTTATCAATTATATAAGGTTCCTCCCATAATGTTTAGAATTTTATCTTTTGGGGTACATGTGTGGGGTTCTAGGAAAGAACCTTATCTCTTGATTGAAGTTTTACTTTCTTGATTCTAAGGTTATGACGTTGCTTGTCGAATGCCTTGTTCACCTCATTCAAGGATAGGGCCAATAAGCAATTTTTTTCTAGCATGCTTAGATTGATCAATCTTTCCTTCTATGTCAAACTTAGATCAAGTTTTAGATCATAGGCCGTTGAGAGTCTATGGAGCTTAGATTGAATCAAGAACATTGGAAGTTTCCCATACACTAACTCATAGAGAGAATAGCCAATAGGAAGTTTCCAAGTTAAACAATAAGCCCAGAGAGCATCATTAAGTTTTGTACTCTAGTCCTTCCTATATTTGCTAATGGTTCATGTTAATATTTTTGTAATCTCTGAGTTGGTTATCTCTACTTGACCATTGGCTTGGGGATGGTAAGGTATTGTTAATTTATGTTTTACCCCTAAGCATTGCATTAATTTTCTAAATGTGGCACCTATGAAATTAGTTTCATTATCAAAAATTAGTGAATGTGACATCCCAAACCTATTCATGATATTTTTTTGTATAATTTTGGCAGCAATGGATGATGTAAAATCAATAATGGTTGTTGCTTTTTCCCATTTTGTGCAATAGTCAACTGCTACTAGAATATACGCCTTCCTATTAAACATGGGTGTGATGGGACCCATGAAGTTAACCCCCCATATGTTGAAAGGTTCTAGTGGTTAAATCCACTGTTAAGGACCTTCCATGTGAGTGGTCATCACCTCATCACATTGACAATGTTCACGAGACTTGACAAACTAGTGGACATCCCTAAAGATTGTAGGCTAATAGTATCCTACCATCAGGATTTTTAAGGCCATGCATCTCCCATGCATAGTGGCCTCCACATGGTCCTTCATGAGAATCTTGGAGAACACACAATTGATCTTTATCAAGGACACACTAATAGATCAAGCCATCGGCACACACCTTGTAAAGGTGTCCATTTATTTCCATGAAGTATTTGACCTAAAAAAGATATTGTTGTTTTTAGCTAAAATCCAAGTCTTGTGACATCTCTTGAGATATGTGAGGATGCCATTATAGCATGTTGCTTTTTCAAGCATTTGTTTACTTATTACTCTTGTAAATAGGAGTTCATCTAGAAACTGATCAGAGAGTAGGCTCTCCTCCTCTTTATTATCCCATCTTAAGCAAGATATGTGGTCAGTGATCACGTTCTTGGTTCCTTTTCAATCTACCATAGTGAGATCAAATTCCTACAAGATCACAATCCACCGTATGACATGAGGGGTCACCATCAACTTATTCATGAGGAAGAAAATTGCATTATGGTCCATATGCACAAATACTTTGTAACCCAGCACATAGTACCTAAACTTTTCTACCACATACACCACTGCCATTAATTCTTTCTCCATGGTGGTGTAATTTAACTATGCTTCCACAATGCTTCGACTCATGCAGTGGATATATTATGGACATTTCTTATCATCCATCTATGTGAGCACTACTTTCAAATCATAGTTAGATGCATCTATCATGATATGGAATGGTTTGGACCAATCTGGTGCTCATAGGATTGGTGTTTCTATGATTTTTTCTTTTAATTGTTGGACTGTATGTTCACATTCCTTGGTCCAAATGAAAGGTGCATCTTTCTTTGTAAGCTCTACCAATGAATTTGCAATGTTAGAGAAATTCTCAATAAATCGTCGATAGTAACCAGTGTGTCCAAGGAATGATCGAACATCTTTAACGGTCTCTAGTTGGCATGTTATTCCTTGGATGATCCTTATCTTTTTTGGGCCTAACTTAATCCATTTCTATGAAATTCAGTGCCTTGGCATAATGCCTTCTTGGATCATGAGATGGCTCTTTTTCCATTTGAGCCATAGGTTTGTCTCTACACATCTCTTCAATACTTGCTCAAGTCAGTCTAAGGCTTGCTCAAAGGTAGCTTCATAGGTGGAGAATTCATCCATGAAGACTTCAATACCACTTCTAATTTGCTATTGAAAGATACTAAGGACCAAGTTTTGAAACTTTTTAGGGGCATTTCATAGGCCAAATGGCATTATACAATATGCAAAAGTCCCCTGGGGACTTGTGAATGTTATCCTAGCCTGATCTTCAAGTTCAATTTGGATTTGGTTATAGTCACTATAACCATCCAAAAAAGCTATAATAATAATACCCAGATATGGTGTCTAATAATTGATCCACAAATGGCAAAGGAAAGTGATCCTAAATGTTTCCATATTTAATAGCCTAAAGTTGATGCAGACCCACCATTTACCATCCTTCTTCGGTATAATTATGAGTGGGCTAACCCACTTACTATCTATGATTGGATAGATGAACCTTGCCTTGAGGAGTTGCTCTATCTCCTCCTTAATGATTTGCTTCAATTTGGGGTTTAGTCACCTCTACGGCTACCTTCTAGGTCTCATGGCTTGGTCAGTGTAGATGCAATGCTAGCATATCCTTGGATTGATTCCTATTAGCTTTGTATATAACCAAGCAAAGGTTGTTGACCATTTATTGATTACTTTCAACAAATTTTCTTTTTTAAGAGCAATTTTGGCATTAATGATGACCAATTTACCATTCTTTAAAAATCCATACTCCATACTGGCTAGTAAAGTCTTTAGCTCTAAGGGCTCCTGCTTGAAGTGATCAGGGATTTCCAACTCTTCTCAAAAAATATCATCATCTTCATTCGAGAGTTGGGAATGAACTTGTTCAATTTTTTTCATGCCTTTAACATATGAACATGTTAGGCTCTCAGTTGGCTCCATGCATATTTTTTTGTTATCTAAACCAGCTATCAGCCACTGGGTGCCCTTCTACTTTGTGGTTGGTGCATACAAACACCTTTGAATATTTATCTCTTGCACATATTGATTGCATGCTTTAATGTATGTGTTCTTGATTGACCAAATCCTTTACACATAATTACACTCATTATCACTATACGTGATGCATGGAATACGCTTCTTCTCAATTTTTCCTAGCTCATTTTCCTTGGATATTTCTAAAGATAAGTCCCTTATACCCATTCGCGTGTTGACTGTGCTTAACCAAGCTCTTCCCATAATGATAGGGAAGTCATTTTTGCAATTATCACCCTGATTACTAGAAAATTATCAAGATAGGACCACTCACAAACTATGTTCACAATGTCCTCTATTAATTCCAAAGGAACAGTAATCAACTAATCTACTAATTCTAAATGGATGTTGCTCTTCTTAAGAGGGGGTAGGTTCTACGCCTTGTACATATCATGGAAGATGAGATTAACTTCAAAACTAGAATCAAGAAGAGCCTTGCATGGCTCTTTTCCAACAATTTGTAGATAAATGAGTGGACTTCCTAGGTTAGATATTTTTGTAGGAATATTTCCAACCTTGATCCAATCAGAAACAACATGGGTTAGCATTATAGTGCAGATCCTAGGTAGCACTTGATTTAAAGGACACTCGAAGGTATTTGATGTAGAGGTTCAGTGTGATGGAGATGTAGGACGATTAACTAGAGTAGGTTGTCAGGTGATGAGCAGCTAGGTACCCCTACACTCAACCATACGAATACGAGCATTCATGCACAATCTGGTCAAACTCCATGGATAGGCTAGTTGTGGTATATAGATAGTTACACGTTGATTGTAGTTCACTGTCTTCCCACCTAGACTAGTATTTGCTTTGTCACGTATGGTTTAGTCTAGAGTGAGGCATATGATGTGATCCTAAATTAGTGCTACTCCTATAGACAATGGAAAATAATCTTGGTTAAACTAATGAGTAATAGGAAATGAGGTCAAAGCTAACCTGAGTGCGAATAGCATCCTTTCCTTAATCATCTGTACATATCTTGGACCTCGTGCATGACTACTACTGGGGTTACCAAGCGTAGATCCTAGGTACGCTTCTGGGTTACCAAGTAGTTACACTTGATTGCTCGTGATTAAGTTGTACTTATTCTGCATTTAACAACAGGAATAGTAAATGACAATAAAGAAATATTAACTAAGAGAACAATAAATAACAATAATAATTAAACTATTAAAACTAAGTGAATGCTGCAATGATGAAGTAATCTCAATCTTTATTTCCGGTCATCTGCACATCCAAGTACATCACACTTGAATAAAGGTGCCGTACAATTACAAGAATCACACTATGGGCATGCACTTGGGAAAATAATCTAACTCCTACAGAAACAAAATGCAAGGCCTTTGCTACAACTACTCAAAGCCTCCAAATGAGGTGGAAGGCCCTCTTATTTATAGGCCAAGATAGGTGGCTGCGTAAATGGGACCATGTCGACGCAGGGAGGCTACGTCAACAAGCCCGTGTCAATGTGGCCGCATATACGGGGCCTCGTATACATAGCCTAGTTGATGCATCGACTATATAGCACTTCATCATACCTCCAAAACTGAGTAAAAATTCTTCCTTGAGTCAAAGAAAGTGAGGAACAACCTCAATTGAATACACAGTGGATAAGTATGGGATTATTGACTGACTAGAAATTTATTCATGCCATAGTGGATATGATAAAATTGGGACACAGACACAAAATGACAAAATTGGTGGAACTCATGGGGTTCCCGGTAGTGGTGGCTCCTCCATGGATTCCTTTCCTTTCTCCTATGCATCAGGCTTCTGAGATTGATACTATTGAAAAAGCACCTAATTTTTCTCCTCTTCTATTTGAGGATTATGAGTCTTCCATGCTAATGTTTCAATGTTTGATGGAGTCAACACTTTTCATGGACACGGCAGTTGCAGGAACACTTGATTGGCCTTGACATGCCATGCCGCACATAGCTGTCATTCCTCTTCATAGGCTCGGGCCTCGATCTCTACTCCCTTTTCTTGGATAGATTATGTAGTAACAGGAGTTTCATGATGGATGCTGAATGATTTCCTTTTGCTCTACATGTTCTGCATGAGGTCCTTAGCCTCTACCTCCCCCAGGTCATTCGATTGCACCATGAGAAGGTCCTCCTTGTTGTCTTCTTTTAGGGGCCATCTATAATCACACAAGATCAATTGTTAGTAAGGTTATATGAAAATATTTTAATGATTTCATACCTTACTCATTGCCATTAATAAATGTTGCATTCTTTACTTAGTGTGATTTTAGAGTTAGAAATGTTTTCGAGAAAGTTCCCCTAAAAGTTTAATATCGGACCTGGTGTTGAGGAATGTTTAATAAAATGATGACAAAGGAAAGAATAGATTTGGCAATGAAATACTTGGAGGGTATAAGATGATGTGGTGGTCTGCAACAAGTACAAATTACAAAAGTCATGCAAGTGGATCCTCCCCAAAGTAGGTTCCAACCTATATGCCCTTGTGTAACCACACCTTAAGATGTCCATAGGCACTAGAAGGGTTAAATGTAATCTATACCGATGCAACAAAACATACACATGTTGATACCACCTTTATGAGGTATGAATTCAATGTTATACAAGACACGAGTCACAAATACATGAACAGTGAGATGGAATGAATTAGAGAAGGGATTGCAGAGATTGGGACGTGAGGTAACTGACTCAGGGCACAATGAATCCTGCGTGTAAAGCATGATTAACATGTCATTAACCCATCGTTCCAAGATCAGGATCAAGTCCATTCGTCTAAACAGTGACATCACATTGTTTCATCCCATGATGAGCAACTATGAGAGTACCACAACAACAAGGCATATGATCACTTGGTGTTTTGTTCAAGGGAGGAATGACTTTTGTTTTGTGGCACTTTGTTTTTCTTCTTTCTTTTTTCTTCTCTCTTTTTTTCTCTTTTGAATACTAAATCCAAAGAAGCCACCAACCATCAGGCATGGGTGCATGTCTTTCCAGTGGGATCCCCTAGAACAACATTGGATTTTTTGAGTGCCCTTTTGATTACTCTTACTCCCATTTTTCATTAGATCTACAATGATCTTAGTACAACCAGGTTGCATGATGACTTCCACAGACGTCTCCAAAGAGAATCCACAAATCCCCTTGATGTCACACCCTAATCATTCTCTTTTGATCCATCCTTCTTCATTCTGGGTACAATGAACACAAAATTAATCTTAAGTTTTAAGAATGTCAAGAATATCACTATACCCTTGAACAAAACCTCTTATTTGTAGAATGGATGAGTGGGTGTAATGGGCTCACTGTCCAAATAATTGATCATCCAAAACTTGATGGCATAGAATAACACCTCAACCAATGAGCCACATGAATGTTTTATTCATGGATGGGATTACTCATAAAAAGATAAAAAGACAAAAAGATAAAAAAATAAATTAAAAGAGTAAAAAAATGAAAAATAAAAAGTTGAAAAATTAAAGAAACAGAAAAATATTTATTAATTCTGTGTTGTTAGAATGGAGGATGCCCCCCATAACTAAACGGTTGAGCATGGCTAGAATTAATAAATGGAAGGTGGGGATCCTTGCATGTTGAAAATATTAGGACCCGGTCATACTTACCCTATTGGGTTTCACACACTTGATTAGGGTTGACATAGTGGGGCAAGTTATAAGATGTGGTTAATTTATAAGGAGTTGACCCACTATGGTACTTGTGACCGTAAGATAGTATGCAAGGATCAACATGTCTCCCATGTGGTAATATTCATTGGGCCCCATGGTGGTTGGAGTGTTTATTGGTGGCCTAGAGAGAGTAACATGAGGCGTTGGGTTTGAAGAGGAAGATGCCCCATAATGTTGGATTTGTGCTGAGTTGGCGGATGCAGTGGTTTTTGAATTGTGGTATCCCTTTCGACAGTCACGTCTAAAGAAGGGACGCCTTTAATGTTGTGAAGGACCTCCACTGCTGTTGACAGTAGTAGCACAAGTAACATTTGTAGGTTGGTGCTGTGGTGCAAAATCTTCTAGCATAGCTGGCGGTGATGTAGAAGGGGGTGAAGCATGAGAATATTGAGGTTGATAAGAAGTGTAAGGCACATGAGGTGGTGATCTTGTTGGAGAGGACATGGGTGGATAGTACTCAAGAGAATGATAATGATGAGGTGAGGTAGAGGATGCTAATCTTGTTGGAGAAACAAGGTGTTGAACATAATAAGCATTTAGCACTGGGACATACGAAGGGTATGGTCCAGTTGGCGGTGGCCTCCCCCATGAATGAGGTTTTTGCCACTGTGGCTGGACACAGTATGTTTGTACGAACTATGGATGTAACATTCCTCCCCAATACTCATGTAAATGTGACAAAACTAGACATTGGCCCTTGGGGTGATTGTACAGAAAAACATTACATTGATACGTATGATTGGCAGTTGAGTTCTTATCCCTATTCTCTTCTACCCTTTGTTTTGATTTTTGCATGGTGTCCTGTACTATTTCTTGATTTGGCATAGTTTTTTCTCTAATAATTTTGGCATATTCTCCACATCTTTCATGTACCCAATCTGTCATCTTATTGATCTTTGCCTTAATTTCATCTAGTGATTGTAGGATTGGCAAAGATGATTCCACCTTCTTGAACTGAGTTGATTTCTCTTCTTTATGGTCATGGACCCTTGTTAAGTTGAGATTCTGGTCCTGTTGAGAACCTTCAACATTCTCCCATTTAGTTATTTCTCCTTCTTCTTTTGCTATCTGCTTAATAAGCTCTTGGAGTTGGTGGGTTTGTAGCTCATATAGTTGACATTGGGCGTACATCCCTAGGGTCTCCCTTGTTTCATTACGAAGCCCATCTATGATATGGTACATTAGCCTCTCCTCGGAGAACCCATGGCCTAGGCAGTTTTTTAATAGTGCATAATATCTTTCTAAGGCCAGGTCCAAGGATTCATGTTGCACTTGTTTCCATTCTTGGATTTGTCTCCTCAAGGCTGACACTCTCGCATAGGTTTGATATCTTTCATTGAAAAGTTCTACCATTATCGACCAACATCGAATTGATTTTGGTTTTAAGGACCTATACCATAGTTTTGCTTGGCCAATGAGTGTCAAAGGAAAGAGCTTAAGCTTTTGCCATCCATTATCAATATTGTTCCATGTACAGGCATCGTAGAAGGCTTGTAAATGTTGTTGCGGATCTGAATCATAGCCTCCTGAAAACTTGGGAAAGTTATTTAAATCAAGCAAGGGTAGACAACTTTCCTTACGATGCCTACAGGCTATTCGAATAGCCTCCTGTATTTGCGTTAATCTTGTAGTGGCCAGTGGGGGTTCATCGTCATATTGTAAGTTATACCTTCTTGTGTTGGGATGATGTTGCTTTCGTTCATGTTTATAAGAAACCCCCACTTCAGGTTGTGTACTCCAATCTTCATCATCATATAGTTCGTTGGTTCTCCAATGAACTTCCTCACTAGATGTGGCATTATTATCATTTTGTAGGAGAGGCATGATTTTGAAATTGTGTGTGAATTTTTATGTGACTTCTTTATAATTATTTCTTTCTAAAAGATATATCGTTAAGTCCTCGTTAGAACGATCTTGTATGATGTAACTAGTCTAAATAACTAGTACCATCCTTGGCAACAATGCCAATGATGAGCTGCTAGGTACCCCTACACTCAACCATACGAATACGAGCATTCACGCATGATCCGGTCGAACTCCGTGGATAGGCTAGTTGTGGTATCTAGATAGTTACACGTTGATCATAGTTCGCTCTCTTCCCACCTAGACTAGTATTTGCTTTGTCACGTATGGTTTAGTCCAGAGTGAGGCATATGATGTGATCCTAAATTAGTGCTACTCCTAGAGACAATGGAAAATAATCTTGGTTAAACTAATGAGTAATAGGAAATGAGGTCTAAGCTAACTTAAGTGCGATGAGCATCTGTTCCTTAATCATCCGTATACATCTTGGACCTCGTGCATGACTACTACTGGGGTTACCAAGCGTAGATCCTTGGTACACTTCTGGGTGACCAAGTAGTCACACTTGAATTCTCGTAATTAAGTCGTACTCATTCCGCATTTAACAACAGGAATAGTAAATGACAATAAAGAAATATTAACTAAGAGAACAATAAATAATAATAATAATTAAACTATTAAAACTAAGTGAATGCTACAATGATGAAGTAATCTCGATCTTTATTTTCAATCATGTGCATGTCCAAGTACGTCACACTTGAATAAAGGTGTTGTACAATTACAAGCATCACACTATGGGCATGCACTTGGGAAAATAATCTAACTCCTATGGAAACAAAATGCAAGGGATTCACTACAACTACTTGAAGCCTTCAAATGAGGTGAAAGGTCCTCTTATTTATAGGCTAGGATAGGCAGGTACGTAAACGGGGCCACATCGACGTAGGGAGGCTACGTCGACGGGCCCGTGTCAACGCGACCGTGTATACGGGGCCCCGTATACGCGGCCTAGTCGACGCATCAACTATATAGCACTTCATCATCAGGGCTGGAGATGACTACTAGTCCAGAAGAAAGGTCACTTCCTTGATCGATTATCTAGACCACATGGTTGAAAAACTAGTTGTGAGTGTACAACCCTTATAGCATTTCGTTGTTGTAGCTATGAAGGAATCTCACCCTACATAGACGAAGTAGGAGGTAATTAGGTTGAAGGAAGAGGTGTAGGTATAAAGGGATGTGAAGGATGATAAGGATATAGATATTGGTTCTCTCCTTGAGTAGATGGTAAATGTGTGTGATGATACTCTCGAGGGTAATAATGATGCTGGAGTGATGCATGTCTTATAGAACTTCTAGGGGAGACAGACTACTAGACATAGTACTCGTAGATGGTTTCCTATAAGGGTATTATTGCCTTGGTGGTGGCATTCCCCACGATTGTGGTTGATACCATTGTTGGTATTATTCATAAGGTTGCAAAGGAGTTCCACTTGGGTAGTAAAGTTGTTGTTGATGATGGAACTGCCTTAGATTGCCTTGAGGGTAAGGAAATCATCTTGGAGCTTGCCTACATGCTAGGTGAGGATTCAATGGTTATACTCCAGACTCTTGTAAGTGTGACACCATAGGGCAACGTCCCTTTGGATGTTTGTATTGGCATGTGTTACATTAAGTTTCATCATCAAAGTCAAACTCCACACCTTCCTCTACTACAATAGTTTTTCCCTTACCTCTTTGGTAGTCATGTTCAGCTTCTTTTTACCTCTTGTAATTATGATCACTAATTTTCTCTTTGGATTCTTTAGCAATCTTTAAAGCAGTTTGAAATTTCTCATCCAAAGAGTCCCATAACTTATCAACCTTGATTGAAATATCAAAAAAAAAATTGGATGGGCAAGGTCTACTATTCATCACTTCATCAAGTGGTGACTCCTCCTCATCACAAAATTCGACCTCTCATTTTGTAATGGAAGGGTCCCTATTATACTCTTCAGCACTTTGCCTTTTTTGTAGCTCACCTTCTTCTTTTGCTACTTGTTAAATTAACCTTTGGATATGATGAGCTCTCATTTTAGACAACCTTCCTTGGGCATACACCCCAAGGGTTCTTTTTGTTTCGGCTCTGAACCCATCTACGATGTGGCGAAGTTGTTTCCTTTGAGTGTAACCATGGCCAAGGCATCGATGTAAGAGTGAATAGTATCAACCCATGGTAACATCCAAGAGTTCATGTGCTCCCTATTTCCAGCCTTGGATTTGCCTTTTCAGATTAGACAACCTGGAGTACATATGGTATTTGTCATTGAATAGCTCTAACATGGTACTCCATTGGTGGATAGATTCTAGCTCTAAGGACTAGTACCAACTTTCAGCTTTCTTAATGAGTGTCCTTGGAAAAAGTTTGAGTTTCTACACTCATTCGCTATGTTTTGTAAGGCACAAGCATCTTGAAAAGCTTGTATATGTGTTTGTGGATCAGAATTGTATCCCCCCTCAAATCTTGGGATATTGTTCATGTCTAGGCACTTGATCTGACTATCCTTTGTATGCCTTGTTGGGATTTTCACTACCTCCGCAATGTTGAGCATACTTCAAGTCACCAATAGCAATTTATCATCATTGCTGCATTAATGATGCCGATGATGGTTTTGACCATTCCTTCAGTTTTGATGGCCTTCACGATCATTATTATCTTAGTGATCACCTTCATCATGGTTATTTTGATGACAGCTTCCGTGAGAACTGTTAGATGAAGAGGAATGTTTAGAATCAGATGAAGAGGATGAAGAGGAAGGTAGACTGCCACCGCCACTATGGTATCTACCACCACTCTTATGCTTGTTATGATCACCATCCTTAGATCCCTTATTATTGCAATATTTACTCGAGTTCCTACCTTGGCTATCACTTTTTCCTGAACCCAATTTATGAATAGTTGATCGCAAGGTTAGGTTCACACCCTTGCCATCAATAGTAGGGGTGGAAAATCTTCATGTTAAGAATTTTCCAAGCGAGCATCCTCATTTTCCTCTTAATCTAATAGGAACAAGGGGTTAGTGTAATGTTTCCCCTCTGTAGCTTCATGGAGTTTCTCCTAATGTTGATCTCGTTTACATTGTCTTTCAATGGGATAATAGTTTTGAGTGTCATAACCATCCACAACATATTCTTCATGAAGATCTACTATGCCTAACTTCTTAAGGGTTTGAATAACATCCTAGGCACAGGTTTATTGAGGGGCAAGATGACGTTGCCCTCCATATCATGTCATCGCATCTGTTCATCCTGATGTAGGATGAAGGTGAAATTTGACACAAACTCATTTGGATGAGTGTATACCACCTTGCATTCTTATGGGACTTGTGGTTTAGTATCCTCAAGCTTGTGAGAAGAAGAAGACATGTTGCAAAACAAAAATGAAATTTTCAATGTGCTTTTATAATTTGTTAGTGTGCTTCTATAATTCTATGTAGAGTGGGAATGATATTGACCTTGAGGTTCATACAACAATATTAATGATATTCACTTAAACCTAAATAGTGCACATTCCACAAACAAAGTCCCTGGCAACAATGCCGATGATGGGTGGCAAGGTACCCCGTACACCCAACCATATGAATCACAAAGCATTCATGTGCGATTCGATCGAATTTCGTAAACTTTGTCGTTTATAGTGCATTAGCCCATTAGAAAGTGAATCTAGCCGTAAGGTCAATCGTTGTCTTTCCAATTATTTTTGTGACATTCATTGGTATGGTTAATTGTAATTGAGCCATTCGATTTTTATTATTTTTATGTTCTATAGTTGGGTGCTTGAATTGTAGATAAAAAGGGATTTGATTAACTAATCTAAATTAACTAATTAACTAATTATTTAACTAATCCTAACATAAGTATTTGTTCCCACTTTTTGTACACGTCCTAAACCCATGTATTCGCTGCTAGGCAACCAAGTGCCATGCTACTAGGCATACCTAGCAATAATGTTGCTGGGATTACCAAGTAGTTGTCTTATGTGTGTAATCTATCTCGCTTAATTGTCTCATTAACATAATAACTGGAAAATATTTAATAACTAATTGAAAACAGTAAATGCATAAATAAAGTAGCTAATCTATCCAAAGTGTTGCAAGGTTTATCAAAAAGCTCGTCTGTATTGCCACACACTGTCTTGCTTAGGTACAACAATGTTCGAATAAAGATCTGTACACTCAATGACTCCTATTGCAGGCACTCAGGGAAAAAATTCTAACTTAACATGACTCAATGTGGCCGTGTCAATGAGGCCTTGTCGATGCAACCAACTTAACGCAATGCATCAGCTCCCTACTCAATTCTTCAATAGAGTGAAAAGCAAGAACATTCATTCCTTTGGTCTCTATCATAGGAATAATCTATCCATACTCTCAACTAAAAGTAAGTCTACATCCCTTGGAAGCAAGGGGGATTTAATTTTAAAAGCTTGAACAATGTCAATTGAGTGTTTTTGGGAAAAGTAGCCTAGCTATTATGCATATCACATAAACAATAGGCAAAAGTTAGGCAATCCAAATGCCTGTACGGTGAACACACTTTAATAATGCACCGACAATTTTGAATGGCCCAGCATGGAAAAAATTAAGGTGTGGCTTTTTAGCGGACGACACAAAGTGCTCCACAATAAAGGCCCATGAGCTATTAGCCTTCCTGTTTAGCCTTCCTGTACATTATTCATGTTAATTGTTTAGCCTTCCTGTACATTATTCCTATTAATTGTTTTAAAACCTGTCTCTTCAGCCGTAGGTGACGCCGGTAACGACTTCGTGTTTCTTAATGAGTCCGTGGAGATGCGGTAAGGAATTAATGTATCTTACTTTGTCCGTGGAGTATCCCCGAATCCAAACAGAAAGTCCAAACGAAACACGTAGATCCAACGCACTTTTTTGTCGACTGTTTTCTGTGTTCTATCCAGGTCCAAGCATCCATATAAAGTAAATGTAAGAAGCGTTATCCATGTAAAGTAAAAAGGGGTTTACGTTGGAGTTCAGACATCCTTCCACGTAATGTTCCAGGCTTCCAGCAAATTCTTCAGTTTTATGTTTGCAAGGAATCGGATTACAAATACAATGTTCTGGACAAAGTTTAAAGGCACATCACATGTGACCTCCATTTTATGATCTCCCACCAATAAAAAATCATTTATCCCCTGCGTGCTACTGACAAATCCATTAATTATGTACAAATTTACAAACCCAAACAGGTTGATAAGGATCACACCGCAGCATTTGGTTAAGTTAACGAAGCGACCAAAAACGTCGATTCACACCGGCAGCGAATCAGAGATACTTATCAGCGCAGGCGAACGGTGAGAACCAAGAATCTCGTGAACCCACCAATCAACGGTTGCATAGAAAACATCATTCTGCTGCGGAATTGACACGTTTATGAGAAAACTGAAAAGCTCCCTCTGTTCCTGCAATGGCAGCGTCTGCGCTGCTTCCATGGCGCACCTGGTAGTTTCTGTTAACCCGGAATTGGATAACCCACCGTTCTGGCCGATGATATCCACCAGCGGATCCACGCACCTTCTCAGAATTTGAAAGCGACCAGCCGTTCCAGTTGCAGGAGACTTTCCCTGAGCCAGGCACCTGAAAATCCCGCAATGAAACTCAGCAAACGCCTGCGATCGCGCATGGAAATTCATGTACCAGTCGAGCCTCGTAACGTTACCTTCCGCAACGTAGATTTCCGTGGCTCTTCCACGAAGCTCCGCATCCCATTCATGGCCGGCCCGCAGGATCCATTCCATGGCCTTCCAGTTCCTGCTCGCCATGGCTTTCCTGAAACTGTTAACCAGAATTTCACGGCACAGTTCCCCAACCTCGGCTCCGGATTCTTCTTCCGCAAAACATGCCGCCATGATTTTGCCGAGCATCGGAACCAGAGAATCGTTGTCGGATTGCTGGTTCTGTTTCTGCTTATTATCCCAGAAACAGAGATTGATCAAATCCGTGAGCGTTGTCTCCAGCATCGTGACATGAACGCAGCCTGGGCCGCAGCCGGAATGAGCGATTCTGAAGGACAAATCCTGCGAGGGAACCACCTGCCAACTGCTCAGAACATGCCTGATACTTACTTCATCGGCCATGGTCCAGCGCACGGCGCCCAGATACCCCAGACATTGTTGAATGCAGTCGTCGAACAGCCATTCGCAGCCGACATGAAGAACACCCAGAGCTTCATCCACCGACTGTAACTGCAGGCCTCCGCTGCCGCCGGAAACCAGGAACTTGACGCATTTCAGATACGCAGACAGATCTGCGGAAATCCCGACCTCGATTCTGATGGTGTTGTCGCTGTTCTTGCGCGAGCACCAGCGGTCGGAGAGCTTTGCCTGGAAGAAATCGGACTTGGCCAGAGATCTGCAGGGAACACTCAGGTTGAGGAGGCTTCTGTGCTCATCGTCATCAGATTTGGCGTCATTTTGTTGCTCCGATTCATGAAAACAAAGCGTTACGCTACCGTCTTGGTCCTGCAAAGAAGAAGAACAGACCTCCTGTTGTTGTTGTATGATCAAAGACTCAACAAGCTCTTGCTTCTGCTGCGGGTCCATGTTCCGAAATGACAGCACCATTTTCTTGTTTTTATCGATGGTTGCTGCTGCAGCTTTATAGAGTTAAAAAAGGGAATGGACGAAGCGTTCATGAAATGCCACGCGACCGTGATTTCGTTTCAGGTGCCGATGGAGTGCTTGTGTCACGACCCTTTGAGCTCCCGATGCGAACGCCCGTGCGTAGGCGCGCACGAGCTATTGATGGTTCACACCAGGGGTGTGGCAAGATATCTTTTCTCTCCAGATGACTTGCGTAACGAGTGCGTAGCAGGTGCGATGCATGCGAGCAGTTACGAATGGAGACGTCCAGGCGTATCGCATGTACACTTGCTATGGCGAGTTTGGGCCGATGCAGAATTAGAACTACATGGCCCTGATCCTACGCTGCGAGTAGGTATGTAGGCAGCCGACACAGGAGGTCTTGGTGCGGTGTCCGGCTGGCGGAAGAGCCATGCCGGTCTGGTGCCTGTTGGGGTGAAAGGAGGAAGTGCCAGTTACGAGAGCGTACTGGTAAGGCCGGGAATGCCCCTGCCTAAAGACGTGATATGCGTCGTTGGGAGTAGCTGGCTAGGTGTCGGAGCACTTAGCGCTATCACTTGGTGACCTAAAAATATTCCGCTGAGACGGTTCTTAGCCATTGGATCGAGGGTGCTTGTCAAAGGAGTCGACACACCAAAAAGGGACATCACAACGGATTGTGGCGAGGAGTTGTTCGAACTCCTACTCAAAGGGGACTTTCAACGAGGACGTCGAACTTCTCATCCGGTGGGGGTGGGTTTGTCACGACCCTTTGAGCTCCCGATGTGAACGCCCGTGCGTAGGCGCACACGAGCTATTGATGGTTCACACCAGGGGTGTGGCAAGGCATCTGTTCTCTACAGATTACTTGTGTAACGAGTGCATAGCAGGTGCAGTGCATGCAAGCGGTTACGAATGGAGACGTCCAGGCATATCGCATGTACACTTGCTATGGCGAGTTCGGGCCGATGCAGAATTAGAACTACATGGCCCTGATCCTACGCTGCGAGTAGGTATGTAGGCAGCCAAGACAGGAGGTCTTGGTGCGGTGCCCGGCTGGCGGGAGAGCCATGCCGGTCTGGTGCGAGGCCAGACCACCCTCCTGTTGGGGCGACAGGAGGAAGTGCCAATTATGAGAGCGTACTGGTAAGGCCGGGAATGCCCGTGCCTAAAGATGTGATATGTGTCGTTGGGAGTAGCTGGCTAGGTGTTGGAGCACTTAGCGCTATCACTTGGTGAGCTAAAAATATTCCGCTGCGACTCACCTGGTGACAGCTTGTGTGGTCAAGAACAACTTGTCCAGAGAGAAGTTCAAAACGTGCAACTTTCGACAAACTTGGTGGATTGCTGTTCTCTTTCGATGAACGGAACACGTCAATGGGATTCGAACCTGGGTGCTGTCAAAAGTTGCTGTGTACCAGAATATTTGTCAAATGCCGTCTTGGGTTCGGCTTTCTTGACGGGTGCTCGTTGCCGGCTCCGAGACTGCAGAAACTTCGTTAGTGTCAATTGATAGTTTAAAAAACTTTTAAAAACTAAGGGTCGAGACCCGCTAACTGAGCACGGAAACTGCGCTCTTTTATAAACGGACAAGGTAAGTGGGCCCGAAGTATCTAGTTGTTTATTAACAGGTATGGAGGTATGGTCGACAAAGGCTCCCCGCCGACGTTAAATTGCTTACGCAAACGTGTTCGCAGGGTTTGGGATAATTAGCATTATCTTATGACATGATGGTACTCGGCTTTTCGCATGAAGAATTGGGAACCTACTTTGGTATTCTTAGAAAAGCCAAACGGTCTCTTGGTTGTGAATTGCGGCTTGCCATGCATAGCTATCAGTGATGGATAACTGTGATCTCATAGCATAATTAGTCCAGTGTGAGTGTGATTTCGTCTTTATCGTCTTTGATAATGAAATTGAGAAGAAAATGCTTTTCGTTACGTTGGGGGGTTGTTAAGGTGATGTGCTAGCTGGAGAAGAAAAATTAAATCCAAAACCTTAACAGAGCCCAATGTTGCAAGTTGACCCCCAGTCAACCAACAACAAGACAAAAGCTTATCGCACCCCCCGGGACGACAGCTGAAGAAGGAGATCAAGACACCTAATTCAAAGAGAATTCAGTTGGAAAAGGTAATATTATTGAGAAAGCCTAGTTCGCGACATTGAAGTTGAACATTTCCAGCAATAGAGCATTTCATACCGTAGTCAAATTCATTGTAGTTTGTGTTTTGATACCAAGCATCTAGACGACATTTCCAAATAAAGAAGATAATCTCAAATAGGAGGATTTTCCAGGCTTTTTGAAGGTGACGCTTAACACAATCATCTTGAAGGATACATTGAGGAAAACTAAGAGAATGATTAGGAAGGAAGACTTGGAGAGATTTACACCATTGCCAAATGTATTGAGAGAATGAGCAATCCCAAAAGACGTGTTGAAAAGAATCATCTGCTTTACAAATGGGGCATTTAGGATGATCAATTCCTAAAAGATGAAGCCTATGTCCAATGGGAAGACCTTAATGAACCAAGGACCAAAACAAGAAACGATGCTTAGGTTGAGCCTTGGAAGTCCAAATCCGACGAAAAATAGTTTTCCACTGGTGATCCTCAAGATGTGAGACTTTGAGGATAAGAAATATAATATATAGTATATGTACTAAATATTTTATTGATAAAGTTACTAAGTTTCTTTGATGTTATTTCAAACACCTCAATTAAACTATTACTTATAATTTGCTATTTGTCATCACTTTCCTTTAAAATAGAATATTTTGGGAAAATGAAATGCTTATTTTTAGTTAATCCTTGATTGTATAAATGATAAGTTCTTTCTTCTTTTGGAATTTGGACCCATTTACGTGTTTCAATTCTAAAATAATGGGGGCCCAATCTTGCTAAACTAATTTGACATCATAGATGATAGGCTATAAGAGTAGACAAATGAGTTGCTTGTTAGTTGATGTCTTTTGATATCAACATTCTCATGCTAGCACAAGGCCATGATTAATAAGTTTCAATCCCATGACAATAGGAATCCTATGATTTTTAACCCATGCAAATTACTTGTCATGGTAATATAGATAAAGCAAAGGATTGAAAACATAACATGATGTTTTATCAATAGTTGATTTTGTTAAATCATAACCAAATCCTTTACTACCTTTACCAACTCATTCAACTAAATAAATGCACTAAACAATGATTAAAGGTGCCACTTAGGTTATTGTTAAATTATTATTATTATTATTACTATGCACAAGATAGTACATTACATATAGGAAAGCATGTAAAATTTAGATAAAGCAAAGAAAGCTAAACAAATAAAAAAGAAAAACACGGCAATCAATCCACTTGATTATTTGTAAAATAGAAAAGAAAAGTGCTGGTCTCGATTAATACTTAGCCAAATATGCTTGATTGGGGGCATTTATTGACTTATTTGCACATAAATCCAAACAATTCACACAAATCAAAACAATTCTTTTCTTAAACTATCTAGTTTACTTCACGTCAACGTATATCTTTTCTTTTAAACAACAAAAGGCAAGAAGGATTGCTTACATAACAAAGGGAATGTGCTTTGGCTCATTAGAGCAGTTCTTAGGCTCAGCATTGTAAACAAGTTTATTCGGAAAAATGGAAATATCTCGCAAAGCAAATGATACTTACGATATAAATCTGAACACGCAGGAATTAGCGGGGATAGATTTATCATGGAAACCCACGTAACATGTACATAATATTTTAACGCAGGATTTAAATAAAGGTGCCATAAGTTGACAGAAAACGATGCCAAACAGAGAAAGGTGAGGTCAAAATTTTAAGGCAACTAACCCCATAAACAATAATTTTTATTGTAGTATAAACTTCTTTATTCCTTTATTCCTTTTTGGTCTTTTGGGTTTGGTTGGAAATTTTATAAAGAGCTCCAACACTCTTATTATTATTCATTCATTCACAAGAGTAGGAGTGGACATTTTCTTGTGCTTGTGTTTCTTCTGTGCTGTCTCTGTTTGTCTCTCTGCATCTGTCTTTCTTAGTTTCTGCAACGCTTCATCCATCCATCAATCTCGTGGTTGGCTATGCAATTTCTTCCATTGATCCTCTTCTTATTTCAAACGTAATGATAAAAAAGATCTTCGCCATTTACGATCATTGGTCGATCTTCGCCATTTACGATCATTGGTCGAAGATTTGTCAGATGACGCAGATGAGCAGCTTATTCACTTCTTTCGCTCCAAATTTCGCAGTTCCAACCAAAGCACAAATCAGATCCCTGCGTTTCAGGATCAGCCTGGCACAAAACCAAACTTTTTAGGAAGAGTTAAGCCATGGGTGTGAGGAGCATGGCTCTAGACAAGGATCTAACTAAGATAGCATTAGAGACTCTCAAAACCGTTAGTGCTTGTAGCTCAGTTTATGAGCCTGGCTTTCATTGGAGTGGCGTTAGAAAGAATTCTTGCGGTGAATCCAAATGAAGAAAAATGTTTAAACTTTTGGCTATAATTGGCACCACTGTTATAAGCCTCAAGGATATCAGAAAATGTTTTCATCAGGACAACCAATATGTTTTGAAGAATGCTTTACAAATAGTTTTGAAGAACTGTGTACTCTGTTGTGATTACCTTGAGGGATCCACCATCTCCAAGAGAAAGCAAGCAAAGCAGAGCAAGGCCTCCTGCAAGATAGCCTGCAAAAATGGTGGAAGCATTCCCTGGAGCATCCACCATTTAGAGCTGCTCGAGAATGAATTTTCTCCAGTGGTTTTCTGCCATGATGAGCCTGGGGAACACTTGGTCGGCTCTCTCCTTGCAGATCCAGCGGCAGCGCCGTCCAGCTCCGGGACTCCAACAACCAGGCTCTGTATGTGAGCCGCATCTCCTCCGAGTGCTGATCGGTGTCAGCTTCTTGCTCTATGCATGTAGCAGTGGGCAATCTCTGGCTTGAAAGAAACAAGAAAACGGAAAGTTTCAGAAAATCTCTGCAACTCCAGCGGAAAAGATGCCATGCATGGCAGGAGATGGGGTGCTGGGCGTACACGCCGGGCGTATACGTTGAAGAACGTTGGGCATGTACGACGGGCGTATACGTTGATGAATGCTGGGCATACACGTCGGGCGTATACGCCGAAGGATGTCCACTTGCTTCAATCCTTGCTCTTCGGTGTTATCTTCATGCTGTCATTGGAGATTCCGTGCCAGGCGTAAACATTTACCGTACCCACCGAGCGTACAGGTGAAGTGCGTACACCAGGCATGCGAGTTGGATGTCCACGCTGGGCGTGTATGCTGGGCGTATACGCTAGGAATTGGAGAGTCTACGCTGGTGGGCATATACGCTGTGAATTCGAGCGTCTACGCTGGGGATGTACTTGAGCGTAGAAGCCGGGCGTATACGCTGGCACCGCACACTTAGTGAAAATGAAGCTTTTTGACCTCCAGAGTTGCAATGTGTGACGCCAAATGTAGCCGTAGTTGTCTGTGGGTCCCAGGGACCTACCTGGTGTTGGGCAAGTACTAAGCTCGAATTTTGTGGTGTTTCATTGGCCCCTCTTTGTTGAGGCTTGGAGGAATCGACCCGAGAAGTGTCGACAAAGAAGTGAAAAACACCACAAGCAACCTGATGTAGAGGTTGTCCTTTGCCACCTGACTAGACGTCATCGCACCGTGTTCAGTAGTACAGGGGACTGGGAAAGGGGAATTTTGTATTTGGGAGGTTAGGGAGATTGCGGGGATTGATGATTGGTCCATGGGATTAATCAGGGGAAAGGGGATGCTCTGATGTGAGGCATGCTGATCCTTGTCAATAGCCATTGTTTAGCAGACTCGGAGTGCAGACATGCGAGGTATGTCCTTTAGCGGAACAAGGCTCTTGGTTACTGTGCAAGAGAACTTGTCGACGGGACCAAAGCTACAGGAGGATGTGTTACATTCTTTGGGAGAACCGGGCCCATGTTTAGTGTTCAGGGAAACCTGTTGGTGGGGAGCCAAAGCCATGCGACTGGATGCTTCTTGACCATTTTGGGCATGAGTACTTGGTTTTGAGATGACTACCTTCTCGCCTGGGGTTCATGGGAAGTGCCTGGGGTCTCGTTTTTGTACTCATGCGTAGGTGCCGTGCTGTGTGTTGCGGCTGCTTTAATGCAGTACAGTGTTTTAGATGTACTGAGTGTGTCAAGGGGATGTCGGGAAACGTGTGTTGGCGAATGGATAAGGGAATTTTATCAGTGAAATGTGGATGTACTAATGAACGGTTTGATTTGGCCTTGCCATGTGTGCTGCGAACATTGACTCACGTTGCTGCTTATGACGAAGTGCATCTTTGTGTGACACTTCTGGGTGTCATCTTGCAAACATAACGCCAAGGAGACAAGAAATCCGTGAGCGAATAAACGAGCTTAGACTTACACATGGCGGCCGATGATACAGAGATGTTGGAGGATGGCAGACAGTGTATGTAGCTGACAGCAGTATTGATGACGAGCGATGCAGTGAAGTTGATGGATGACCATGGCGGCGGGTTGATGTGCTGAATGTGGATTCGCCAATTTATAGTGTTGGCAGACTATTATGGGTTAGTTTTATGTCATAACCCGTTGGACATGCCTGTTTAGCATCGTGGCGGATGGTACGTTACGAGTTTTTTTTTTAGTCTTTTTGCCTTTTTTGCTTATTTTCGCCAAAATTTGCCCAAAAATGACAAAAATTAATTAAAATTTAATTCAAAACAGAGATTACTATGTCCTGGTTCCTCTGTGGACCCCATTTTACATGTTTACGCTAGTTTAAATCGTCGTGACGGCCCGGTACGGCCTTAAACTGCCACCTCCCCCTCTTGATGGCCCGGTACGGCCTTAAATTGCCATTTCCCCGCTCATGGCCCGGTACAGCCTTAAAAAGCCATGCGTCCCGGTGTGACGATAATCCACCATTATACACGTACTCATAGTTTAAAAGCACCAGAAAACATAGAACTACACCCTTTTTCTTATGCAACTCTCGATTTATTGACAGGGACGAGCTCAATGGACTGCCTGCAGTTAATTGCACCGTTAACCATTGACGGACCACACGGTACCATTACGTGGGACATTGACATAAACTTCATCAACTCAAGTCCACTGACGAACGACGCGGTCATAGCCTCAACACAGCAAACAACAGACAATTACCAAGGCATGACAAAATTTCTTGACATAGAAGCTGAAAACATCATTGAAGATCCGTTAGCTGAAACCCCCATTACCATGTCTGATGGGGAAGTCAAAATCTTAAAATTAAGCACACTGCTACAACTGCACTTAGCTCAAGACATTCAGAATGTGCTTAGGGAAAATATGAAAGCGTTCACTTGGTCCTATACGGACATGCCTGGGCTAGATCCTAGAATTGTCCAACACAACATTATTCTCGACCCCAAACTGAGACCAGTCAAACAGAAAGCATGAAAAGTTAGACCCGAGGTGGCATTGGCAGTCCGTAATGAGATCACCAAGCTTTATCAAGCTGGCTTCATTCGGGCTGTTGATTACGCTGAGTGGGTGCCAAACATGGTCATTTTCCCGAAGAAACATAGAAGCATTCGCTTATGCATTGACTTCCAAGACTTAAACGTAGCAACCATAAAAGATGACTTTCCCCTGCCCAGCATTGATCAACTCATTGACTCGACTGCCGGACATGCCTTATTGTCTTTTATGGATGGTTTTTCGGGATATAACCAAATACGTATCAACCCTGAACACCAACTTCAAACAACCTTTATGACCCCATGGGGAACTTTTTGTTACACCATGATGCCCTTTGGTCTCAAAAACGCAGGGGCTACATATCAAAGAGCCATGACATTTATCTTTAGTGATTTCATGTTATGGTCACTCAACGATTATGTGGATGACATCGTGGTTAAGTCAAAAACGATCGAACAACATGCACAAGACCTCGAATTAGTCCTAAAGCGTTGTTTAAAATATGAACTACGACTTAACCCAAAAAAATGTGTCTTTGGCGTCAAAACAGGAAAAATGCTTGGATTCATAGCCTCTGAGGCAGGGATACGAGTAGACCCCAATAAGGTGAGGGCCATAACAAACCTGAACCCCCTGAGTAACCTTACCGAGCTTCGTGGTCTACAAGGTAGATTACAGTTCATCAGGCGCTTTGTAGAAAAACTGATAGACAAATTAAAACCTATGAACCACCTGTTACGTAAAAATGTCCATTTCGAATGGACTCTGCAGTGCCAGGAAGCGTTCGAAAACATCAAAATAGCACTTGCCCGATTGCCTACGGTTTATCCGCCCCAAAACAATAAGCCATTTTACATCTACCTTGCCACTTCGGAATCGTCCATCGCATCTATGCTTTGCCAAAAACAAGATGATGGAACCGAAGTCCCTATATATTACTTGAGCCACGCCTTAGTTGCCCATGAAAAGAAATATAATGACGTGGAGAAGTCATGTTTAGCCTTGGTCTTTTCTCTAAGAAAATGGCGACATTATCTCTTCCACAATCAATTCTATATAATTTGTAAGGACAATGTACTGAGAGCTATAACAGGAAACATCTACGAAACGAGTTGAATAGCTCGATGGAAAGCCATGATAGCTGAGTTTGACCTATACTACGTAGCACAATCATCAGTCAAAGGTCAAGCCATAGCAAATCAAATGGCCGCATCACCAACGCATGACCAAGCAATTATAGAGCCTGAATTCCCAGATGAAAGTGTAAACACAATAGACACAGTGCCTGATGAATACGATGCTATTTTAAACTTTGATGGAGCATCCACCTCTCGAGAAGGAAGTGCGGCCGCTGTCATCACTTATCCCTCCGGGGAGATCCGACCCTTTGCCTATCGTTTCAATTTTCACTGTACTAACAACATAGCAGAGTACGAAGGTCTCCTTAGAGGTCTCACAGCAGCACTGGCTTCAAACATCACGCGCCTGATAGTTAGAGGGGATTCACAATTGGTCGTAAACCAAGTTACAGACATTTACACATGCAAAGCCCCAACATTTACAACCATACTATGACTTGGCAAAACATTTAATGAAATAATTCGAAAGCATTGATGTGCAACACGTCTCTCGAAACGATAACACCATCGTAGACGTGTTAGCCACATTAGTGCTGAATATATCGCCCGACATGTTCCATGCCTTACCAAGCTCTATAATTGACTATGTTGAACCGGTAATCGATAATCCCAACATGTTGTCAATTGCATCTGTTAGCACAACGCATGCTGTAGAATGGTACGATGACATAAAAGAGTATCTTCTACGCGGTGAAGCACCACGACATTTAACAAATGCCCAGAAAGATGCAATGCGAAAACGTGCTAAGCAGTATACCCTGGTAGGAGACACACTATGTCGTCGATCCTATGAAGGCATATTGCTAACATGCGTCAGTAGTGTCGATGCCCAAACTATAGTTGACCAAACACACGAGGGACTATGCGGAGGACACATAGCGCCAAAAGCCATGGCCACGAAAATAAGACGATTAGGCTACTATTGGCCGCATATGGAATATGACTGTTTCTCCAAAGTTAAAACATGCGACATGTGCCAAAAGCATAGTAACCTGATCCATGTCCCACCAAACGAGTTACACACGGCACAAATCACCTGGCCCTTCCAAAAATGGGGTTTGGACCTCATTGGACCAATAACACCCTCGTCTTCCACAGGGCATAGTTTCATCATAACCGCCACTGAATATTTCACGAAGTGGGTAGAGGCTATTCCCCTTCGAAAAACCACATCTAAACACATGTGCAACTTCATTCTTGAAAACATAGTGACCCATTTTGGCATTCCCATGACAATCATCACTGACAACGGGCCACAATTCAGCAGTGCCGAAACAAAAATGTTTTGCGACGGTTTGGGGATCAAACACTCGTTTTCCTCCCCCTACTATCCTCAAAGCAACGGGCAAGCAGAAGCAACAAATAAGACAATCATTACGATACTTAAGAAAATGCTAATCCAAAGCAAAAAGAAATGGCATGAACAACTAATCTATGCACTATGGGCTTACCGCACTACCCATTGGACGTCAACAGGTAAAACTCCATACAGTCTCGTTTACGGCTCAGAAGCAGTCTTACCTTTGGAATTACAAGTACCATCTTTAAGGATCACATTATCTGGACTCCTCGACGACGGGAAGAACAATGATCTACGCATCATTGACCTCGACTTAGTGGAAGAGGAACGCACACGTGCGCTCGATCAAATCGAATGGTACCAAAAGCAACAACGACAACGACATCAGCATGGCATTAACAAACGCCCAATCCACGAAGGCAACCTCGTACTCAAAGCTGTTCGGGAACACCCGGACAAATTCTCAGCCAACTGGGAAGGGCCTTACGTGGTCATCAAAGCATTCGATAACGGTGCATTCAAGCTGACCGACACGGAAGGGAACGAGCTCGCTAATCTAACAAATCATTTGTACCTAAAACCGTTCCACGTCTGAATATAAACTCAGGTACATGTAAGTCCTGGAATTACGACTATAAACTGATACCACAGCTCATCCTGGAGTCATGATGATAAACTGATACCACAGAAAAATCTTGGAATTACGACTATAAACTGATACCACAGCTCGTCCTGGTGTCATGACGATAAACTAATACCACAGAACAGTTCTGGATTATGACTTAAAACTAATATCACAGTGTCTGCAACGGCGATAAACTAGCACCCGTCCAGCATGACAGTAAATTGCCACCGTCACAACCATTAGGGTCCGCCAAGACTATAAACTAGCTTGCCTCTTCACAGTCCGCTAAGACTAAAAAAAAACTGGCAACGTACCGTCCGCCACGACGCTAAACAGGCATGTCCAACGGGTTATGACATAAAACTAACCCATAATAGTTTGCCAAGACTATAAATTGGCGAATCCACATTCAGCACATCAATCCGCCACCATGATCGTCCATCAACTTCACTGCATCGCTCGTCATCAATACTGCTGTCAGCTACATACACTGTCTGCCATCCTCCAACATCTCTGTATCATCGGCTGCCATGTGTAAGTCTAAGCTCGTTTATTGGCTCACGGATTTCTTGTCTCCTTGGCGTTATGTTTGCAAGATGACACCCAGAAGTGTCACACAAAGGTGCACTTCGTCATAAGCAGCAAGGTGAGTCAATGTTCACAGCACACATGGCAAGGCCAAATCAAACCGTTCATTAGTACATCCACATTTCACTGATAAAATTCCCTTATCCATTCGCCAACACCTGTTTTCCGACATCCCCTTCACACACTCGGTACATCTAAAACATCGTACTGCATTAAAGCAGCCGCAACACGCAGCACGGCACCTGCGCATGAGTACACAAACAGAGCAAAGTTTTATGACAAAAAAAAAACGAGACCCCGGGCACTTCCCATGAACCCCAGGCGGGAAGGCAGTCGTCTCAAAACCAAGTACTCATGCCCAAAATGGTCAAGAAGAATCCAGTCGCATGGCTTTGGCTCCTCGCCAACAGGTTCCCCTGAACACTAAGCATGAGCCCTGTTCTCCCAAAGAATGCAACACATCCTCCTATAGCTTTGGTCCCGTTGACAAGTTCTCTTGCACACTAACCAAGAGCCTTGTTCCGCCAAAGGACATACCTCGCATGTCTGAACTCCAAGTCTGCTAAACAATGGCTATTGATAAGGATCAGCATGCCTCACATCAGAGCATCCCCTTTCCTCTGATTAATCCCATGGATCAATCATCAATCCCCGCAATCTCCCTGACCTCCCAGATACAAAATTCCCCTTTCCCAATCCCCTGTACTACTAAACACGGTGCGATAACGTCTAGTTAGGTGGCAAAGGACAACGTCTACATCAAGTTGCTTGTGGTGTTGTGCACTTCTTTGTCGACACTTCTTGGGTTGACTCCTCCAAGCGTCAACAAAGAGGGGCCAATGAAACACCACAAAATTCGGAGCTTAGTACCTGTCCGGCACCAAACAGGACCATGTGACTCATGGACGACCTCGGCTACATGAGATGTCATACACGGTAACCTTGAAGATCGCAACACTTAGTTTTTACTAAGTACATTGTGCCAATGTATACGCCCAGCGTATACGCCCAAGTTCACACCTACAGCGTATACGCCCAGCTTATACGCTTGACACCTACAACATGTAGACCCAGCGTATACGCCTGGCACCAATAGCGTGTACGCCCAGCGCACACGCCCAGCATTCCAGCGTATACGCCCGGCTCTATGGCGTACACGGCCAGGTACTACAGATGCACATGCTCGACGACAAGATCTCCAATGACAACATGAAGATAACACTGAACAGCAAGGATTGAAGCAAGTGGACATCCTTCGGCGTATACGCCCAACGTGTACACCCAGCATTCATCAACGTATATGCCCGCCGTACACGCCTAGCGTTCTTCAGCGTATACGCCCGGCATGTACGCCCAGCACCCCATCTCCACCTAGTTCACACGCCCAGCACATTCAATGTATACGCCCAGCGTATACGCCGACCTGATGCGGCATATACACCCAGCGTATACGCCCAGTAGTTGTAACATTTTGTATATTTGTAAAGTGTATGCACCTGGTCAACGTGCCACGTGTCTCCCATCCCGAGTCTAGCGTAACAACCTGTATAAAAACCCCGATTTCCCACTTCACCCAAGACGGTTGGCAAAATCGCGGAGGATACCAGAGAACATTTACGCTGTGCACCAGAGCTAAAACCCTCTTACGCTGGGAGCTTTGTACATTGCAGATACAGTCTCTACGCTCCGCCCACCGTGCGAACCAGTCATCCCTGTATACGCCCGGGCTTTTTGTTCTCCTTGTGTTCCCACACGACTGCGTTGGACCGGTGCACTGTACTTTGACTCTGCAATACCATTGTTTACGTTTGTTGCATAAGTTCTTTTATAGTTTTACGTCAATTTGGCCCACGTATTATTTACGCCTGTTTACGCTCACGCTTCCTTTACATTCTTTTACATTTTACGCTGTTTTTGCTTTGTTTACGCCTGCACGCCGTTTACACATAACCCAGCGTATTAGCATTTTGCGTACGCGCGGGGAAATCCTTGTCTGATCCGCGTGCAGACCACCCAAGGTACTCTGCCTTTGTTGCATTCCAGCTCGCCCTCAGGCGAAGGCAGGGTTCTCTGTGCGCGTCTTGGGATCTCGCGGCCTCTGTTTTTCCTTCCAGCCGGAGACCGACGATTTCAGGCAGTACACTTATCATGAGGAAATTCAACCCTATTAAAATATCCCCCCGAAAATCCAAGGCATTGGGGGAAGAGAAGTTGCAAGTTCTTGCCAAAGGAGAGCCCGTTCTGTGGAGTCATTTGGGACATAAATCTAGCAAATGCCAAAAGGGCTATGCAGGGATGAGAAGGTGGCCCAGGAAACTCTATGCCCAGAATCAAAACCACTTTGAAGGATTTTAGATTTTTAGTAGCCTGAGAGGAGAATGGCCGCGCCTCCTTTCCCACTCGCATGGGACGTCACTAGGATTGAGGAGGGAGGAAGAAACCAATGGGTGGAATAGGATAAAAGGTCGGCTGAGATCTTAATTTCTTGTAGGAGAACGAAATCAAAGGCCATATTAAGACTAGATATAAAGTTGCCTGCTCGCTTTCGTTGAAGCCTACTAGTAAGGCCTCGAACGTTCCAAGAAAGGAGATTCATGGGGAAACGAGGGGTAGTTTGGATGGGAGGTCAACGGAAGGTTCGAAAGTCAAAGTATCGGTTTCCTTTGTTCCTGACAGGAGGGAAAAGGAGTTGTTGGTGGGGACAAGGGCCATGGAAGTGTGTAGGGAACAGGAGCAAGAGGGAGGAGTAGAACGAGAGGAAGCTTTGGCTCGTTTCCTTCCACTGCTCACCACAAACTCATCCTCCGAGATTGAGTCCTTGACAACGTTTGAAGGGATGAAATGGGTGGAGGTGTGAGAACTTGACTATTGTTCCTGTAGCTTGGAGGGGTTAGACTGAGAGGAGGATTGAGGAGCTCGTGGAGGAGGAGATCTAAATTTAAAGGGTACTAAGGGTGGGCGTAATGGTGGGATTGGGGAACGAGTCTTCTGAGATGCTATAGGTTGTTTCTTCCTGGCTAGGATAGGACACATCGAGATATGATGCTCAGCCCTATGACAATAGCTACACGAGTTTGGAAGGTAAAAATAGTCCACTTTTTGGGTGAAGAGTTTTCCACTAGCAGCAAGGGTTAATGAGGTCTTCCGAAGAGCTATATCAAGTTCAATATAATACCGGCGAATTTGAGTTCTGTTGATTGCCGTACAATGATCAAAAATAATAGGGCCCAAGGTGCTCACAATGTTCCTCTCAACAGATGAGAAAATAAGTGGAAGATTGGGCAGTTCCGCGTAACAAGGAATTATATTAAAAGCTGGGTCATTGACATTAAAGTCAAAATTCCAGGTGCATGAGATTAGGGTTGCGTTCCTTGTTGGAAATTTTTTTTAGAGAGAGCCTTTTCGACCTGAGAGGCATCAAATAATTCTACCAAAATGAAATGACGAGCGTAGTATCGAGCATGAGAAACCTAAATGCCATGGGGCTGAAGGAGGCTATGGACTTGAGTGTTTAAACCTGGGACCTTGGGTAAAAATCCCACAATTTGAAAAAAAAAAATAATACGAGATGTGAAATCTTGAGAAAATGCTTCAAGTATATCATCCGGTAAAAGAAAATCAATTTGAGGTGAGGGAGATGAACTTCCTTGAGGAAAAGTGGAACCTGATGAATCCATCATTGCGACATGCCCACCCCCTAGGCTGTGTACTTTCCCGACACCCTTTTGCAACCCCGACTGCAGGAAACCCCTCTCCACCAATGTGTGTGCAGCCTCACAGAAGCAACAAATCCCAGCAAATCGGAGGTGACCACGAGCAGCAGGAGGAAGAGCCACAGCCATCAGCGGTGCAGCAGTAGCCCAAGAAGCCAGAATCCTAGGGCACCACGGCAGCAAAAACCGCAGCAGAAAACCAAGACCAAAAGTCGAAGAGCCAAACGCAGCGGACAGCCAAGCCAAACCTGAGGAGCCGCTACGCAGCGCAGCAGCCCATGCAGAGCCAGTGACCCGGAGACCGCAGCGCAGCCCCGTGGCACAACAGAGGAAACCGGGTGAACCGCCGCTCAATGGTCCGCCCAACGGTCAGCAGGGAGAGTCCAACCGGCAGAACAAAAAAAAAAAAAAACGCATAGCAGGGCGTCCCTTTTCTTAAACTATGTAGTTTACTTCACGTCAACGTATATCTTTTCTTTTAAACAACAAAAGGCAAGAAGGATTGCTTACATAACAAAGGATTGCTTACATAACAAAGGGAATGTGCTTTGCCTATAGCAGTTCTTAGGCTCAGCATTGTAAACAGGTTTATTCGAAAAACGGAAATATATACTTACGATATAAATCTGAACACACAGGAAAGATTATTTCACTGTATTGTTAACTTAGCGGGATAGATTTATCATGGAAACCCACGTAACATGTACATAATAATTTAACGCGCCAAACAGAGAAGTTTAAGGCAACTTTTTCTTTCTAGCGTCTTCCAGAAGATGCACCAACTAACCTCGTAAACAATAATTTTTATTGTAGTATAAACTTCTTTATTCCTTTATTCCTTTTTGGTCTTTTGGGTTTGGTTGGAAATTTTATAAAGAGCTCCAACACTCTTATGATTATTCATTCATTCACAAGAGTAGGAGTGGACATTTTCTTGTGCTTGTGCTTCTTCTGTGCTGTCTCTGTTTGTCTCTCTGCATCTGTCTTTCTTAGTTTCTGCAACGCTTCATCCATCTATCAATCTCGTGGTTGGATACGCAATTTCTTCCATTGATACTCTTCTTCTTTCAAACGTAATGATAAAAATGATCTTCGCCATTTACGATCATTGCTTGAAGATTTGTCAGATGACGCAGATGAGCAGCTTATTCACTTCTTTCGCTCCAAATTTCGCAGTTCCAACCAAAGCACAAATCAGATCCCTGCGTTTCAGGATCAGCCTGGCACAAAACCAAACTTTTTAGGAAGAGCTTAGCCATAGGTGTGAGGAGCATGGCTCTAGACAAGGATCTAACTAAGATAGCATTAGAAACTCAACTAAGATAGCATTAGAAACTCTCAAAACCGTTAGTGCTTGTAGCTCAGTTTATGAGCCTGGCTTTCGTTGGAGGGGCATTAGAAAGAATTCTTGTTGTGAAACCAAATGAAGAAAAATGTTTAAACTTTTGGCTATAATTGGCACCACTGGTATAAGCCTCAAGGATATCAAAAAATGTTTTCATCAGGACAACCAATATGCTTTGAAGTATGCTTTGAAGAATGCTTTACAAATAGTTTTGAAGAACTGTGTACTCTGTTGTGATTACCTTCAGGGATCCACCATCTCCAAGAGAAAGCAAGCAATGAAGCAGAGCAAGGCCTCCTGCAAGATAGCCTGCAAAAATGGTGGAAGCATTCCCTGGAGCATCCACCATTTGGAGCTGCTCGAGAATGAATTCTCTCCAGTGGTTTTCTGCCATGATGAGCCTGGAGAACACTTGGTCGGCTCTCTCCTTGCAGACCCAGCGGCAGCGCCGTCCAGCTCCGGGACTCCAACAACCAGGCTCTGTAAGTAAGCGGCATCTCCTCCGAGTGCTGATCGGTGCCAGCTTCTTGCTCTAGGCATGTAGCAGTGGGCAATCTCTGCCTTGAAAGAAACAAAAAAACGGAATGTTTCAGAAAATCTCTGCAACTCCAGCGGAAAAGATGCCATGCATGGCCGGATTCGCTTGCAGGAAGGCCAGTAGAATAAAATGGAAATTCTCAGAGAGTCTACCACTCTAGCAGAAAAGATGCCATGCATGGCCGGGTTCGCCGGGAGGAAGGCCAGGAAGTAAACGGAAAGTTTCAGAGAATCTCGAACTCCGGCCAGGGAAAAAAATGGCATGCATGGCCGGTGCGTCATCCATAGCCAAACGAAAATATTGAAAAGGAAAGTTGCAGGGGACTGTAGAGTCGGCGAAGACAGTTGGAACGGCAGCGTGGTCCTTGCATGGCTGCGGCCTTGCAAATTTTTTCTTTTCTGGTCAAGGTCGGCTGTTATGGTGGTCTGGGTTTATGTGGAGAGAGTGTGATGGCTTTCTGTATGCAAAACCGCAGATTTGTGCAAGTACGCATAGGCCTGTGTCGACGTTGACGATGTCGGAGGCGATGCGGGTGATGATGTTTTGAAGAATGTCTCATCCGTCCAACCACAGGAAGGTCTGCTAGTGCCTTGATCTGTGATACATCCCCTACCGTGGCTACTATGCATATGTCACATGTTAAATTGAGAGAGCGCTCAATTGGAGAGAGGTCCCTGCAAGGGACTGCGTAGTGGTGTAGGGTAGAGCCAAAGCGTTGGCAATCCCTTTGTAGGGCATGCATAGCCCAGGCGGAGTTGCGTGAGTTGCGTGATGGGAAGAGTGTGACGTGGCTGCAAGTCCGGTACACGGTTTTAGGTGCGAAAATAGGAATGCAGGATGGTCTTTGCAGGATCGCTTTGACTCTGGGTGTTGGCTGTGCGCATGGTTCTGCAAGAACTTTCACTTTGTTTTCTTATGTTTTGCTTTACGTTATTTTCTCTCCTCGGTGGTGCTGTCCAGGCTTATGCCAATCAGCCAAACAGCAAGGATTCATTTCGTCGTTTTTCCCTTTAGAGATTGGCTTTATTCTTAGAGTATCTAAATAACTGCTTGCGTTTCAATTCTCTTAATGGTACTTACGTGATCTTACGGGCAATTGTCTACCTGTGAAACGGTTAATATTCTTTCACAACGGTTTGGCTTTTACTTTCGTGGGTTTGGTGTGTAGGTTTCATTGGGGAGGAGAATTGATAGGTCATCCAATAGACAAAATCTAGGGCTTTATGTTGGGATAAGTCTTTGTTTGAATCCTTTCTTTTATTGTTATTCTAATAGCTAACAGCTTAAGTCTTTGTTGTAGTCATTTGTATTAAAGTGAAACACTCTAATGAGTCATGTTATGGTAGGGCTTCAATATCAATTATCATGTTATTGGGTATTCAATATCAAGGCACAACTTTTGATGTCGAGGATTTGATATCGCCTCATTTGTGCTAGCCTATATAGATATTAAGAGATTTTAGAGGTAGACATAATGAAGTTTTGTCAGTTTGTTTCTAGTGCATGCCCACAGTGATTAAGTGTAGACGCAGAGTCTGTTCCAAGCTCTAAATAAGCATGCACCCTGCATTTATGGCATCTTTTTGAATAGTTGTAGCGAAGCTCTTGCAGTTTGTTTCTGCAAGACTCTTTATTCGAGCGCTAATGTACCTGAGCCCATTGGCATAATCAGCAATAAAGATGAGCTTTTTAAGCATTACTTGCAGCATTTGAGTTTAATCATTTAACCACTTAAAAGAGTTTAATATTCTCATGCTTTAATAATTTCTTAAGTCTTCGTTGTGTCACTTTACCATTATTGCTCTTTTACATGTTTGCAAGAACCATAAGTACAATCGTCTCAAACATAAATCCAACACTTGGTAACCCAGTGACATTTAATGTTTGGTAACCCAGCAGTGGTTAGGGGATCCTTAGGATGTGTACGGAAGATGGGATCGGTTGCTTATGCTAGGGATAGTTAAGAGATAGAGTAGAATAGTCCTAAATTACACAACTTTCCATTCCTTACCATTCACGAATTAGACTTTAGAAGATAAAAAGAAAACCAAAATCATTTGTCTCAATCTCACTTAACCATCGCAATAGAACATCAAAAGTGAGGTTGGGAAGACAACGACCATTCTAACATAAGGTTTTGTTGGAAAGAGTTCAATGTATGTAAGTGCTTGCAATCTACGGAATTCAACCTAGTCATGTGTGAACACTTGTGATTCGCATGGTTGGGTGTAGGGGTGCCTAACCGCTCATCATTGGCACCATTGCCAAGGATTGTTAGTTTTACATGCGCTATCTAGTCTTAGCAAGATTATCATTTATTTCATTGGAATAGACCTAGGATAGTAAAATCTACACATGCTGGGTGGCTAAAGTAAGAATAAGGCACACAAGTTTAATTGATATTTAACATCAAGAATGTCTTCTTCTCACAGGCAAGATGGATCCAACCCACAAGTGCCATAGGAGTGTAGGGTGGTATACGCACATCCAGACAAGTATATCCCCAACTTCACCTTTATCCTACATCAAGATGAGCACCTGCGGTGGTGAGACATGGAAGAAAACATTGTGTTACCTCCTGCGGTGGTAATGCTACTTCAAAACCTTACCAGACTAGGCATCTAGGATCGTGGTGTGGAGTACATAATGGAGGACCATGACTACCAGGATTATCGTCCAACTAAGGCACAACATGTATGGGATAGGGAACAAGCAGAATGCCATGAGCACATCAAGGAGAAATAGTTTAGTAATTCCTTATTTTTGTAGGACCCACATGATGATGAGGAAACTGTCTTCCACAATTCTCATTCAGCCGAACCTCCTCCGATGCATTAGATCATTCAGTCCATCATTCAAAGCAAGCAATCAAGTGATTGGGAGCCCCAGGATGATGGGCGGTCACGCAAGAAAGATCATGGCAAAGGAAAAGATGGATGTGAAGACCAGGGCCATCATTAGAGTAGAGGAGGAGATCAACACCAGGGCAGTGGAAACTCTCCTCCCTCTTCTCCATCCTCTCACTCCACTTTATCTTCACTTGGTTCTAATTCTGATCGCAACCGTGGTAAAAAGGATTGGGGTGTTGGTGATCGTAAGGGCTAAAAGGAACAATGTGAGGAAAAGCATGACCAATCACACGAGTCTCACCATCAAGAAAGGAGATACAACCGAAATCATCATAGACATCGTGGCTATTAGCAGGACTATGAATTGGATGAACAAATGTTGGCTACTCGAAGTATGCTTAACATAATTGAGGTAGTTCAAATACCCAGTAGGCACTTGAAGGATAGTCAGATCAAGCGCCTTGACATGAACAATATCCCCAAGTTTGAAGGCGGATATAATTGTGATCCACATACCCACTTACAAGCATTTCATGATGCTTGCACCCTATAGAACATAGATAATGATTGGCAGAAACTTAAGCTATTCCCCCACACACTCATCAAAGAAGCAGAAAGCTGGTATTGGTCTTTGGAGCTAGAATCAATCAGGAGATGGAGTACAATGCTAGAATTTTTCAATGAAAAGTACCAAATCTACTCCAGAGTGTCTACCTTGAGATGGTAAATCTAGGGATGGAAGCAAGGTGGTCATGAACCCTTGGATGCAACCATGAGCAGATATTACTCATTGTTACATAGATGCCTTGGTCATGGCTATTCTCAGTGGGAACAACTTCGCCATATCATAGATGGGCTTTACTTTGAGATAAGAAAGACCCTGGGCATTTATGCTAAAGGAAGACTATTGGAGCTAAGGGTCCATCAACTACAACGTCTAATTGAGCGGTGGCTAAAGAAGAGGGGGAACTAAGAAAAAAGGAAAGTGCAGAAGAGTATAATCGGGACCCTTCCATTTGAATGAGGGAAGTATGATTTTGTGGAGATGAGAAAGAATCACCACTGGATGCAGTAGTGAACCATAAAACCTTGCCCCTATAGAAGTTTTCTTCTAAAATTTTGGCCAAGGTTAACAAGATGTGAGACTCTTTGGACAAAAAATTTCAAAGTGTTCTGAAAATCATAGAGGAGTCCAAAGAGTGAAGTAATGATTGAGATCGACATAGGAGAAAGGAAGCTGAACGTGCCTACCATAAAGGTAAGGGAAAAGTTGCTGTAGTAGAATAGGTTGTAGACTCTAATATAGAAGATGATGATGGGTGTGACATATGCCAATACGAACATCCTAAGGGATGTTGTCCTATGGTGTCACATCTACAAGAGTCTAGGGTGTATGCATTGAATCCTTGCTTGGCAAAGAGGCAAACACCCTGATGATTCCCTTACCCACAAGGCAATCACAGGTAGTTCCACCAGCAACAAGGATACTATCCAAGTGGAGCACCATCGCAACCTTATGAATATTTCCAGTAATGGTAGCATCCACAATTGTGGGGGATGCCACCTCCAAGGTAGCAATACCCTTAACGATAGCCATATCCTTATGGGTACTATGTTCAGCAATCAGTCTCTTCACAGAACTCTTCAAGTCACATGATTTTTCAGAATCATTACTACCCTCCAAAATACTTTCGAACTTAGTCTCCATCACATCGATGGGAGAACTCACATCTTTATTATCCTCCATCACCTTCTCTTGCAGTACCTACCCATAAACCCCCTACTCAGCTACCTCTTGCTCCACCTATGCAGGGAGAAATACCACTGTAGCCATAGCAACTTAATGCTATGAGAGCTATCAACTTACAACCAGCACCTCAGCCAAATGGACTGGAAGTAAAACCATGAAAATGTTTCTTTTTCTAGCCCAATAACCCAAACGTACCCTTACATGCACCTATGGTCGATGAATTTGAACCTTCAATCGCCTCCATTACTCAAACCTTCGAGTAGCCTTCAAACCAAACACCTCCTAAGGAAAAAACCATCATGCTCACACATGATATGATGGATTAGATAAAGGTAGGACATCTTCCTTGGAAATTGACCAATCCGGGTAGCCCCCTCATATACCTTCAAGTGATAAGAAATGAGCCATACAAAGCTCTTTTGGATTCGAGGTCAGGTGTCAACTTAATTTCACATGACATGTACAAGACCTAGAACCTACCCCCGTTAAATAAAAGAAACATTTGGCTCAAGTTGGCAAACCAATCCATCACAGTTCCATTGGGATTGGTAGAAGATATCGTGACCACTGTCTGTGGATGATCCTATCTTGCTGACTTCCTAGTCATTCACATTGAGAATTGCCAGGGGAATTTTCCAATCATAATGGAAAGAGCTTGGCTTAGCATGGTGGATGCATGACTAGGATTCTGAGATCTTTCCCTTGAAATTTGTAAAGAAAATCCTTTTAGAAAGTTCAAGAAGAAGCATGTCCCATGCATCGCGTACAGTGACTCTGGGTGCAACTATGTGCAACAACTTTGGTTTGCTAAGTGGACATTTATTCAAGCATGTAGTCAATGTGCCAAAGAATCACAAATCCAATGATGCCTATACATAGCAACCACGAATCAAAAAGGCACCTAGTGGCTGAATGCTAACTCTGAGAGCAACACTTTATGCATGGAACCATATGAGGGGCTTGTATGTGCCTATATAGAGAGCATGGATAAATTGGAAGAGGTCCATCAACAAGTCTCTACTGTTGATGATAGAGATGATTGGGGACAACTATAGATCCTTGAAAGTTTTAAATAGGAGCCTCTGGAACTAAAATCCTTACCGGCCAATCTAGAATATGCATTCTTGCAAAATGGAAATCCAGTGATTATCAATGCCACGTTTGCTCCTGAACAGAAGAAGAAATTGTTGAAGATGGTGAACCAATGGGAGGCTACTTTTGAATGGTCATACCTTGAATTAATAGGATTTGATCCTAGGGTATGCCAACATCAGATTTATATCGACTCCTCCATGAAGCCATGACAACAACCACAAAGGTGGTTGAATCCCAAACTGAAGTAAGTAGTCAAGGATGAAATGGAGCAGTTGCTGAAAGAGGGGTTCATCTGTTCCATCATATATAGTGAATGAGTTAGCCCACTCATTATTGTGCCAAAGAAGGGTGGCAAATGGAGGGTCTGCATAGATTTTCGACTGTTAAACATGGCTACCTTCAAGGATCACTTTCTGCTCCCATTTATGGATCAAGTGTTAGATACCATTGTGGAGCATTGTTACTATAACTTTTTGGATGGTTATAGTGGCTATAACCAAATCCAAATTTCACCTAAAGACCAGGCTAAGAAAACATTTAAAAGTCATTGGGGAACTTTTGCATATAAGAAAATGTCCTTTGGCCTATGAAATGTTCCTGCAACTTTCCAATTCCTTTTCCTCAACATCTTTTAGCACCAAATTCGTAATGGGGTAGAAGTCTTCATGGATGACTTCTCTACCTATGGAGCAACATTTGAACAAGCCTTGGACCACCTTGAGCAAGTTCTAAAAATATGCGTGGAAACTAATTTACTACTCAATTGGCAAAAGAGCCTCTTGATGGTCCAAGAGGGCATTGTCCTAGGGCACTACATTTCAGAAGCAGGGATTAATGTAGACCCTGAAAAAATCAAGATCATCCAAGGAATCACCAGTCAACCAAGCACTGTCAAAGATGTTTGATCATTCCTTGGCTACTATCGACACTTTATTAAAAATTTCGTAAAGATTGCCAAGACGTTGGTGGAACTCACAAAGAAAGATGATCCATTTATCTGGACTAGGGAATGCGAATCTACATTCTAGACACTCAAATAGAAACTTGTAGAAACTCCAATTCTATGAGCATCCAACTAGTCTAGAACTTTCTGTTGGCGACCGTTTGGGACGCGACCACCAACGAGTGTCCTCGAACAGGATTTAGGTGCATGCTGGTCTCTGGAAACACCAAGGCCAAGATACCTCCAAATAAACTCAATAGTTAATGTGAGTATGTGTGTGTGCTGTTGCGGCATGTGGTTGTGAGAAATGTAACGATTGCGTTGTGTGTAAACTACAAATGACTTACTTTAAAGAGATTCAACCAACTTTGCCAAGTACTGTGAGTTGTTGAAAATTTCCTATTTTGTTCAACTGCCTAGTCTACGCGGTCCTTATAATACCTACTTGTAACAAATAAAATTTTGCAAAAATATTTGAGCACAACTCCGCAATCTACTCCTAATTTTCCCCAAAGAAAGAGATAGTTCCACAAGAAAACTAGAAATAGAGCAAAATTCAATGGAAATAAACAGAAAAGAAAAGAAAGCAGATTTTTGTGGACCTCAAATATTTAAACAAGGTAAAATGATACGAGTAAACACTTTGCAATAAAGGTATCCCAAATTCAATATCTACAAATTGTTCAAACTTCCAAGGCTCAAACAAGCAATATCTTCAAAACAATCCTACTATGTTACCAAAAATTGCTGCGTAAAATACCACGTACGAGACTCCATTTTGACTAGATAATAGATGTCAATGATTGCATTTAAACAGAACCTTTAAAAGAA
>MNCI01008484.1:721838-732413 GCA_015680685.1 Gnetum montanum
AAATACATAACTCACAGGACCATGACAAAGAGGCTGAAATCTTTATTCTAGCAAGCCATCTTGCAAGCAATCATTCACACTTTCTTCTTTACAAAATGCTCTTCTCCCAAGACTCAACGTGTCTCCAAGTAAGAGCCCAAGTGCTAACTAGTAGCCTTCAAAATATGATGTATGAGACCCCAAGTGTGATGATATCTCAAGTGATAATGTGTGAGACCCCTTGTTATTCTTCTTCTCCTTGACCCCTGAAGCCTTTTTATAGGGTTCAAAGATAGGTAGGGAAGTTACATATTTAAGAATATCTCACCTAACTTCTCTCCCAAGTAACTTGGCCAACCAATTAGGAGATTACTTGTCCAACAAGTTAGGAGGTTACTTGCCTAACAAGTTAGGGAGTATTTAAATTAGGAAGTTAGGAAGTTAGGGAATAGATAAATATTGTTTATGAAAAATAATTCCAACAATCTCACATAATTGTTCACAAATATATCAATAATCTTTACTTTGTTCTAGGATTTGGAGGATGCTTATGGAGCTCTAAATGTTTTAATAACAAGATGATAATAGAACATTTACCTTGGAATAAATGTTGTGGATGCCTTGTTCTTAAATATTTTGTGGATATGTAAAAATTACCGAAAAAATCAAATTTGAAACTTTAAGCCTGAATGCAAGGGCGCTAGACCTAGAACAGTTATCAAACATTTCAGAAATATCCCGCTCCTGTCCAGGATCGTTAGCAACCACCATCGTGGGAGAAGGCTCAGCAGCTGCACCTGGCACCGTTGCTATGTTTGGTTACTGGGAGAAAGATCTGGAAACGGATGTAATTCACTGGATGGATAGCCCTAGATCATAGGGTTTCGGTTGCCTAAACTATTTTATTTTGCCCCAAATTCGCTAGGGCTTCCTGCGTTTTCACGTTTTTGTAAATCGTTCTTCAAAATTCTTGCCATTGATTTCAGGGTTTAGAGCAATCGCATCGTAGATCTGCTGCTGCGGTAGAGCACCCTTTTGTTTATTTTTTAAAATTTAATCGCGAGGGTTCGGCGGCACGGCATCCACGTGGAGGTCTTGGTGACTCCGTTTGCCCTGGCACGGGAGGCCAACGCTGCTTATGGTTTGCTATTTTAATGCTGATGTCTGCTTTTCTGAGTTATGCGGCGCGGCACACATCGGTGTCATTGGAGGCAGGTGAATCAACTGTATAAAGCTTGAATTCGGATGTGTGTCCCTCTTCTTTGAATTCGCGTCCCTACAGAAGAAATTTCAGCACAATGCGGCCAACAAAGATGCCGCTGATTTGGTTAAAAAGAATAGTTAATTTTACATGAAACAGAAAAAAATTTCAGAGCAAAAACCCTCACATTCTTCTGCGTTAGGATTAACACGATTCCTGTGATTTCTGTAACGAAAAACTAGCATTCTTTTGGACTATTTTTCTTTCCTCCATCTTTCTTCCATTGCGTACAAGGGCTGGAACTGTGTTTGCGTTTTTTCCTTGCCGTAAAAAACATTATTCAAACGTTAGTATATTAACTTTGATATTTTCCTTGATACATCCGTAAACGGGGATCGACTCTTTTAGCTTTTCACTTGTTTTTCATCCTTCATTTTCCAAAGGAGCATGATGAATTTTCCTTATCATTTGAAAAACTCTATCTTCCTTTAGCAATTCTTCTTGAACATCAAAGTATTAAAATATCAATAAAGCACAACCAACATGTATATTTCTCTTGATTATCCTTTGTGACTTATTCATATTTTATCATCTTTGCTGCTCCATGAAATGGATAAATGTGCCAACATTTCCACCCCCTTTAAAAGCTTAAAGAAATTTATGCATGCCTCATTTTAAAACTGAAATGTACTTGAAGCTTTCATTGAACTTTTTATAGCTGAAATGATAAATCTTTTTGGAGGAAAATTCTCATCAAACATAAGGTTTGATAGTATAAAAACCTCATTCCTAATAAAACAAACAAACTGTACATTATTAAGTCCTTTGTTCAGGGACTATTCTTGAGATGGGAAGAGAATGGGGAGGATTATGCTGGTAGGAATCCTCATATCTCTAACCTTCTCATAAGCAATCTTTTTATTAATTTTTGGCTCGCTGGAGCTTTCAACTTGATCCTCTTGAGATTTGTTTTCAACTTGATCCTCTTGAGATTTGTCTTCAGCAATCCTCTCATCTTCTTTCTTAAATGAATTATCATTTTCTTAGAGTGTACAATTTTTGTTTTCAACATCTCCTTTTTCAACCATCTTACTTTTTCCATTTGAAGTAATGTTATCAATCATGAATGGTTTGCTATAGATGTATATCTAATTTGGTTCTCCTTTCCAAGGTAACCACATGTGAGAATAATCTGTTGATATGTAACCTGAGAATTTCTTGCTCCAACTTCTACTCAATAAGAGACTATGTGAATTTGGTATATCTGCCACTTGAATAGTTATTTTACTTCTAATGCGAGGTTCNCCTAATATTAGCTTTGACATGTTTAAGGTCTTCAATCAAATCATACTCTCCATCACCAATAAATCTTGATCTCTTTATCCATTTACTAAAAGACTGATTTGGAGTGCTTTGCTCCACTTGATTGTTTTTACCTTTATTCTTATCTCTTCTACTTGGCTTAAAAGCTTTTCTCTTAGTAGATAAATCCATAATAACATTTGGGGGTCTAGAAGTAGTTAGTCTTTCCTTAGATCGGAGATTATATCCATTTTCCTCATTGTTATTGCATTCTTCATCTGATGACATATCTTCTTCAGAACTTGATAGAGAAGAAGTATCACTAGATCCATTGCTAGAAGATTTACTTGCATAGTGAACACTAGATAACTCATTATCAGATTCAATATCAAGAAAGTTGGACATAACAAGATCACTTTCATCCCCATCTTCTACTAACTTAGTGTCTTGATGTTTATGCTTCCTATTTTTCTTCTCTTGATATTTACTCTTGCCAATGCTTTTTCAAGCTTCACTATTTTGCTAGACATATCTCTCATTAATTGTCCTTTTTCAGATCCTACTCTTTCATGTTCTTGCTCTATCTTAACATGAGATGGACCTGGTAAAGCTTTAAATTGAGCAAAATCTTGCATAGGAATCATAACTCTTTCTTCTCTTTTTTGAATTGCAATATTTTCTTCAGGATTCAAGTTCAACTATTTTTCTAACTGTATAGCTTCACTAAAGTAGTCATTTAGTGTAGTTAAGTTTGGAGTTCTCCTTAACCAAATTGAAATGTTGGGGTTGACAGCCTTAAGATAAGTTTCTTTAAGCATTTCTTCTGATGGCCTATATTGTCTTTGAAAGAGTCCACAAATTCGTTGAAACTTGATGTTAAAATCTCTAATTGACTCTTTAACTCCTTGCTTAGCTTGTATCAGCCCACAGTATAGTTGTTGTTGATCTAATTGATTACCAAACTGGGCTAAGAAAAGATTCTTCATGTCATCCCAACTTGTAATACTATTACTTGGTAAGTTTGAATACCAAATCTGAGCCATATCCTTTAGATTTGATACAAACAACCTACAAGCTTGATCTTGATGTTGAATATTTGCATGAGCTAAAGCTAACTCAAACATGTGAATATATTCTTCAGCTAAATAAGCTTTTCCAGGAATAAAAGGCTCAGGAAAATATTTGTAAACTACCTTAGGAATATCATTGTAGTCTTGAAATCCTAATGGTGTAACTCCTTGCCAAGGATTTGCCATTCTATTCCTTTGTATAATTGAACTCTTAGACTTTCTAGACCTTTTCTTATGAATTGACAAACCAGATATAATGGGTGATCTTCTAGTTTTCACTCCACTACTTGTTTCCAATTCAGAAAATTTCTTTTGTTCTTCTTCTGATGAAGAATCAGTCTTAGAATCTAGAATATCTTTTGAAACTTTGAAACTTTCCAAACTATGAAATTTCTTGGTCATGAACTGAAAATAGTATCTAATCCTTAAGCCTTACAAATAATTGTTGATGTGCTATAAGTATAAGGCTTATGAACGTAGAGGCTTAATTTTCAGCCCTCCTTCTAGCGCCAAAAGAACTGTTGGCGACCATTTGGGACGCGACCGCCAACGAGTGTCCTCGAACAGGATTAAGGTGCCTGATAGACTCTGGCAACACCAAGGCCCAGATACCTCCAAACAAACTTAGTAGTTAATGTGAGTATGTGTGTGTGCTGTTGCGGCGTGCGGTTGTGAGAAATGTAACGATTGCGTTGTGTGTAAACTACAAATGACTTACTTTAAAGAGATTCAGCCAACTCTGCCAAGTACTGTGAGTTGTTGAAAATTTCCTATTTTATTCAACTGTCTAGTCTACGTAGTCCTTATAATACCTACTTGTAACAAATAAAATTTTGCAAAAACATTTGAGCACAACTCCGCATTCTACTCCTAATTTTCCCCAGAGAAAAAGATAGTTCCACAAGAAAACTAGAAATAGAGCAAAATTCAATGGAAATAGACAGTTAATTAAAGAAAGCAGCTTTGAGTGGACCTCAAATATTTAAACAAGGTAAAATGACACGAGTAAACAATTTGCAATAAATCTATCCCAAATTCAATATCTAAAAATTGTTCAAACTTCCAAGGCTCAAACATGCAATATCTTCAAGTCAATCCTACTATGCTACCAAAAATTGCTGCATAAACTACCACATACGAGACTCCATTTTGACTAGATAATAGATGTCAACGATTGCATTCAAACAGAACCTTTAAAAGAATTGACAATTTCTGATTGAAAAACCACTAGAATTCACTTTAAAGATAAAAAGAAGCTATTCTGGTTCCATCAAAATACTAAAGATTTTCTGAACCCTCTGGACTACTAAATTGTTCAACGGTGTGACTACAAACAGAGGCTCTCTTACAACAATCCCAATAGCAGTTCCCACACGTTGCAAAATAATGAAATTTACTACTAAAATGCTCTTAAGGCTTTTAAACACAGGCGCTTCTATGGTAAAATTTTAATAGAAATTTCTATCAGGCAACAAGAACAGTAAGAGAAATCTAAAAATCCCAAAATTAATTGCCAAGGATGATACTATCTAAACACTAGCTAAACAATTTAAACAAAACAAAAAATAAAATACATAACTCATAGGACCATGACAAAGAGGCTGAAATCTTTATTCTAGCAAGCCATCTTGCAAGCAATCGTTCACACTTTCTTCTTTACAAAATGCTCTTCTCCCAAGACTCAACATGTCTCCAAGTAAGAGCCCAAGTGCTAACTAGTAGCCTTCAAAATGTGATGTATGAGACCCCAAGTGTGATGATATCTCAAGTGATAATGTGTGAGACCCCTTGTTATTCTTCTTCTCCTTGACCCCTGAAGTCTTTTTATAGGGTTCAAAGGTAGGTAGGGAAGTTACATATTTAAGAATATCTTACCTAACTTCTCTCCCAAGTAACTTGGCCAACCAATTAGGAGATTACTTGCCCAACAAGTTAGGAGGTTACTTTCCCAACAAGTTAGGGAGTATTTAACTTAGGAAGTTAGGAAGTTAGGGAATAGATAAATATTGTTTATGAAAAATAATTCCAACAATCTCACATAATTGTTCACAAGTATATCAATAATCTTTGCTTTGTTCTAGGATTTGGAGGATGCTTATGGAGCTCTTAATGTTTTAATAACAAGATGATAATACAAAATTTACCTTGGAATAAATGTTGTGGGTGCCTTATTCTTAAATATTTTGTGGATATGTAAAAATGACCGAAAAAATCAAATTTGAAACTTTAAGCCTGAATGCAAGGGCATTAGACCTAGAACTTTTATCAAACATTTCAGAAATATCCCACTCCTGTCCAGGATCGTTAGCAACCACCACCGTGGGAGAAGGCTCAGCAGCTGCACCCGGCACCGTTGCTACGTTTGGTTACTGGGAGAAAGATTTGGAAATGGACGTAATTCACTGGACGGATAGCCCTGGATCATAGGGTTTCGGTTGCCTAAACTATTTTATTTTGCCCCAAATTCGCTAGGGCTTCCTACGTTTTCATGTTTTTGTAAATCTTTCTTCAAAATTCCTGCCATTGATTTCAGGGTTTAGAGTAATCGCATCGTAGATCTGCTTCTGCGTTAGAGCACCCTTTTGTTTGTTTTTTAAAATTTAATGGCGAGGGTTCGGCGGCACGGCATCCGCACGCAGGTCTTGGTGACTCCATTTGCCCTAGCACAGGCAGCCAACACTGCTTATGGTTTGCTATTTTAATGCTGATGTCTGCTTTTTTGAGTTATGCGGTGTGGCACACATCGGCGTCATTGGAGGCAAGCGAATCAACTGTATAAAGCTTGAATTCAGATGTGTGTCCCTCTTCTTTGAATTTGCGTCCCTGTAGAAGAAATTTCAGCACAACGCTGCCAGCAGAGATGCCCCTGATTTGGGTAAAAAGAACAGTTAATTTTACATGAAACATAAAAACATTTCAGAGCAAAAACCCTTGCATTCTTCTGCGTTAGGATTAACGCGATTCCTGCGATTTTTGTAACGAAAAACTAGCATTCTTTTGGACTATTTTTCTTTCCTCCATCTTTCTCCCATTGCGTACAAGGGCTGGAACTGTGTTTGCGTTTTTTCCTTGTCGTAAAAACCATTATTCAAACCTTAGTATATTAACTTTGATATTTTCCTTGATACATCCGTAAATGGGGATTGACTCTTTTAGCTTTCCACTTGTTTTTCATCCTTCATTTTCCAAAGGAGCATGATGAATTTTCCTTATCATTTGAAAAATTCTATCTTCCTTTAACAATTCTTCTTGAACATCAAAGTATTAAAATATCAATAAAGAACAACCAACATGTATATTTCTCTTGATTATCCTTTGTGACTTATTCATATTTTATCATCTTTTCTACTCCATGAAATGGCTAAATGTGCCAAAACTTTCCATATCATGATAGATGCATCCAACTATGCATTGAGAGTCGTTCTTACATAGTTGGATGACCAAAGATGTCCATATTACATCCACTGTGCAAGATGAAGCATTGTGGGTGCTCAGCTCAACTACACCACCATCGAAAAGGAATTAATGATGGTGGTGTTCACCTTGGAAAAATTTCAACACTATGTGCTCGGGTACAAGGTGTTTGTGCATATTGACCACAGTGTCATCTGGTTCCTAATGAACAAACCAACGGTGAGCCCCAGTATCATATGGTGGCTTATGATTCTTCAAGAATTTGACCTTACCATGGTAGACAAGAAGGGAACTGAGAATGTGGTTGCTAACCACTTATCTTGGTTATGATGGAATAACGTTGAGGAGGAGGAGCCACTCTTAGACCAATTTTTAGATGAACTTCTCTTCGCTGGAGCCATTGATAAGTAGATGCACAAGGAATCACCTTGGTTTGGCAACATCCTCACCTATCTCACAACCCAAGAATTGCTAAAGGAGTGGGATCATCGGTAGAAACAATAGTTTCTCCACAAGACCAAGCACTTTTGGAAATCAATGGCCACCTTTACAAGGTGTGTGCAGATGGCTTGGTTTGATGGTGCATCCCTGATGAAGATACAATGACGTCCTCTAGGATGTTCATGAGGGCCTTTGTGGAGGCCACTATGCTGGATGATGCATGACCATTAAGATCTTTCTTGCAGGATATTACTGGCTTACACTCTTCAGAGATGCACAATGGTCTGCTCGCTCCTGTGAATGTTGTCAGAGAGATGGTGGGATGGCCGCATGAATGGAGGGACCTCTATAGTGGATCCAGCCACTGGAACCCTTTGATATTTGGAGCATCAACTTCATGGATCCCATCATACCCATGTCCAACGAGAAGGCATACATCATCGTCATTGTAGACTACTACACTAAGTGGGTAGAGGTGGTAGCCATCACCGACTATTCCTCAAACACTGCTGCATGATTTATTCAACAACAAATCATGAATAGGTTTGGAGTGCCATGTGCACTCATTTTAGACAAAGGAACTTATTTCATGGGCACCACCTTTCGTAAGCTCATGCAACATTTGGGGGTTGACCATGAATTTACAATACCTTATCACCCCCAAGCCAACGGGCAAGTTGAGCTTACCAATAGGGAGATTACTAAAATCCTTACTAGGTCCATTAGCAAATATAGGAGGGATTGGATCACAAAACTTAATAATGCCCTCTGGGCCTATCGCTCTATATGGAAACTTCCTATAGGTTACACTCCTTATGAGTTAGTGTATGGGATACTATCAAAACTTCTAGTCCAAGTAGAACTCTGATCACCATCTATGACCAGTGACTTAGGTCTTGACTTGTCACTAGCACAAAGAGAAAGACTTATCAATTTGAATGTGCTAGATGAGAATCGATTAGTGGCTCTATCATCAAATGAGATACACAAGGCCTATAAACAAAAATGTCATGATCTTAGGATTTGAAAGGTAACATTTCAACATGGAGCTAAGGTACTCTACTAGAATGCCACACATGTACCACAATGTACTAAGTTACAGACACTATGGGAGGGACCTTATATTGTTTCTGAAACCTTTCCATCTGGGGCCTTGCTTATACAAAAACCTAAGAAGTCCATGAAAACATATTTAGTTAACATGCAACACTTAAAACCTTTTCACGAACTCCACCAAACCAGTGTTACTACCATATCATCATAAGGATGACCTCGCTTCATTTTTTGGATCTCCTCCTTCTAGCATAGTCATGCGGGAGACCATCTTCCATGCTAACTCGTTCTACTAACTCCTCACTATTTTTGAATATTTTTTGTTTTACATGTTTTTGTTTTACAACATCATTCGTATGTTTGTGCATTCTTGCTTAATTTTTCTTTCTTTATTTACATCTTCATTTATTGGTTTGTTTAGTTATTTCCATCTATGTGTATGTGTGCTTATTTTCCAGTTGTTTCACTCATGAGATGTCTTATTGTCACCACATGTGTTGGTGTGATTTTTTCTCCTTGCGATGGGTTGTGTGTTATCATCTACCTATTATATCTAGCTCCCTCCCTCACATTGTTGTTCTAGGAAATTACAATATATTTTCATTTCATGTAATAGGCAGTGAGTCCACTTCATCCCCCCATTCACCTACTCCATGGTTTTCCTTTTTTTGGAAACATGCAATCCCTTTCAGTTAAAAAAACTTTAATTAATTTGTGACTTGTGTAGTTCCTAGCCTTGAGGAGGACCCAATGGTTTGAATAGGGTGTGGCTTCAAGGGGAATGCAACATTCTTCGTACTTTTTCTATTCCCTGGTTAGCAAAAGTTTCCTCACAGACTTCTTACCACTCCAAATTTTCTCATAATCAGAAGTTCCTTGGCAATTTGGCCTTGTATGGTGTGGTCCTCATCGAAAAAAACAAACAAACATGAGGATTCAAAGTACATCCCTTAGCCAAATACATGGGTCTTTGCATGGTGTGGTTCCCATTGAAAAATAAAAATAAAAAAAATAAACAAAAACAAACAAACATGAAAATTCAAAGCACACCCCTTAGACTGCCTCTAATGGGCTACAAGCACTAGTTATGGGACTTGCTTCGTCCCCTCTAACCTAGCCCCTTTTTCACTTCCTCTCTCTCTCACTCATGATTGGAGTGGTGGCTGTTTGTGGGTGCATTCTCGTGTCCCAAGGGATGAACTAGTCTTCGAATGTTGCTATGATGTCAATGTATGTGAATGGTTTTGGGTCTGAACTTGGGATGGATCCTACCATGTCACTTAACCACACACTTCTCTTAACCACAAACTTCACACGGGATTTCATGTGTCCAACATTAGGAATTCCATTTCCCACTCCTCTCTCTTCATCCATTTCTTTTCATGACTCATCTCACTACTATTTTTATGTTTGATTGTTGCTCGTGATTTGCATGAACTTCTAATGTTTCAACTGGTTCTCATGGAGAGGTGTATTAACTCGTGGTCACCAGTCATTGACTATGGGATCCACGAACTCCTAAGTTAATGATATGAAAAGGCTACTTTCTGCTATGGGAAGGACCCACTTGCATATCCCTTGGTTCCATCTGTTAATATCTTATCCCTTGATATGACTGGTTGATTATTTCCATGCTAACCGTTGTAAGACTTTTCTCCGTAGAGTTCTCTCTCATAACGTTCTCCTACCTTTGACTCTGTTTTCTAAGAGCATCTACCTTTCTCTTTCTATTGGCTAATTCTTTGGTCTCTATGTGCTTAAATCCCTTCAAATTTGTCTCCCAATTTAGCAATCTAGGCTTCTTCTTCATCAGTCAACACTGGTCAAAATTCTTAGAACAACTACGTTGACTAGGCCCCATATACATAGCTTCCTACGTATACGTAACCCTGTATATGAGGCATTGTCGACGTAGTCCACAAAAATCTATATATACCCCTATTGCACCTTTGGATTTTGCTCATTTTTGCATAAAGCAAGGGGACTTTTTCCATTTTTCTATCTCACTTCATCTTCCCAAGTGCTTACGTTTCTATCGCGAGTCCTAATCAACCTATCCTTTCCCTCTTTTGCAATAGGAGGTATGCTATTCATCATTGGGGGGGGGGGGGGGGG
>MNCI01008484.1:741326-778428 GCA_015680685.1 Gnetum montanum
TGGTGGTGGGGGGTGGAGGAGGAGGGGGGTGTGGGTGGGTAAGGGGATAGGGGCAAGGAAGTTTGCTGCTTGTGTGAGAACTTTATGCTAAATTTTCAGAATTTGCTATTGCCAAAAACATATTATAAGGCTAATAATGTTAAAAAAATTTAGTATTTTAATCAACAATTAGTTTTATGCATGTAAAAATATTTAATTATCTCACCTAAGGAATCATAAACATCATTATAAGCTATGCATAAGGGAAAAGAAGTCAATTGTGAAGGGTCATAAAAGAAGCTAACAATTTTTGGGCATTTTTCTTGAAATTTTTCTAACTCTGCAATCACATGAACTAAGAACCTAATGGAACTAAGGACATGAGTAAGGTATAAACCTAGTAATGATAAATGAAAAAAACCTTAGTAACTAGAATCTTTTATTAATTACAAATGAACACAAAAAGAGAAGAAAAAGAAGAACCTTCGTTGGGTGCAACCAAATGCCTAAGAGGTGGTAGAGGTCAACTAGGAGAGTAAGGCCCACAAGCCAAGAATGATGAATAGGAGGCCCAATCATTTAGCATTTATCAAGAGGCCCTTGTTACAAGGTAGTCAGTCTAGGAAGAGTCTATAGGATCAAATGCTCAAGCATAGGGACAATGCCTCATGTTATCCCAAAAATGCTTTCGAGCCATCTAGAAGTAATCCATGTTGACAACGGTCATTGTGGAAATAAATGTCATGCCATTCATGGAATTTGTCCTTGAAGTGGTCAAAACTTAGCTTCAGGAATTACCTTTATGACACATCCTTTCTAAAAGTAGGGAATGATACCTTGGTGAGACATAATAATTTTGGCATAATAAAGAGGAGAGCACCACCATCAACATTGGTGGAGTCTCTGTTTCTTTCTTAGTTAAGGCCATTGTAGAGGCTTTGAACATACCCAATGTCGGGGCGAAGGTAGCACATCTATCCACAAGGTTTGACATAGAAATAAGGAAACTGTGGTTGAACTAGACATATAACAAATAAGACAAAATATATAGTGAGCTGACTTTGGAAGAGAGAATTTATTTCAAAATTGGCACATACCATCTCTTCCCCACTAAAGGGTTGAATAGGATATCAACCTACACAACTAGAGGAAGTGTAACCTTGGTAGGAAAATACAACACCAACCTTGCCCAATTGTACTTCATGGAGATTCAATGGTGATTTGAGGAAAGAAAGGTAGGGAAGTTAACACTTCCATTTCCTTACCTGATCAAGAAGCCATGCAAGTGAGTCAGAATCTTGGGTTACACCAATGATGTTCTAGGAGGGCTTAAAATCCTTCATTCTCTAAGTTGCTCAAACTAGTAGCACAAAGGAAATATCTTGGTGAAGAGAAAAAAAGAAAAAGAAAAAAAAACCAAAAAAAGAGTGAGAACAAGGACCAAAGATAGAACCAAAATAAGAACTAGAGCAATGATGAGAGCCACAAGTCCCACTACCATTGCCACTAGATTATAGGACCTCAATGAGCCATTTGTAGCAAATTGCTAAAATTCTTAGTTGGAGAAGTAGGAACAATTCCAACCTCTTCTAAGTCATTGATGCTACCATTTAGCGCATAGTCTCTATTGATTCATCACGAAGATAGATTTCTTTGCAATCAGGAAGAGAAGCCCAATGGTCATAGCAGATCTCTAGAAATGCCTAATCTTTCCAAGTGATGCTTGAAATGGGAGAAGGTGCCATAGTTTTGGTCACGCAGCATCAAGATGCAATAGGCATAGCAAAAGTACGAGGGTAGGGGCAGGGTAGTTTGCTGCTTGTGTGAAAAATTTATGCCAATTTTTCAAAATTTTCTATTACCCAAAACATATTATAAGGCTAATAATGTTAAAAAACTTTAGTATTTTAATCAACAATTAGTTGTATGCATGTAAAAATCTTTAATTATCTCACCTAAGGAATCATAACCATCATTATAAGCTATGCATAAGGGAAAAGAAGTCAATTGCAAAGGGTCATAAAAGAAGCTAACAATTTTTGGGCATTTTTCTTGAAATTTTTCTAACTCTACAATCACATGAACTAAGAACCTAATGGAACTAAGGACATGAGTAAGGTATAAACCTAGTAATGATAAATGAAAAAAACCTTAGTAACTAGAATCTTTTATTAATTACAAATGGACACAAAAAGAGAAGAAAAAGAAGAACCTTCGTTGGGTGCAACCAAATACCTAAGAGGTGGTAGAGGTCGACTAGGAGAGTAAGGCCCACAAGCCAAGAATGATGAATAGGAGGCCCAATCATTTAGCATTTATCAAGAGGCCCTTGTCACAAGGTAGTTAGTCTAGGTAAAGTCTATAGGACCAAATGCTCAAGCATAGGGACAATGCCTCATGTTGTCCCAAAAATGCTTTCAGGCCATCTAGGAGTAATCCATGTTGACCATGGTCATTGTGGAAATAAACGTCATGCCATTCATGGAATTTGTCCTTGAAGTGGTCAAAACTTAGCTTCAGGAATTACCTTTATGACACATCCTTTCTGAAAGTAGGGAATGATACCTTGGTGAGACATAATAATTTTGGCATAATAAAGAGGAGAGCACCACCATCAACATTGGTGGAGTCTCTGTTTCTTTCTTAGTTAAGGCCATTGTAGAGGCTTTGAACATACCCAATGTCGGGGCGAAGGTAGCACATCTATCCACAAGGTTTGACATAGAATTGAGGAAACTGTGGTTGAAATAGACATATAACAAATAAGAAAAAAATATATAGTGAGCTGACTTTGGAAGAGAGAATTTATTTCAAAATTGGCACATACCATCTCTTCCCCACTAAAGGGTTGAATATGATATCAACCTACACAACTAAAGGAAGTGTAACCTTGGTAGGAAAATACAATACCAACCTTGCCCAATTTTACTTCATGGAGATTTAATGGTGATTTGAGGAAAGAAAGGTAGGGAAGTTAACACTTTCATTTCCTTACCTGATCAGGAAGCCATGCAAGTGAGTCAGAATCTTGGGTTACACCAATGATGTTCTAGGAGGGCTCAAAATCCTTCATTCTCTAAGCTGCTCAAACTAGTAGCACAAAGGAAATATCTTGGTGAAGAGAAAAAAAGAAAAAGAAAAAGAAAACCAAAAAAAGAGTGAGAACAAGGACCAAAGATAGAACCAAAATAAGAACTAGAGAAATGGTGAGAGCCACAAGTCCCACTACCATTGCCACTAGATTATAGGCCCTCAATGAGCCATTTGTAGCAAATTGCTAAAATTCTTAGTTGGAGAAGTAGGAACGATTCCAACCTCTTCTAAGTCATTGATGATACCATTTAGCGTATAGTCTCTATTGATTCATCAAGGAGATAGATTTCTTTGCAATCAGGAAGAGAAGCCCAATGGTCATAGCAGATCTCTAGAAATGCCTAATCTTTCCAAGTGATGCTTGAAATGGGAGAAGGTGCCATAGTTGTGGTCATGCAGCATCAAGATGCAACAGGCATAGAAAAAGTAATAATATACTATATTAAAGAATCCTTCAATGTGCTTGGTGTGCCACTAGTGAACTTAATTGGAACTAGAGATGGATAGATGTTAGTTGAGATTTGAATGGCTCTTATGGCTCATGAGGATGTCCTCAATAGATTACTATAAACTAGGCAAGTCATGGCAACCCTCTTTGACATCCCTAGTGATGTCACTATAGTATAATATGACCTCATAGCCACTAAGAAAAAACTAGTCATGGTAGAGACCACAACAGAGCATGTAGATGTAGAGGTACAATGCTTGCAAGAAGAGCTTGTTACCCTAAAAGTTGAAAGAAGAGATCCTTTCCAATTCATTGCACTTGAATAGTTGGAGTAATTTTGAATAGAGTAATTGGGCCAATTGATTGATTAGAATAAAGTGAATGAACAAGGAAAGGAGAAAGTGCTATAGAATTCCTTAATCAATGAAGCCCAAGCATATGCTCATGCGAAGGCATTGATTGTTGAACAAGAATAAAACAAGTAGCTTGCTACTAAAAATATAATGTTGACCATTGTTGAGAAGTAGAACAAACATTTTAAAAGAGAGAATCCACTAGTTTAGGGAGAAACTGGTGAGGATCAACTAGGACATAAGTAGATTGGCTAGAGAGAACCAAATCCTTTTAATGGAGGAGGTACGTGCCATATGCTAGAAGTTTGCAATTGAGATAAGCACATTATAGAATGAGGCCAAGAAGCACAAGAAGCTAAAAGAGAACTTCCTGGACTAGATTAGCATGTATAAGAAAATCAATGAAAAAGAAAGCCAGATGGAAAAGGCTTGTATCAGTTCCATGTCAGCACAGAATCTTGACTGGTAGCCCATCTTAGATAGCTATGCCCTGGTCTACCAAGTAGAAGTGAAAAATAAGGTCCTAAAGATTCAGGATTTGAAGGAGTACATGGCATTAGCTAACCTTCATTAGGATAACCTTGCCATGTTAACAATAGGTCAACACAAAAATAAATTGGAATAATAAGTAGCAACCACCTATGTTTTATATGAGAAAGAGTTTGTAGGTAGGAAAGATGTTCTACAGAAACTCTATGTGGTAAACTTGGAACTAGAAATAATTAAGGCTCACTAACATGGGTAGAGAGATGTAGCTTTAGACCTAGCTAGGAGACCAATAGATTATCAGGAATTAAGAGAAAAGGTAAGGGCTTTTAAGGAGGAATGGAGTATGTGAAAGCCAATCAGATGTTCCCATAGCTACCATGTTCATGGGATGTACCTACTCTAGCACACATTGGATCATTAGCTTGAATGGTGCATGACTCAAGAATGGATGTGGAAAAGTTACGGTGCTCCTAGATCATTACAAATTCCAAAAGCCTGATGACAAAGAGAAGTGGCCAATGGAAGAGCCACCACCTTTGGGAACTACATAAGCTTATTTTGTCATGTTGTTTCCATTTTTTAAAAAAACACCAATGTTGCATGAAATAGTTAGTTGTGTGTCTATTAGAGTCAGTTAATAATTCCATACCTTCCTAATATTTTTTAAAGAATCTTTTTCTTATTTTTTTTAACTCAAGGATGAGTTTTCATTCAGTCATGGAGGTATGATGAATCATGTTATGGTAAGGCTCTAATATCATATATTTGATATTGGAGCCATGTTACCAGGTATCTAATATCAAGGCACAACCTTTGATGTTAGAGATTCAATATCATCTCATCCATGCTAGCCTATAAATACAAAACTTGGGTGCATGGTTTGCATATAGATTTTAAGAGATTTTAGAGGTTGACATAGAGAAGTTTTATTAATTTGTTTCCAATGCATTCCCCTAGTATGATGTTAAGTGATTGTACAACATCCTTATTTGAGTGTGACAAACTTGAACATGTTACATGTTCAGTAATAAAGATCAAGATTACTTCCATCATTACAGCATTCACTTAGCTTTATTATTGTTAATTAATTAAATGCTTACTATTTTCTTAGTTATCATTTATTTCTCTTTACTATTTTTTTTCATTAAGTGGAATGAGTATAACTAATCATGAATGCTTAAGTATAATTACTTGTTAACCTAGTAGTGTTATTGTTTAGTATGTCCAGTAATGATATGCTTGGTGATGAGTCATGTTTTGATATGCTTTGATATCAAATATGTGATATTGAAGCCTCAATATTGAACCCCAAGGTGTGATGTTGAATATCCAATATCGTAGGGTATATTCTGGCCTATAAATATAGCACTTGGGTACACAATTTTAAGATTAGTACTGAAGCTTGGAATATTTCTAAGTGCTTGTAGTAAGAGTCTAAGTGTGTATGTACCTTTATTCAAGCACTAATGTACCTAAGCATAGTAATGTGATGGAAATAAAAATGAGCCCTTTTGATAATCCTTGCAGCATTGAGAATAGATTAATGTTTTCTTTAATGCATTTATTATTCATGTACTTTAGTTTAATGCACTCTAATTAAGTAATTAATTTTCAATTATTAATGAACATAAGCATGATGACTGTGTAATGTTTGGTAACCTAGAAATTCTTAATGTTTGGTAACCCAACAATACTATATACATTTAGGATGTGTTCGGAGGGTGGTAATGGGTACTTGTGTTAGGCTAGCTAGGTAATAGACTAATTAGATACTAAATTCCCCTACCTTTCATTCTTGTTTTATGCAATTAAACTTATAAAATATAAAATGATAAAATTTAGATTCCTCATTTGCACTGAACCACATACTTATACCTCATGAGTGGAACTAAGAAGACAATGATCATCCATATTAGATTTCATGTCTTAGAACTAGTGTGCTTGAGAACTTAAAGTCTATAGAGTTTGACCAGATCACATGTAAATGCTTGTGATTCATATGGTTGGGCATAGGGATACCTCGCTGCTCATTGTTGGCATTGTTGCGAGGGATCTTTTAGTTGTTATCTGTGCTATCTAGGACTTAGTGGAAATTATTTAAAATTGTTGGAATGAACCCTAGAGTCATATCACACTTTACAATAACTACAACAATATTTAAAAATACATTGCACTTTTATTCTCTAACATAAAATGTCTTCTTCTCATAAGAGTGATTCTTCATCCAACTCTAACAGAGTTCATTAGCAGGTGCCCAAACAATACAAAGTGATATATGCTCATCCTGGAGAGTATGTATCCAACTTCATCTTCATCCTATACTAGGATAAACAACTGCAGTGGTGTGACATGGAGGGCAACATCGTGTTGTTGCCCAATCAATCCATTCCTATGATGCTCCAACAAATGCTTATACAATTGGGTCTTCACAGACTTCATGTTGAGTATCTTGTGTAGGATAGTGATGCTAGGGATTTTCATCCCATTGAAGCACAACATCTTAGGGATTGATAGCTAGAACAACATCATGAATCTATGAAGAGGAAGTGGTTTAGTGATTCCCTATTCCTATTGGACCAAAAGGATGGTGGAGAACCCTTCTTTGGGATTTTTCCATTTAATGAAATTCTGCTCTTTAACTTCAATGAAGGAGATCAAAACTAGAACATGCAATCCAAAATTTACAATTCTGGTTCTGACAAGAATGGATACAATGACAAAGAAGGATCTAAAGAAGGGAGTCATGGCAGGGATGTAGATAAGAAACAAGAGCATGATCATGGCCACAATTACCAAAAAGGGGATAGCAGGCACCTTGATGGTGCTAGTTCTCCTTTCTCTTCATCTTTGTCATCATCATCTTCTTCTTCTAGCTCTAATCGCAACTACAAAGGGCATGAACATAATGGAGGTGACCAATGGGATTGAAATGACCAAAGGAACTATTAAGTAGGCCAAGACCAAGGGCATCGACGTTCAAGAGAGATCCATCATCATGAACAAAGGGGTAGTAGAGGGCATTGTAAGCACCAAAATCAAGGCCTTGATGAGCCTTTACTTGCTACTTGAAGTATGCTAAACATTGTAGAGGTAGTATGAATTTCCACAAGGCATGTAAAGGATAGTTGGATCAAAAGGCTAGACATGAACAATATTTCTTGGTTCAAAGGGGGATATAACTCAAATTTGTAGAACAATGTCCAAGCTTTCCAAGATGCATGTGCCTTGCAGAACATAGAAAATGAGTGGCAAAAGCTTAAGTTATTCCCACATACACTCATGAAAGAAGGTAAAAACTAGTACTAGTTCTTACAACCAGAATATATCACATAATGGAGTACAATGCTTAAATTGTTTAGTGACAAATATAAAACAAATTCCAAAGTGTTTAACTTAAGAAGGCAAATCCAAGGATGGAAACAAGGAACACACAAACCCTTGGGTACTACCATTGGTTGATGTTATTCTTTAATGCATAGATGTCCTAGCCATGGTTATTCTAAACTAGACCAACTTCGCGACATTGTAGACAGGCTTCGATCTAAAACGAGGAGAACCCTTGGCATCTATGCCCAAGGGTGACTATCAGAATTAACACTTGTCAAATCCAAAGATTGATAGAGTAGGTAGCTAAAAAGGAAGGAGAATTAAGGAAATGTGAAAGTGCAAAGGAGTATAACTGAAATTCTTCCACTTGCAAGAGTGAGGTTTGATTTTGTGATAGTGAAGAAGAATCATCACTTGATGAGGTGGTAAATAGGAAAAGCTTTTCAATTCAAAAAATTCCATCTAAAATCATGACTAAGTTTGACCAATTATGGGACTTCATGGATAGAAAATTTCAAGCTATCCTCGGAATTACTAAAGAGTCTAAGGAATAAGGTAGTGATCGTGAGCATAGAAGATGTAAGGAAGTTGAATGTGCCTATCAAAGAGGTAAGGGAAAGATTGCTACAATACAGGAAGTTGCAGGAAGTGATTCAAATGATGATGGTGGGTGTGACATCTACCATTATGAACATCCTAAGGAATTTTATCCTATTGTGTCACACTTACAGTAATCTAGGGCATATGCCTTGAATCCACAACTAGCACAAAGGTAAACACCCAAAAGATTATGTTATCCTCAAGGTAGTTCTAGATAGTTCTACTAGTAACAATAGTATTATCTAAGTGGAACTCCACTGTAATCATATGAATAGTATCAATAGTGGTAGCAACCATAGTCATGGGCACTAGCACCACCACAGTAGTAACACCATTACAGATAACCTGGTCCACATGGGTATTACATTCAACAACCCTTATCTCCATGTGACTCTTCTAGTCACATTTCTACTTGTCAAACTTACTAGTGCCCTCTTAATTATTATCAAACTCATTCTTCACATGCCAGGAGGAATACCACCTTTTACCCTTATCCTTCTCCTATTCTTACACATGCTCCTCCATCCTCCACATAGCCACCACCTACTCCATCTATGCAGAGTGAAATCCTAGCTTAACTACAATAATGCAATGCTACAAGGGTCATTAATCTGTAATTGGTTCATCAATTGAGTGGTTTGAATACTCGATCAAAGAAAATATCTTTCTTCCAATCCACCAGTTCACCTTAGCCCTCACATACACCTATGGTTAGCAAATTTTCTCGTCTATATTACTCTATATCAAATTCCTTCAAGTCTCCTTTAGACCAAATACTGCCCAGGATCCATACTATTATGCTCATGTCATATTTGATTGGATCTATGTTGGAAACTTTCCTAGAAAATTAGTAGATCTTCGGAGTCCTCTTATTGATTTGCTAATTTCTAGGAATGAACCATGCAAATCTCTTCTTGACTCATGTTCAAGTGTCAACGTAATTTCTCATGAGATGTATACTACATGGATCCTGCCTTGTCTAAAGAAGAGAAATATAGGATTACAGTTGATAGACGAGTCCATCACTATTCCATTAGGACTAGTAGAAGACATTGTGACCATTATCTATGGGTGATCTTATCCTATTTATTTCGTAGTAATCAAGTTGAAGAACTATAAATGGGGAATTCCTAATCATCATGGGAAGGGTATGGCTAAGCACCGTTGATGTAAAAATGGGCATCAAAGATCTTTCCCTAGAAATATCCAAAGAAAATGTATTTAAGAAGATCAAGAAGAAGAGAGTTTCATGCATTGCATACATCAATATAGGGTGAAATTATGCGTAGAAACTTTGGACAATGAAAAAAGCATCCATCTCTAAATGCAAGAACTATGTACCAGAAGCTGATATTCAAAGGTGTTTGTATGTAGTAGCCATAAAAAAAGAGGGTACCTAGTGGTTGATCATTGATTTTGAGAGCAGCACACTTTGCATGGAATTAATTGATAGCCTAACATGCACATATGTGATAGGCATGGATGAACTAGAGCACTTTCATCACCAAATTTTTGATAATACAAATGATGATACCTACTAGGGAGAGTTCAAAATTCCTGAAAATTTCAAGCAAAAGCCCCTTAAATTAAAAACTCTACTGATTGGCATGGAATATGTATTTTTTAAAAATGGAAAGTTGGTAATAATCAAAGCTAATATTGCTCCAAAATACAAACAGATGCTATTAAAAGTGGTTGAATAATGTTCAATAGCCTTTTCTTGGTCATATTATAAACTCATAGGGATTGATCCTTGGATATGCTAGCATTGTATCTACATTGATCCGACTGTGAAGCCAAAGTGACAATTGAATCCCAAACTAAAGTAGATCATCAAGGAGGAAATCAAACAACTTCTCAAGGATGGGTTTATCTATTCCATTATGAATAGTATGTGGGTTAGTCCATTCATTATTGTGCCCAATAAAGATGGAAAGTGGCAGGTCTACATAAATTTTCAGCTGCTGAATATGGCAACATTCAAGGATTATTTTTCATTATCATTTGTTGATCAAGTATTAGACACAATATCTGAGCATTTTTACTATAGTTTTCTGGATGGCTATGGTGGCTATAACCAAATCTAGGTCACGTTGGAAGACCAAGCCAAAACAACATTCATGAGTCCCTGGGGGACTTTTGCATGTCACAAGGTGCCTTTGGGCCTATGCAATACCTCTGCTACATTTCATCGCCTGGTCCTTAGCATTTTTCAATAGTAGATCAGTAGCAGTATGAAAGTCTTCATCAATGACTTTTCCACCTATGGAACCACATTTAAGAAAGTCCTAGACCATCTTGAGCAAGTTCTAAACCTTTGGCTCAATTGGCAAAAGAGTCATCTGATGGTCCAAAAAGGCATTGTATTAGGAAACTGAATATCACAAGTAGGAATTGAGGTTGACCTTAAAAAAAACAAGGGTCATCCAAAGAATAACCTACCAACTAGAAACCATTAAATATTTTTATCATTCCTTGGACACATTGGCTACTACTAGCGATTCATAGAGAATTTCTCTAAGATTGCAAAATAATTGGTTGAGCTAACAAAGAAAGATGCTCCATTTGTTTACACCATAGAATTTGAAAAATCATTTTAGCAATTGAAGGAGAAACTTGTAAAAACTCCAATTATACAAAAAATGAACTGGTTCAAACCATTTCATGTCATGAAATATGCATCAAATTATCCTTTGGGAGTCATGCTTACACAAATGGATGACAAGAAATGTCCATATTACATACATTATGCAAGCCAAAGCATTGTGGGTGCACAATTGAACTACACCACCATAGAAAAAGAATTGATGATAGTGGTGTTTGCTCTAGATAAGTTTAGGCATTATGTGCTTGGATACAAAGCATTTGTGCACATGGATCATAGCACCATTTGCTTCATAATGAACAAGTCGACAATGAGACCCCAAGTTATATGATGGTTGGTGATCTTATAGGAATTCAATTTGATGATGGTAGATCGAAAGGACACTAAGAATGTGGTCACTAACCACTTATCTCAGTTGTGATGGGACAGGAAATAGGATGAAAGCCCACTATTTGATCTATTTTCTAATGAACTACTCTTTGTTGGGGCAATAGTTAGGCAATTTCCCAATGAGCCTAAAGGGTATGATGGCATTCTTAGTTATATTCTCACCCAGGAGATGCCACAAGGGTTGGATCTCTAGAAGAAATATGTTGGCACATTTTGGCCATTTCATGGAACAGGAATTTGCAGATCGAAGCAAGCAATGAAGGAAGCAATCAAGGGTCTGTGTATCTATGTAGTAGCAGGTCTGGTCTATGTGCTGGGTTGTTGCAGATTTTTGTGGGTTTTAATATATGAATGCTGGAATCTGTTTTTGGCTTGTCATATCTTACACCTCATTAAAAAGAGCTCAAAAATTAAGTGATTGGTAGACACCCTAAGGTAAAAGATTCAGTGCCTAGTATTATCACCTCCATAGGCTATCTTAAAGGCATGTTCCAACCATAAATTATATCGAATAAGTTAAGTACTTGTCAAAGATAGATTACTTTGAATAGTTCTGTGCTTGAAAATGTTGAATTCAAAACCTGCTACCAACAACCTTTATCGTTTTCCCTTACTATACCGCCTAGAGTAAGCAGACCTCACCTCACCAAAATAATGATAGTTATAAGTTTGCGTAGAAATTCATATAACTTGTTTGAATATCTATTTCCAACGTTCCCTGCAATATTAGCCAAATACCTGCCATCATCAGTTCAGGATGTGGGCAAGTTGAGTTCAGCAGCCATGGACAGCTTTACTTTATTGACAACAATGGTAGCCCAGCTTGGTCCACCCTCATTTTTTGGCTGCAACATTCAGCTATGCCTGGCCAGTGTGGAGAATTTTCATAGCAATCCGAGAACCAGAATCAGATGCAACACTATTCAACACTTCCAATTATGGTGATTCCAAGTATTAGGTACAGCAGCGGAGGGAGCCGGTCGTTGAGTGCGTTATGAGGTTTGTCACGGTCTTCGTGGCATTCTGAGATGGACACTGCGGCGGTGTGAATGATGAGTGTGACACGTTTCTAGAGGAATTCCTTAGTGTTCTTCTCTTCTACATAGATGTGGCTAGCAAGGCCATCAGATTTCATGCCTACCTGTTGCTGTCGAAAATTCTTCTGCGCCTCTTTGTCAATGCTGAGGTTTCCAATGAGGCTTGGGATGCCGTTATTGTTGTTATGCAACATTGCCTCCATGACCATGCCCCCATTGTTAGGGTTTTTGCCACCCATGCCCTCATGCATTTCACCGGTGACCCTGAGAATGCCAAAATCTGAGAGTGTGGAAAAATGCTCTATAATTTATGCCAGATAGATTTATGATGAAGGAGCATGAAAATGTAGTAGATTTTTTGTCAGAATTCTGGAAGATTCCCTTTGGTGGAGGAAGACGAATTTGGCCTAGCATGGTTTTAGCTCTGTGGTAGCTCAGGGTTGCTCTTGGAGCTCTGGTTTTTCACAGTGACTGGTGAGTTGGTGGGAGTATAAGGCCATGTGGTCCATTGCCGTCGTTGCAGTGCTCACCAAAATCATCATCCTGGGCCATCCCTGGTACCGTCTCTGCTTGCAGGAACAAAAAGAAGAAGGAAGGATCCTTGTTCCTGCACCTACATCATTTGTTGGGCCTATTTTCGCAGTAGTAGAGCATCGGCTATAGATGCATATTTCTAGGTCATCGTCGGATTCAAGGTTATGCACTGTAGCTCTAAGAACGATCTCACGGCCATGCCAAAAATACAAGATATACAATCCAAGTACTCCGAACTCTGTTATCCGCTAGGGCCAGAACGTGAATTCCATGAGACTCGTGGATAATAAAATGCCCCAAGGCTCGCTTAAAAGTTGAAACATAAAAAAAGGGGCCATAAGAACAGGCAGAAATTGTTGCATAGATTTTCCAGCCTTTGACAAGGGATGAAGAAATTTGACGGATGAGAAATGTTAGGATAATATAGTTGAAAGGTCAAAATGATGTATATTAGAGGGCTTAAAAGAATTACTTTAAATTTTTATTATTTTTGTTGTTGTTTAATGCCCTATATGTATAAGTATGAAACAAGTGTCAATTATAATTCTTTCATATCTAACTACCATGGTGGTTATAACTTCCCTTAGTGATTGCAACCAAATTGTAACCCCTACAAAGGACACTTGTCAACTACAACCTCTTTATCTCCACAATGGCCACTTGTCAACTAAATGGGCCACTTGTCAACTATAACATTTTTATCTCCATGGTGACCACTTGGCAATTAAATGAGGCCACTTGGCAACTAAATGAAGACACTTGACAACTGAATGAAGACACTTGGAAACTGAATGAAGACACTTGACAATTGAATAGGACACTTGTCCATTGTAGATTTTTTATCTCTATGGTGGTTATGACCATTCAAGATATTTTGTAACTTACCTAACTACCTTTGAACCCTATAAAAAGGCTTTAGGGGTCAAGGAGGGAGGATACATCACTCGGGCTCTCACTTGGAGACACACTTTGAGTCTTGGGAGAAGAGCATTGTAAAGAATAAATTATGAACGATTGCTTGTAAGATGGCTTGCTAAAGAAAAGATTTCAACCTCTTTTTCATAGTCCTGTGAGTTATGCTTATTATTTTTTTATTTTGTTTAAATTGTTTAGCTAGTGGTTTAGATAGTATCATCCTTGGCAAGTAATTTTGGGATTTTTAGATTGCTCTTATTGTTCTTGTTGCCTGATAGAAATTTCTGTTAAAATTTTTCCACATAAGCACTTGTGTTTAAAATCCTTAAGAGCATTTTAGTGGTAAATTTTATTATTGTGCAACGTATAAGGACTGCTATTGAGATCGTTGTAAGAGAGCCTCTACTTGTAGTCATGCCGTTGAATGATTCGATAGTCAAGAGGGTTCAGAAAATCTTTGGTATTTTGATGGGACTAGAATAGCTTCTTTTTATCTTTAAAGTGAATCTTCGTGGTATTTCAATCAGAAATTGTCAAGTCTTTTGAATGTTCTGTTGAATGCAATTGTTGACATCCATTATCTAGCCAAAATGGAGTCTTGTACATGGTAGTTTACACAGCAATTTTTTGGTAGCATAGTAGGATTGTCTTGAAGAAATTACTTATTTGAGCCTTGGAAGTTTGAAAAATTTGTAGTTATTGAATTTGGGATAGCTTTATTGCGAAGTGTTCACTTGTGTCATTTTACCTTATTTAAATATTTGAGGTCCACGTAAATCTGCTTTCTTTTCTGTCTATTTCCATCGAATCTTGCTCTATTTCTAGTTTTCTCATGGAACCATTTCTTTCTCTGGGGAAAATTAGAAGTAGATTCGCAGAGTTGTGCTCAAATTTTTTTACAAAATTTTATTTGTTACAAGTAGGTATTATAAGGACTGCGTAGACTAGGCAATTGAACAAAATAGGAACTTTCAAAAACTCATAGTACCTAGCAAAGTTGGCTGAATTTCTTTAAGATAAGTCATTTATAGTTTACACACAATGCAATCGTTTCATTTTTCACAACCGCACGCTGCAATAGTACATACACATACTCACATTAACTACTGAGTCTATTTGGAGGTATCTGGGCTTTGGTATTGCCAGAGACCAGCAAGCACCTAAATCCTGTTCGAGGACACTCGTTGGCGATCGCATTCCAAACGGTCACCAACAAAATAATAGTTTCTTCATCATGTAAAATGCTTCATGGAGATCAATGGACACCTCTACAAGGTGTGTGCTAATGGCTTGGTCTGTTGGTGTGTCCCTAATGCTGATCAACTATGCATTCTCTAGGATACTCATGAAGGTCCTTGTTGGGGCCACTATGTTGGGAGATGCATGGTCATTAAAATCCTTATGGTAGGGTATTATTGGCCAACAATCTTTAGGAATGCTCATAAATACATACACTCTTGTGAACATTACCAATGGGATAGTGGAATGACTACTCAAATGAAGGGATCTTAATAGTGGATCCAACCAATAGAACCCTTTGACATCTAGGGCATTGATTTCATGGGTTCCATCATGCCCATGTTAAATGGAAATGCATACATCATAGTTGTTGTTGACTATTGTACAAAATGAGAAAAAGTAGTAGCTGTCATTGACTGTACATCTTTTACTACTACTTAGTTTATACAACAAAATGTTGTAAATTACTTAGTTTATACAACAAAATGTTGTAAATAGGTTTGGTATTCCATGTGCATTAATTTCTGATAAATGAACTTACTTGATAGGCACTACCTTTCAGAAGCCCATGCAACGGTTGGGGCTTGAACAAAAACTCATAACACCCTATCACCCCCAAGCCAATGGTCAAGATGAGGTTACCAATAGGGAAATCACAAAGATACTAACAAGAACTGTTAGCAAATATAGGAAATATTGGAGCATAAAAATCAACGATGTCCTTTGGGACTACCACTCAACGTGGAAACTTCCTATAGGCTATTCTCCCTATGAGTTGGTGTATAGAAAAGTACCAACAGTTCCTATTCAATCCAAGCTTTATACACTTTCAACAACCTATGACCTTGACCTTGACTTAAGTCTAGTGCAAAAAGAAATATTAATGAATCTCAACTTTCTAGAAAAAAATCAATTGGTTTCCCTATCATCTAAAGAGGTGTGAAAGTGATCAAGAAAAAGCAACATGACCTTAGAATTAGGCAAGTCAAATTTCAACTAGGAGATAAGGTTCTCTACTGGAATCCCATGCATGTACCTCAATAAACTAAGTTTCAAATAGTGTGGGAAGGACCTTATGTAATTTACAAAACTTTTCCTTCCAGGGTCATGATGATCTACTAACCTAAGAGCCCAAATAAGAAACAATTAGTCAACATACAACAAGTCAAACCTTTCCATAAGCATAAGCTAGCTAATACAAAAAACGCCTCATCGGATGAACAAACACAATCAATATTTTGGATGAACATCCATGCTAACTATATAAAAGGCTCCTTAGTTTTTCATCTTTTTGTTTTGCATGTTTTTATTTTTCACCTTGTTATTTTTACAAATTTTTTTTTTACACATTATTTATCTTACACCTTTTTGTTCTATGTTATTAACTTTTCAAATTTTTTGTTTTACAACATTTTTAGTACATTTTATTTTTCTTAAATATTTTACAATTTATTATATGTTTTCCTTTACTTGGATTTGATTTTATTATTATGTTTTAATAATAATAAGCCTTATTGCCAATTGGGTATTGTGTATTTGATTGATGTAGGTATGTGCTATCTAGTTATTTGATTGTTGGTGTCTAGATTCTAGCTTTGAATTTTGTTACTAATGATTAGGACATGGTTTCTTTTTCATGCAACAAGAAATGAGTCCACAACATCCACCCATATAGAAACTCTATGGTCTTCCTTGTTTTGGAAATGTGTAGTCCATTTTCCATTAATAAAACTTTAACAAACTTGTGACTTTGGTAGTTTTTGGAATTGGAAAGGATACAAAGGCTTGAACATGATGTGACTTTAAAGGAATTCAATATTATTTGTGCCTTTCTACTTAATTGGATGCATGTGTGTTTTCATGAATTTCTTACCATTCCATGTCAACCAATAACAAGAGGTTGAATAAGTCTTTATAGGTGTGGTTCCCATCATCTAGAAAAAAAATGATGGGAATTCAAAGAACACCCCTTAGATAAAATAAATAGGCTACAAGCACTAGTTATGGAACTAGAAAGACATGTTACCTATGCTTGACAGTTCCCTCTAACTAAGACCCTTACTCACTTACTACTTCTCTTTTCTTCTCTAATAAGGAATGATGGTTTTTTTGTGTGAGCACTCTTGTGTCTTAGGGGAAGTGCAATGGTCTTAGAATAGTGATGTGATGTCACTGAAAGTGGTTGGTTTTCATCTAAACTAAGGATGGATCTTATCAAGTCATTTAATCATAAAATTAATAAGGAACTTCATGTGACCTTAATTAGGAACTCCAATCCACACACTCTCTCTTCCACCTATGCTTTCCATGTCTCACCTGACTACTAGTTTCATGTTCTTGTTCGATGTCCTGGTTTAATGTGTCAAAATTCTTAGGTAGTTTCTTCCAAGTTTTTGTAGTTAACTTTTGATAACCATTAATCATTCATGGGGGTCTAAAAACTCCTTAGTTTGAAGTTATGCAAGGGTAATAAAGGGCTTGCACCTCCTTTGGGAAGGATCCACTTGCATACCTTTTGGTTGGGTTAGTTAAGTTCTTTATCCTTAAACATTCTTACAATCAAATCCTTTTGCATATCCCCATCAATGACATCTAATTGTGCACACCTTCACAATGCTTTTTAGTGAAAATTCCTTTTTGTTATTGTGAATTCTTAACCCTCTTCAAGTACTTCATTGTGTTTGAACTTTTTGAATTTAGTGAACCACTTATCCATTTCACCTATTTTTCACATTTCCCACTAATACTATTAACAAAATTAATCCATGATAATCACAACCTAGTCAAGTGTAACCATTGATGAGACAAGATATTTAAAAGATATACGTTACACATTGCATACTAATCCATAATTTTGTTGTGATTGCAATGGTAAGCATGGACTGGAAGCAAGATTATCTTCACTAAAGGATAAGCAGTAGCACCATGTGAAAAGGACTATTTGTTGGCACATTTGGCCATTCCATGAAACAGTTGAAATATTTTATTAAAAATTGGAAGAATCTATGGTTGTCAATTTACAAGTAAATTACAGCTTTAGTGTTGAGGGTTGGGTGTTTTTAGAGGAGTAATTCACTGGTAAATAATTTTATGTTGAAGCCTTCTGGATGTAAGATGAAGGTGCCAGATTATTCCTTTATTGAAGATCAGAGGATAGTACTATAGCAAGGAAAGAAGTATGTTATTTACTTGGAAAGCACTAAGTTGAGATCCCGGTTGATTAAACCTGGTTATATCCTTAAGATAACATTTGAAACTCCTTGCAAAGCAAAAAATAAACTAAAAATCAGCAATGCCTCCGTTGTTTTGGAAAATTATGCAGAGAAAAGGAAGACCAACGTCCACCGTATACCAACGGATCACGGCAATGAGGATAATATCAGTGAAGGTAAAGGAAGACTGTGTTTTCCCTGGAAAACGCATGCCACAGAAAAATGTTTAACATCGCCTGCCATGCGATATTCATCCTCGCGCAGACAAACATCTTTGCTAATGTAGGGACATTACTTTTGAAAATAAATCAAAACCCTCATCTACAAAATACATGGAGAAAGGAGTCATGCCTTGTTGAAACCCCGATTTGCTGTTAAGTTTTGTAGGCCGTAGCGGTTTCCATTCTGCAGGCTACAACGGTTCAGAAGGTTCCAGCTGATTCGCTGGATGTAGATCCACAAAACATTGGCCCATAGTTCTGAAATGACAATGGCAGAGACAATTCAAAAAAAAAAAATGCAGGAAGCCCTAAGCCAATTTGGGGACTTTTGGGAGGTCTCATACATTACACTTTGGATCACATTGGGTCTCACACATCACACTTGGGAGATTTGTAAAGAAGATTGCTTGTAAGATGGCTTGCTAGAGTAAAGATTTCAGCCTCTTTGTCATTGTCCTATGAATTATGTATTTTTATTTTTATTTTTTTATAAATTGTTTAGCTAGTGGTTTAGATAGTATCATCCTTGGCAAGTAATTTTGGGATTTTTAGATTGCTCTTACTATTTTTGTTGCTCGATAGAAATTTCTATTAAAATTTTGCCATAGAAGCGCTTGTGTTTAAAAGCCTTAAGAGCATTTTAGTAGTAAATTCTGTTATTGTACAACACGTGGGAATTGCTATTGGGATTGTTGTAAGAGAGCCTCTGTTTGTAGTCACACCATTGAATAATTCAGTGGTCGAGAGGGTTTAGAAAATCTTTGGTATTTTGATGGGACTAGAATAGCTTCTTTTTATCTTTAAAGTGAATTTATATGGTATTTCAATTAGAAATTGTCAAGTCTTTTAAAGGTTCTGTTTGAATGTAATCATTGACATCTATTATCTAGTCAAAATGGAGTCTCATACGTGGTAGTTTACATAGCAATTTTTGGTAGCATAGTAGGATTGTCTTGAAGCAATTGCTTGTTTGAGCCTTGGAAGTTTGAACAATTCGTAGATATTGAATTTGGGATAGCTTTATTGCGAAGTGTTTACTCGTGTCATTTTACCTTGTTTAAATATTTGAGGTCTACACAAATCTTCTTTCTTTTCTTTTTTGTCTATTTCCATCGAATCTTGCTCTATTTCTAGTTTTCTTGTGGAACTATCTCTTTCTCTAGGGAAAATTAGGAGTAGATTGCGGAGTTGTGCTCAAATGTTTTTGCAAAATTTTATTTGTTACAAGTAGGTATTATAAGGACTGCGTAGACTAGGCAGTTGAACAAAATAGGAAATTTTCAACAACTCACAGTACTTGGCAAACTTGGCTGAATCTCTTTAAAGTAAGTCATTTGTAGTTTACACACAACGCAATCATTACATTTCTCACAACCACACGCTGCAACAACACACACACATACTCACATTAACTACTGAGTTTATTTGGAGGTATCTGGGCCTTGGTGTTGCCAGAGACCAGCAGACACCTAAATCCTGTTTGAGGGCACTCATTGGCGGTTGCGTCCCAAATGGTCACCAACACTATTTATGATCATTGAATCTTCTCCCTTGCTTTTTAGCTATCAAAGGGGTTGGATTTTAGTTTTTTCTAGGGTGTTCACTTCTCTTATCATGAACACCCAATTTTGTAAAATATTGTAATCCATCCAATTAGACACTTAGAGTCTATTTGTTCCATTTTAGTTAGTTTGAATGTTAGTCAATAATCCCATACCTACCCAATATTTTTGTAAGAAACTTGTTCTTCATATTATTCACTCGAGGATCAATTTTCATTCAATTACAGTGGTATGATGAGTCATGTTTTGATATGCTCTGATATCAAAGCCTCAATACTGGATACATGATATCAGACCCCAATATGCAATGTTGAATATTTGATATCATAGAGTATATGCCAGCCTATAACTATAGCACTTGGACACACAATTTTGGGATCATTTTTTGTTTAGAGTAACAAAGTTCTTATAGTTTAGCAATTCCAAAGTTAGAATATTTTTGAGTACCCACAATAGGAGTTTGAGTGTGTATGAACCTTTATTCAAGCACTAATGTACCTAACCATAGCAGTGTGATGGAAATAAAGATGAGCCCTTTTGATAATCCTTATAGAATCAAGAATAGAGTAATTTTTTCTTTAATGCACTTTAATTAAATAATTAATTTCTAGTTGTTAATGAACACAAGCCACTTTGAGCATATGTGTAGTGCTTGGTAACCAAGAAATACTCAACGTTTGGTAACTTAGTAGCACTATATGCATTTAGGATGTGTCTGGTGAGTGGGAATGGGTACTTGTGTTAGGCTAGCTATGTAATAGATTAATTAGATATTAAATTCCCCTACCTTTCATTTTTTTAGGTGATTAAACTTATAAAATATAAAGTGATAAAAATTAGATACCTCAATTTCACTTAATCATATATTTGTACCTCACAAGTGGAACTGAGAAGATAATAATTTTCTAGATTAGATTTCATGTCTTAGAACTAGTGTGTTTGAGAACTTAATATCTATAAAGTTTAACTAGATTGGGCATGAGTGCTTGTGATTCGTATGGTTGAACGTAGGGGTACCTCATCGCTCCTCACTTGGTAATCCAGTGGTAGTTGCATGAAGTGCAAGGCATCTAAAAAAGGCTAGGAATGGATACTCATCACATGTAGGCTAGTTTAGAATTTACTTTCTATTGTTAATTAAATTGAATAATTTATTTCTCTATTATTGTTAATAGTAACATAAGGCTACAACAACATCAATTATCATATGACTCACTTTGGACTAAACCATATGTGACAAAGCTACCACTAATCCAAGTGGGAAGATAGTGAACTACAATCAAGACATAATAATCTAGCTGCCACAAATAGTCCCATCCATGAAATTCGACCAAATCATGCATGAAACATTTGTGATTCATATGATTGGATGTAAGGGTTACCTTATTGCTCATCATGCTTTAATTACAAAGCCCTTTGTCTATATTGTTTATGTTGTTCACTGCTTAAATTACCAATTATTTTATACGTTTAATTACATAACATTTATTATTTCATTTAAACATTATTTTCTTTGAATTCTAGTTATTTTCATCCTAATTTTAGAGTTTGATACTATTATTATTTAGACACTAAGTTTAATTTTAAAACTTTTCTCTTTAAAAATTACCAACGTTGTTAATGGTTTCTGTTTGTTAAAATACCACATTTCCCTTACAAGCTAAGATTGTTCCTGAGTTTCTATACCCATACAAGAGATGCCCTAGGCAATAGTCTCTTAAAATAAGTTTTTTGAGGGTGTCACAACGTGACCTATATTTATGCATCAACACCCTCTTTTAGGCACTAGAAGGAGGGCTATTTCCATTTTGCTGTCTCTATTTTTGATTTATACTTTCTAAAATACTAGTTTTTATATTTTTATTTCCAAATTCTATTCTCAATTATCTATTTTTAGTTTTTGTTTTTGTTTTCCAGTTTCAATTTTCTTTTCAGGTTACTTGAACCATCATTGGCCTATTTCTATTTCCTATTTTTGTTAACAATTATCTATTTTTGAGTTACTATGTTCATTTCATGAAACCATTGTTTTCTTGTTTAGGTTTATTTGAACTTTTGTTTTGTTTTTTTAGTTTCCTAAACCTTTGCCGTTTCTATTTTGTTGACCCTTACCTTAGTTTCAACTTTGATAAGGTGGTTTTCATTAATAACATTGTTCTATTTTAAAGTTTATCATTTTTTTGAAATTCTATATTTACTATTTTTTTAAAATTATATATATATATATATATTACAATTTTAGTTCTTCTTAAAAAGTATAATAATATATAAATATTTTTCAATTTTCTCTAATTTTTATAGTTTACTAGCATTTTACATTACTTGGTCTTTTCAGTTTATGAGCCAAGAATCTTCTCATTGAACATCTTAAGAAAGATCTCTTACCCTTGTCCCTAATCAACTTACTACTTATCATTTTACCTTAAGAAGACAATGAGCTCTATGTTTTCCAAACTCTATCTCAAGAAGGATTTAAACTAGGATGATAGCCAGTCAACCCCTAACTCCCCTGGTTAGCAATCTCATTAATTTCACAAATTATCATAATATTTCAAAGCTTCTACAAAATGTTAATTTGTTCTTTGACCCTACATCTTCCAATAGTGATGCACGACAACATGTAGAATGCTTTGAAACTTTGCTAAACATCTATAATATTACTAAAAATGATATAGCATGTAGAGTCTTTGTAACTAGTTTTAGAAGTAAAGCCACACAGTGGTTTTTAATGCCTCCTAATGCCTCTATTAGTTCATGGCTAGACTTTTAAAATAAATTTTTTCTCCAATATGATAAATTTACTTGCCTTGCCTTAGGCTTAAGCAATTTTACAAATTTAAAAAAACTACCTGGGGAAAACATTTGTGACTATAATTTAAGATTTCTTCATCAACTAGCTTATGTTTCAAATGAGATGTGTCTACAACCTAAAGGTACCCTTAAGGTTTACCTCTCCACCATCAATCCATTCTTTGCCTATGCCATCAAATTTGATCGTAACATAATAACATTACAAGGAATAATGGCTAAATCTATTGAGCTAGATCAAATTACCTTAATGAATAGTATTTAATCTTAATTTGGAATGATGAGGATTAGCAATCCTATATAATATAGTTCCTTACCATCACAAACTTTCCCGATGAATAATACTATGTTTCAAGTCCCTACTCCCTTTCAAATGCTTCAACCTACAAATAATTATTTTCAAAGTCCAATCTCTTCTTCATTTTTACCATCAAATAATAGTTTTAATGATGATCAATTGAAATCTTTAATCCAATCTATTATAAACCCAAATGGAATATCTAATCCTAATAGATCTACAACTCAAAGAGAAAATCAAATGACCTAAATAATTTCTCTCCAAAAACTTTCCAATGAAGTAGTTGAACTAAATCAAAATAATAACAAAGTCCATATAGAATCTAAAAAACCAAGCACATTAATCAATGATGATAATTGTTGCTTTCATAACACTAGACAACATTTTTAGAAAAATTGTCCTCAATTTTTAGCATTATATGGTGACAATGCTCAAAATCAACAAAATGGAAAAGCCCCAATTATGTTCCTCAACATACCTCACAAAATAGAAAATGAAGAAGTCACCTCATGTGAAAAAGTCATGGTAAGTGATCCCAATCCACATAACACTCGTTACTGTAGACTTAGTGATTTTATGAACACCACTTAACAGCAAACTAGGAATAACTCGTATACTCCTCCCAACAAAAGAGCTCCTATTCACAATAACATAAGTAATCAAATTATATCATTCGAAGTAAATGTTCAACAATGACCAAACTCACCTTTAATACCTAGAAGAACTCCACTTCAACATGAAGTCAAAGATGAACATAAAGCCTATGATCTAGTTGAGGATTTGACAAGAGTTAAAGCTAACATTTGAATATACGATCTTTTACATTTTAATGAAATGAAAGATGTGATGAAAAAGATACTTCGTGCACCTAAAACCAATAAAGAAAAGTCTCCAATAATTGAAAAAAGTTCATTTTATAGAAAGTCCTAATTCTCTATCAATACAAAACTCAAGCAATTTCATGTTGAATAAGAAAGATCAACCACATTTCTTAACCACCTTGCTCATTTTAGGAAAGAGTGTTCATAATTGCCTAATGTACTTTGATGAAACTATTAGTGTCATGCCATTAGAAGTGTGGAAAAAGTTAGGTGAAGAAATGCTACCACAAGCAAGAAGTATGATACAACTTGATGGATCTAATGTGCCTATGGTAGGATCATTAAAAGGAGTGAAATTACAACATAAACGATACCCTACTTTCACATGTTGTATAGATATTTTAGTAGTTGACATGTCATCCACTTATGATGTGATTTTATCTAGAACTTTCAGAGCCCAGTTTGGAGGCTTCTTCAGGTTATATTTTTTAGAATTATTAATTAATATTAAATAAAAATATAAATATGTTGTTATACCAAGAGAACCATTTTATAAACATGTGGTAACAACTTTTAATCAACAAAATCAATCTTTAGAAAACCAAAATACTAATCTTTATATTGGAGTTATTGAAGTTGGACATGACAAACATGTTATGAATGATGATTTGAGTAAAATCAAAAATATAAATCCTTTTTCTTATGCACATTCCATCCAATATTATCAAGCTTTTGGAGAATGTGAAGAAATCTATGAATATATCCTACCTTACCATCAACATGATGGAAAAACATTTCTTTTCAATGATCCTCCACCATTAGCAAGAGAAAAAGATACAAATGGGATTCTAATCATTAAAAAATTAGAAGGTGAGATAAATTTTGATGAAAATCATTGTTACATCGAGCAAAGGTTTAATTTTTAAGATTTTACTAGCCTAAACACTTGGATATTAAGAGTGGATGGTGCCTCTTCCAAGAAAGGATGTGAAACCAAAATAATTCTCATGCCTCTTGGTGAAGCTCCTATCCTTAAACCATCAATTTCACATAACCTATGATTAACAACATGGTTGAGTATGAAGCACTTATACATGGGATCAAACTAGCTCAATATTATAAATGATCCAAAATTAAGATTTATAGTGACTCTCAACTAATAGTAAATCAAGTTAATGGAATGAAAGCGTATAAAGCTTATATCCTTGAATTTTTTAAGGAATTTGATTACATATCCATTAAACATGTTTCTAGAGAAGACACTTATGTTCCTAATGCATTAGCACAAATGACCACTATTTTAGATGCTCATTTTAGACACAACGCTTGGGATTTTTAAATTATTTTTGAAAAGGTTAAGTCTTATTCTATTCTAGATAAGTTCTTTTCTTTTCAAATTTTTGATGATCATAATCTTGTTTATGAATTATTATTTTCGAAGGACAAATTTAGAGATTAATGTTTTAAAGTTCCTGAAATTAATGAAGCTGTGTCAAAGGATGTCATATTTTTAAATAAAATCTCTCCTAAAATAGTAATTAGAGAAGCTTTATTTGATAACTTACACATGAAAATTGAAGAAATATCTAAAAATACTAATTGGAAAATGTTAGCTAAAATAGAAACAATTTAAATTCAAAAAAGAAAAAAGAAAAAGAAAAAAAGACAACACTACCCTATTAAAATAGGAGCTTACTTATATGCAAATGAAAAACAAAACTTGATTGAATTGTTACATGAATTTAATGATGTGTTAGCTTAGACTTCTGAGGATCTTAAAACTTTTAATCCTCTAGTGATGATACATACTATACCTCTTAAACTTGAAACCAAGAAATTTAGACAAAAACTTAGACATGTTAATTCCAAAATTGAAACTTTGATGAAGGTAGAAATTGATAAACTTTTAGAATCTAAAAATATTTATCTTGAGACATTCAAGTTGGATATGAAATTTAGTGTCTATTAAAGAACGAATAAGTGAATAAAAAATATGTATTGATTTTTTGTAACCTTAATCATCAACAAATTATTAAAAGATGGTTTGACAAGAAGTATGTAGGTAAAGTCTTTAAAGTAAGAGATCTAGGCCTAAAAATAGATAGAGTGTATGTTCAAATAGATCCTCAAAATAGGTTTTCTCCTATGTGGTTAGGCCCATACATTAGCCCCAATGTTTACAAAGTTGCTGATTTGCAAGGATGCAAGTTAAATAGAAATTCTAATGCATTTCATTTAAAGCATTTTTACTTAGGTACCCCTCATGGAAACTTTTTCAAATGCTTTGGCCACTTTTCTTAGCTCTTGGTAGTTTGTCATTCTACAAGCTAGATTCACTATGACATCCTTTTGATCTTGGTAGCTGGCCTTGACCACTTGAAGTTTAGATTTTGCAATGTGTAGTTTTTGTTATGCATATTTTTAGTCTACAAACTTCTTTTCATACATTGTGTAGAATGTAGTCACTTGTTGTTCTAGTTTATTTCTAGGTATACCTACTATGAGCATGGCTAGACTAAAATATCAGAGATTTATTAATCTCATGTATTCTATGAGGTCTTTAATTTTCATGTTTTGTTCTTTACTTTAGCTTGATAGACATGGGCAATCCATCCAAGATTGGTTGCCAATCTAGTATCTATGTTGTAATGGTACTAATTTTGGCTTTGGTCATCTTGAAACACCACCAAATTTATATGTTGTAACCTTTGTAACTCCATCCCATGAAACATGAGGTAAACTTCATTGTAAATGTTAAATTTGTAACCCATGAGGGGTAATCTCACATGTTTCATACTTTTGAGGCTGAAAAATGCCTTATAAGTGTTCAAAGCTTCATTCCCCAAGAGCAACGAGTCACCTAGTTTCTATATTTGGGCTTGGGAGGGTTAAAAATGCCTTTTGGGATGTCAAAATGGTAATTTTATGGGTTTTATGGGGGGTATACACTTTTCTATGTTGGAAACACCAACAGGGTTGTTAATCTCACCTATCCCAAGTGTGGAGGGGTGTGGGTTAGCTACGCCTAGTGCAAAGGCATCAAAACCAACATGGAGGAATGTAGGGGAGTGGAGCTCACCTATCCCTAACATAGAAGGTGGAGTAATACTTAGCATGGAAAGATTTTGACTTTCACCCCCAACATTGATCTTTCATCTCTCCAATGTTGACACCTCCTTCCTAGCATGGAACCAACATGACCAAGATTTTAATGTCACATCAACTCTAGTGAGAAGCTTGTAATGCTAGCATGGAAGGAGCAAAGCTAGTGTGGAAGGTGCACCCCCATTACTATTTTTGATGAATAGAATGGTCATGGGGGTATGACAATTTCCATATATGGTAACTTGCCAAAAATTTTGGGCACTTATGCCCATAGATGTGGCAAAAATTTGCAGCAATTTGTAGCCCAATTTGTCAATTGTTTGTAGCAAATTTTCAGCCCATTTCATGGTGAAAAACCTATAAAAACCAAACTCCCACAACATTTCAATGTTCCAAACTTTTGACATGTTTGGGCATTTGAAGTTTTGGACATTTAAGAACTCTTGCTACCTAGTAGAAGTGCAACTTCTTGAAGTCTTCCATAATGTTACCATTATAGCCTTGTTACCCCTTTTACTCCCCTTGGGATTTGTGAGCCTTGGGTGTCAACACTGCCCCCTGGGATCTCCAAATCCTAGAGTAGAGCATTTTGGCAACCCCAATCCTTCACATTTCTCAACCCTAGCAGTGACCAAAATTGCAAGTTTTGAGTAGCAGTAGAGGAGGTTCGATAACATCAGGAGTGGTTGAGCATCCAGATCATGAAGTGGATTCTATCAACTTTAACAGACTTGGAACCCCTACCCAAGTGAACCCCCATTTTCTCTCCTACGGGCACTTTTTGTACACATTTCTAAACCCATTATTTATCCATTAAATAAATTTTATAGTTTCATTTTGTGTGTAATTGTATTCATTTAAAGTTTTTAAATTTACAATTTTTACATGTTTCACAACCCCATTTACACCACCCTAAGTCCTCAAGTGATCTACTAAACTATTTATAGCACCTTGAATTCCATTTTATAGAGGCTTGGGGATTTGGGGTTGAGGCTATTTGTGATTGAGAATCCTTGGCTTTCTAATGGTGGAGATTTTTAGTTGCTATAGTTTCTTGGTGTTAGAAGAAGGACCTCTACTTGATTTCTTCATTAAAATCTATTGTTCCCATAGAAAATGTTAGGCTGCAAGTTGCAATTCTTATTTTTTCAGCAAAAATTCCTTGTTTTTAATGAAGGCCAATGCTATAATCCTTTCCCCTTACCCCATAAACCTAGCATGGGTGTTGTAGGCATTTGGATGTTGGAATTTTCATAGTAGTTGCTATGAAACCGCGAAGCTAGCATTGGTTTTCAAGTCCATTTCGACCCCCTCCTATTACCACATTTTTTCAAGGAAGCTAGCATTGGTGGTTGAAATAATCAAACCTCCATTCTCTTTTTCCTTTTTTTGAAATTTGGCAACTTGCTAAAACCATTTTTTGGAAAGTTCCAAGTTTCCATTTTGGTTGTCAAACTTTTCCCCCTTTACCAACATTGGAATAGGAAGGTGTCAGATCCCCTCATCTCATCCCCTTCTTTCCCCCTACCACACCTAGGATAGAGGTAGCTAGGATGCCAACGTGGGTGAAGTTTGTTACAACCTTTTCACTTTTTCATTTTTGGTAAAGGGGTATACCCCCTTTAGCCCTCACTTACTATTTATAGCAAATACTTTTTTTTCTAGACATTTTTGCTTCTTTTGATCATTTTCAAATTCCACTTGCTAGAATTTTATTTTATTTTTTCCTTTTATTGCATGTCTTAACCCATTTTCGACAAAATTGCCATGTCTTTATTACAATAAACTAAGTTTCTTGGTAACTATATTGATAATGGATTTAATTAATAGTATGTGAGGGTCTATGATCCCAAAGACCTTGGTGTGATTGAATGTAGATAGTCCCTAAGACATAGGGGGAAAATTTCTAGATTCCCAACAATAAATGAAGAGCACTCGAATTTCATTTGCCCCAATATCTAGGCTAGGATGTTGATCCCAAGACTAGAAGCAAATGTCAAGAGGGAATTCAAACTCATCCATTGTAATGGGAATGAGAATATTCCCTTTCACTGTGACCAAATGCCCCTTCATGACATCTATGTTAGCATAGTAGCCCTTCTCATTAAGGTTGATGAAGATAATCGAAAAGCTACCTCCAATGGGAAACCAAAGGAGGAAGATGAATTTGGGGTAGTTTCTAAGCTTGAGAACCTTTTGGAGGGACTCTTCCAATAAGGGACCCCAAAGACCATAGTTCCCACCTCTACCCCTTTTATCTCTTCCTTTGAACATGTCTCACTACCTTTGTTACCACTATACCCAACCATGTTTGGGCCCACACCAATCATTGTTGTGCACCAAGCACAATTAGTGCAACAACCAAATACTTTCCATTTCTCCATGTCACTTATTACCTAGCCTAGGTTAGTAGAACTAATGTTAGTAGTAGTTACTACCATTAATCTGTTTACTAGTTAGCTGGGATTTACCATCGAATCATAAACAACTAAGGAATCACATGACCCCTTTGTCTCATTTGTGTCCCAAATATGGGCACAAACCTCTTTCTCCTTGTTTGGTCTATAGACCACAGCCATGACACAACCTCTTCCTTTTGTCTTACAACCAATAACAAGGCCAAAAGCCTCCCAACAAATACCACAACCATTTGTGCAAACCCCACAACTGATAGGGGCACTAGAGGACTTGGATTAGGCCTTCTAGATGATCTAGGACCTCACAGAGGAATTGAAGAGGCTTAAGGCCTCTACTTCTAAAAGTGTCTAGATCATGGATTTTTACTAGGATGATCCCATCAATCATGTGGTTTCACCCTTGACATTTCCTCATGATATCCCTCGAAACACCATCTGAAACACCATAAAATTTCAAGACATTTGTGCCTCGGTAGAGTTTTGGAATTTAGGCAAGAACTTTCACAAGTGCAGCATCATGATGATTTGACAAGAAAGTATAGGAACCAAAGATAGACTATGCAATCTGACAATTTTTCCATTCCTAGGACTAGCAGGCCTACTGGACTCTCCAGCCTCCCCAAATGGATGATTGAACCTATTGACAGTCTACCTAGAGACCATGCTAGAAGTTGTTGAAAGTGTTTGGGATGAGCAAAATAATTCGGCAAGTTTTCTAACTATAGGAACTTGCTATGCTATGCTATGCTACACAGCATAGCAGGCATTGAGTAGGTTAGACAAGTACTGAAGATGCACGTTGATCATGATTCAACCTTTCGTCTCATTTCATCCTTGGTGCATGGATAACATGACATAGCAAAATAGGAGAAATTTTTTCAAAAAGCATTATAATCTACGTGTTACGCTATGCTACGCTATGCAGCATAGCACAGTGTAGTAGGGGTAGAGTGCACAAAGATCCTTCACTGAGTGGTTTCAGCAAGAAGATTGCACTTGATCAGATGTTGGCCTTCAAAGAATTGCCTATCCCATCCCACTTTAGTCCCCAACCAAGGTTTTTTAACAAAATGTTGCAAATTGTAGAAGAATCTATGTTATCATGGCCGCTATGCTATGCTAGGCTATGTATCGTAGCATAGCGTAGCCAGGATACAAGATTTAAGAGTGTTCCTAGGATGAACTTAAAACCTTTCAGCATGAAGATCAAGGTTGTAATTGCTTGCCCAAACGGGCCTCAAGTAGGTTTTCTCGGTTATTAGGCAAAATCCTTCACAAGGATGGTAGTTACGCTATGCTACGCTATGTAGCGTAGTGCAACGTAGCAGAGAAACGGTTACACTACATAAGTACGCTGGATAGCGTAAGTAGCGTAACACTTGCATTACAATCCCAAAGCATCTCCAGTTACAAAAAACTTATGAGCAACATCTATACTCACTCATCATGACTCCAAAGGACAAGATCGGCAAGTTTGCATTGTTTTGTACCTCCTCTTTGAATATTCCCAAAGTTTTCCCTATGCTTGACCCTACTCGCAAAGGTAGGGAAGACGTAGTCCTAGAACATAGGTTTCATCCTTTTTTATTATTGACCGTATATCAGATTTCAACATGTGCAGTTCAGGCAGTATGAGCATAGTGTAGCGGGGTTCACATTTAGCAGCATGGCACTTCGTGGGGCCCAAGACATGTGGCATCTAGATCACATTCTTCTCCTACTCATGGCCCTATAAATACCCTAGAGAGCAAGGCTTAAGGGGTTGGATTTTGGCATATTGGGCTTCTTGGTTGGCTTTGAGCTTTCTAGTTTGTGTCAAACACCCTTTTTCAAAGTTGGCATTCTAGCATCTTGGTAAGCAGATCAGCAAGTAGAAGACCTGTGATCATACTACTCCATTATAAACCATGCCTCTCCGGTGCTGTGCATAAGTTGTACTCCTTTCAATCTAGCAAAAAAATCAACTCTTTGATCTTGGGGTGGTGAACTTTCTCACCTAAGATTGTTTCATTTTATCTTACTATTATCGCATGCTATATTGTTTCCTGCCAATTTCCATTTATTGCGTATCATTCGAATCACATCTAGCCCATCTAGAACCAATGTTTACAAAAGGTTAAGTCACACCCATTAAGTCCCTATTTGATCGACTAGACCATTCAGGGCACCCCAAGTCTATTTTACGAGCACGACCCTTGCGCAGATCTGGGGTTAAACTATTCATCTAGCAACCTATCGGTGTTCTAGCCATCAATGTTTTTGGTTGCTATAGTTTTTGGCACTAGAAGGAGGGCCTTTCGGTACCCTTTCTACATCTTATGGGTAGTACTACATGCTGTCTGTACCCCGCTACCTACTAGCATAGATGTGACATCCTTGTGGTTGTGTATGCATCATGTGGTGTAGACTGGTCACAATGATGATTTCTTTGGAACCTTGCAAGATGAAAAGCTGCTGATCACCTATTGATCTCTATTTTTCTTTCTTGCAAACTGTCTTTAACCTCACAAAAATGATTACCTCAAGCATTGTCATTTACACCTCAAACCTTGAGGTTCCATTTTTAGCTCAAGGCACCATAGGTGTCGAGCGACCAGTTAGCCCAGTGCTGGGGCCACACCGATCTCTTAGGATCCAACACCATTCACCTGAGAACTTGGCACAAGATACAGAGCACTACAATTCTCTCTATGAAAATATTTGGGTGAATCTACCTTTGGATTGCCAAGAACTCAAAGAAAAATGTAACTTTGAGTTCCTTTAGCCAAATATTTGGGTTGCATTCTATGAACTTTTAGCCACAGTTTCTTTCCTATTCCATTTGTGTGAGGAGGCTCCTTGGTAGGACAAGGCCTCTTGCATTGTAGCTTGCTCTTTACGATTTCGGTAATGAGGCATTTCCCCCATGATACATTCCATATGTCAATGGGAGGAACCTCTCCCATGCTGTCTTGACCATGAAAGGTACACCCCACTTGATCCCTGGTCGTTATTGAAAATGATTCCCTGATAGATTTCGGGGGGTCCTGGGACTGGGTGGTGCAAAAGACCTGGCAAATCCATGGTTTGGAAATCTAGTCACAGTCTTGTTCCACCCAGATACCATTCTCATGAACCACTAGGAACCCCACGAAGTGTTGAAGGTAGGCCACAAAGAAGGTGTAGTGCATTTTGAAACGAGACTCAAGCTTCTCACAAAGCTTGACCATTTTAGACTGTAGTTCTTCAGAAAGGTGCTTATCCCAATTATAGTGAGTCCCTTCTTCCATAACCTCTCTCATTATCCAAGCTTATTCTACACCAAGGATTCTTCCTTGAGAGAGTAACTTGGGGAAGGTGTACGCACGGAAGACTAGGTAAATTGTTTGAGCCACCTGCAACTTGACCTTCTCAATGTAAATTCCCTTTCGGTCCTTGGCCATCCCTAGCCATTCCTCGATGTTCCTCTGATGGTTTGCGTCTTTCTTGGACCTTTCTCCTATAGGGCGGCCATTAGATAGGACACCAAAAAGGTCTGCAAATAGCTATGCATTAATGTCAAATACCACTCAGACATTGTGAACACGTGTGTAGAAGCAGTCAACTTTTTTGGTAAAGGAACTAGCTAGGGGGAGCCTTTCGGTAGCTAGGACATTCAGATTTATGGTAAGAAATAAGTCCATGAGCCTAGCCTCCTGAAGGTTTTAAATAAGGGTGGCTAGGGACCTATGGCAAAGCTAGCACTGCATTTCTTCCACGTCCATATACATGAAGAAGAGTTTGATATCGCTATGCCCGAAGGTAACCACCATGACCTCTTGGGATTCCTTTGCTACTGCAGCAATTAAATGTAAATAAAAAAAATATAACAAATGAAAATGAAAATATGCCACTACTTGAACATTATAATAAAATCGTACTCTAACATACCAGGTTTGAATGGCAGGGGGAAAGGTGGAAGTTCCAACTGAACATCTTCAACTGTAATTGGTCAATGTGATGCCCATTCATTGTCCAACCAGCCAGCTACTTTATATCTCCCATAATAGTTGGAATACCTAGTTGGATATATTTTAAACTCAAATGTGAGTTGTTCTATGACACTGGCATGCACATTCCCAGTGGAAGTGAACCCCTGCAAGTTCATTTGGGCCACCGCTAATGCATCGGTGTCACCATGAAGACTGCCTTCATTAATATAAAACCTGGTAACATACAAAGGTACAGTAAGCATCTTTGTCTAGCATAATAAAAGCCATAAAAGACATCAAAGTACCTCCATAGGACCTACCTGCTGACATAGTAAATAGTTCCAAGTGGGTTCTGGATGCAGGTGCCCATATGATGGGCTACAAACAATGTGTTGTACAAATGATAACATCTATACTCGGGCATGTTCCAGATCCAACGTAAGCATCTCAAGCCTCTTAGGAATTGGTTGAAACCTCTTGCCTCTTCACCCTTGATTGATCCATCTGCCAAGAACTTATAATACCCTAATTTTCCCTAGGCAACAACGTCTCTATGATGGCGGTGGATGTCTCAGCCGATAGGTGTGACCATACCATCACATTGAATTAATGGAGGAGGAATTGCAAAAATTCCTATGTGCCCTCATGGAACCAAATTGCTTGCTACCCCATGTATGCATGGGGAGGAGGAACATTAGCCACAAGTTCGCTGAGGTAGCACAAAACTCCCACAATCTCTAAAATGATCAAAACGGGCCTCAACATGACCCTACAAGAAAAAGTACAGAACATTAACACTGTGTTTAGGTAGTGATAATACATTTAGCATAGCACAACCCTTTGTTACAAATATCTTCTTATCCCAGCAAAATAGACTTGATCACATGTATCCTAGCAAAGCATCAATACGTAGCGTAACATAGCTGATGTACCCATATAGTAACAGTTACGCACTGCATAGGATAGCATAGCAGATACATATCCTAGGATGCAGTATGTTACCAGGTTAGCATAGCAGATAATTGCGCTTCACTTGCTATGTTGCGTTATCAGATGAAGTGCTTCATGTAACGTGGAAATACAACACACATCAAACATATGATAATGCAACAAGAAGTTATTGCAGTAAGGCTAACAAGGTAGTAAACTCCATGACATAGTAGTATGAAAAATCTAACAATATAGATTGCATGATCAACGGCCTAGTAGATCAACAAAAATAGGGTAGCATGGTGGCAACCACATATGATAGCCCAATAATGCCCATGATAGGGAACTCACATCGTACCTATTACCCCATTCTGCTCATGAAACAAGAGCGCATAAAGCATGCACATGGTAAATCCTCCCTTCACCCGTGCTATGCTATGCTAGGCCTATGTTACTCTACTAAGAGCCGTACGCAGCGCCTATGCCATATTGCCTAGAACTACCCAAACCCTTGCAATAGCGAGGGATGATCCTCAATAATGGTAGCTAAGGTAGCACCATGTATGGCTATAGTGTAACAAAAGTACGACCTCAATGGGTGAAAATAGCCCTCAATCGTAACAACAGAAATGACGAAAATAGTTGCAATATATGAAATGAGGGTAGCAAAACAATTTACTGAGTAGATGGGGTCTCCTCCCACACTTCAACACTGTTGGCACATTTGGCCATTACATGGAACAATTGGAATATTTTGTTCAAAATTAGCACAATCCTTGGTTGTAAATTTGCAGTTTAGTATTGTGAGTTGATGGGAAGCAAGCCAATGGTAAATAATCTTGATTTTTAAGCCTTCTTGGAAAGTAGAACTAAAATGCCAAGTTATTTTCTTGAGTGAAGATTGGAATAAAAAAATAAGGAGGTGATTATTTACTACAAGAAATAATATTGGCAAAATAGACAACACCGTGGGTAATGGATTATTAAAAATCTACTAAGAGTTGGAAGCAAGTGAAGGACCTAACAGACTACCAACAGGTTCTGAACATTTAAAATTATCAAAAGTTGGTTCGCTGACGCAGTAGCAGCAAGTTGAAACGCTGACGTAGCAGTAGCAATGGCGGAAGAGAAAACGCGGAGTAGGAGGAAGAAGCCTTTGAAGATTGTGACGGCGTCAAACTCATTCGGCTGCGAATAGAAAGAGACACTAATCTCGCACCTCAAATCCAAGGATGTCGCGGCAGAGGACCTCGACAACGACAAGTATTACGTCGTCGGTGACCCTGTGGATAGGGCCGTGAGCAAGGCGCAGGCACAGTAGGAGCAGTAGAAGGACGTTCGCGGCCTCGTTGCTTGCGGAACTGGCGTTGGCATAGCATTTTTCGTGAACAAGCTTCTAGGTGTCTATGCCGTGACGTGCTCCTCCATGGATGACACCCAAAATTGCAGATCCATTAACAACTCCAACGTCATCACCGTTGGTGGAATGTTTACCAATCCTGATGAAGGATTTAAGATTCTGGATGCCTAGATCCAAATAGATTTCAAGACCCCCTGTCTCGCCGATTCTGGACGTTTAAAATTATCAAAGGATGTAAACATTTCGGTATTGAAGACGAACACAAATTCCCAGCATTTTTGAGAGGTAGAGGTTACGACAGTTGCAGATCCTTACAGAACACACGGCAACGTTTTCTAAGGCGGAGGCTGAGTCTTCTCGTGTGGCGGCAGTTGCTGGTAACGATTTTTGGCCGAAGAAGATATTTTGAATTAGTTGCAGCATCGGTGCCTTCACCTTCGGGCTCGTATTTCGACCATTCCAAATTTTAACTTCAATTATCGGGAATAAGAAAGGATAAATTAACTACCGCTACTACCAATAAAGTGGATATTATATTATATTTTTATGGTAAAATCTTAGAGATTAATAACACTTAGTATTTAAAATTTAAATTAAATAAAATTAGATTAGGGAATTTAGAATTATTTTAATAAACTACTTTTAAATGAAATATTTATAATATTTATTAATTAATTCCCCCTAACTTTATAAATAACTTCCTAACTTCCTCCTAATTAAATGGACAAGTAACCTCCTAACTTGTTGGGCAAGTAAACTTCTAATTGGTTGGCCAAGTTACTTGGGAGAAAAGTTAGCTAGGATATTTTGGCATGTAACTACCTTGTAAAATCTATAAAAAGGCTTCATGAGCACTTTGAGAAAGAGAGGGGGGAATTTTGGGAAGGATAATTTGGAGAAGAGACTTTTGGTAGGTCTCATACATCACACTTTGTAAGGCTACTAGTTAGCACTTAGGCTCTCACTTGAAGACACTTTGGGGTCTTGAGAAGAGTATCTGCAAAGAAGATTTGTAAAGACGATTGCTTGTAAGATGGCTTGCTAAAGGAAAGATTTCAGCGTCTTTTTCATGGTCTTGTGAGTTATGTATTTTATTGTTTATTTTGTTTAAATTTTTGAGCTAGTGGTTTAGATAGTATCATCCTTGGCAAGTAATTTTGGGATTTTTAGATTGCTCTTACTGTTCTTGTTGCCCGATACGAAATTTCTATTAAAATTTTGCCATATAAACGCTTGTGTTTAAAAGCCTTAAGACCATTTTAGTAGTAAATTTTATTATTGTGCAACGTGTGGGAACTGCTATTGGGATTGTTGTAAGAGAGCCTCTGTTTGTAGTCACGCCGTTGAACAATTCAGTAGTCGAGGGGGTTCAGAAAATCTTTGGTATTTTGATGGGACCAGAATAGCTT
>MNCI01008484.1:787066-807481 GCA_015680685.1 Gnetum montanum
ATGGGACCAGAATAGCTTCTTTTTATCTTTAAAGTGAATTCCCATGGTATTTCAATCAGAAATTGTCAAGTCTTTTAAAGGTTCTATTTGAATGCAATCGTTGACATCTATTATCTAGTCAAAATGGAGTCTTGTACGTGGTAGTTTACGCAACAATTTTTTGTAGCATAGTAGGATTGTCTTGAAGAAATTGCTTGTTTGAGCCTTGGAAGTTTAAACAATTCGTAGATATTGAATTTGGGATAGTTTATTGTGAAGTTTTTACTCGTGTCATTTTACCTTTGTTTAAATATTTGAGGTCTACACAAATCTACTTTTTTTTCTTTTCTTCTTATTTCCATCGAATCTTGCTCTATTTCTAGTTTTCTTGTGGAACTATCTCTTTCTCTGGGGAAAATTAGGAGTAGATTGCGGAGTTGTGCTCAAATGTTTTTGCAAAATTTTATTTGTTACAAGTAGGTATTATAAGGACCGCGTAGACTAGGCAGTTGAACAAAATAGGAAATTTTCAACAACTCAAAGTACTTGACAAAGTTGGCTGAATCTCTTTAAAGTAAGTCATTTGTAGTTTACACAAAATGCAATCATTACATTTCTCACAACCACACGCCGCAACAACACACACACATACTCACATTAACTACTAAGTTTATTTGGAGGTATTTAGGCCTTGGTGTTACCAGAGACTAGTAGGTACCTAAATCCTGTTCGAGGACACTCGTTGGTGGTCGTGTCCCAAACAGTCATCAACAAACACGTGCCTTGGAGAGATTTTTTAGGGTCTCATCCACCTCATCCACCTTAGTGAGCGCTCCATGCTTGTGTTCACCCTTACATGCCATTGCTTTGTTCACAAATCGATCATATCAGTTTCTACGCTATGCGTATTTGGTCTCTCTGTTCAGTCATGCTACGCTCCTTGTGTGGGCTCTACTCTTTGACAATGAAAATGATAAGTTTACCAAGGGGTAATCCCCTATTTATAGCTGATGTGGCAAAAAACTTATCATTTTCATATCCCGAGTAATGTAGAGCTCCCCTGCGATGCTGTGTTGTCATAATAAGGTCCCGTTGCAACATGACACTTGTTGATAATGTAGTAAGTAGGCCCACCAAACATTACATTGCCATGGTCTGCAAAGACCTTAAATTAAAAACATTACATAGTTAATGGTCCACAAAGACCTTAAACTAGCAGTTTTGACTTACAACCTTGTAGTCTAGTGGCGGTTCGCAAAGAGCTTATACTAGTAACCTTATCTCTCAAACTTCACCAGTTAACGGTCCGCTAAGACCTTAAACTAGCAGCCCTGATTTACATTTTTGATGTACACTTAGCATGAGTATTGTCCACCATGACCTTAAAAAGGACAAGTTAATATCCCTTGCATGTGCAAACCCATCCATGGTTTGCTAAGACCTTAAACTAGTAATTTGCAATTTTTTCCTAATAGTTGACAATTATTTCATGTTCCATTGTTGCTTTGCAAATATTCATGACATGCTATTGCTACAAATAGGTATCATTTGACTTGGTATTTCTTCTCATTCTGGAAGGTTCAATGAAATGACCATGTGAGATGATCTACATTCACTTTTGAATCTGACAGGTCCTTGTGGTAGGCTTACAAGACACATAAACCTAGAAGCAATAGACTAGAAATCATCCTCTGATAACATCATAGCATTCCTAGATTGTCCTGAGCATCTGGTGCAAGCCTTAGACCTAGAGGCTGGGGATGTGACTAAGGATCCTCTCATTGAAATACCCATAACTACATCTAGGGGGAAATAAAAACATTAAAACTTAGCTCCCTCTTAGACCCACAAATGCAGAAGGACATATCTAAAGTTCTCCAAGATAACATTAAAGTGTTCGCATGGTCCTACGATGACATGCCAGGCCTAGACCCACGGCTCATACAAACATAATATTGTCTTAGATCCATGTGTCAAGGTAGTTAATCAAAAGGCTAGAAAAATCAAATCGGAAATCGCAGCAGTTGTACGTGATGAAATCACCAACCTATATCAAGTTGGTTTCATTCGCGTAGTTGACTACTTAGAGTGGGTGTCAAACATCGTTGTGGTTTCTAAGAAAATGGGAGGTATAGGAATTTGTATAGACTTCCGAGATTTGAACAAAGCAATGATTAAAGATGACTTCCCACTACCAAGTATTGATCAATTCATCGACACTATAACTAGTCATGCCTTACTATCCTTCATGGATGGATTTTCCGATTACAATCAGATTCGGATCAATCTAAAGAATTAATTAAGAATGACTTTCATGACCCCTTGGGGAACCTTTTGTTATACCATGATTCCCTTTGGACTAAAAAACACAAGAGTAACTTATCATAGAGCCATGACATACATCTTTAGCGACTAGCTTCTAGAGAGACTAAATGATTATGTGGATGACATAGCAGTCAAGTCTAAGGAGGTTGTTGACCATTCCAACAATCTAAGTGTAGTCCTTAAATGTTGTCACACACATGACTTGCATCTTAATCCAAAGAAATGTGTCTTCGGAGTTAAAATCTGACGCATGCTAGGATTTGTAGTATCAGAGGTAGGTATATGAGTGGACCCTGACAAAGTTAAGGCCATCACTAACCTATTACCATCCACAAATCTTAAATAATTACATGGGTTGCAAGGTAGATTACAATTCATCAAAAGGTTTATAGAAAAATTGACTAACAAGTTACCCCCCATGCAACACCTGCTAAGTAAAGGGGTTAACTTTGAATGGACAAAGCAATGCCAACAAGCCTTTGATAACTTAAAGAAAGAGCTTTTATGCCTCCCAACTATTTACCCACCACAGAGGGATAAGGCTTTCTACATCTACCTTGCCACCTTAGACACGTCTATCACAGCATTGTTATGTTAGAGGAGGGATGACAGCTCTGAGATCCCAGTTTATTACTTGAGCCATACATTAATAGCATATGAGGTGAAGTACAATGAAGTAGAAATAGATTGTATGGCTCTAGTATTTGTGTTGAAAAACTAGAGACATTACCTATTCCATAGCAAAGTCAACATCATATGCAAGAGCAATGTACTTTAGGCTATCACGAACAATCTATATGAAAGTAGTAGGATAGCCCAGTGGAAAGCTATAATGGTGGAATTCGATTTGCATTATGTGGCCCAATCATTGACAAAATGATAAGAAGTAGCTACACAGCTTACAACCTCACCCATCAATGATCGGGAAACAATAGAACTAGAATTCCCTGATGAACATGTTAATAGCATTAACCTAGTGCCATTACACTTTGATGTCACCTTGCATTTCGACAGTGCCTCAACTATGCAAGGTGGTAGTGTTGCTATTTTCATTACATTACCCATTGAGGAAACTCAACTATTTTCTTACCATTTCATGTTCCTTTGTACAAATAATGTGGTTGAGTATGAAGGATTTCTCATGGGCCTCTTAGCAACTCAAGAGCTAAAAATCCAGCATTTGTCTATCTGAGGTGATTGCCAACTCATGGTCAATCAGATTACCAAGGTCTATGCCTACAAAGCTACCCATCTACAACCCTATTGTGACTTGGCCAAAATTTTGCTAAAATAGTTTATGAGGATGGACATCCAGCATGTGCCACGCAACGAGAACACTGTAGCAGATGCCTTAGCCATGCTAGCATTAAATGTGCTGCCACACCTATTTGCAACTTTACCTACTTCAATAACAGAATGCATAGACCCTATCACTCAAGCGGTACACATCACCTCCATAAGTGCTACAGACACCCAAGAGCGGTATGCTAACATCAAAGCATATCTTCAACATGGAAAACCTCCACATGGTTTGACATCCGCTCAAAAGGAGACAACCTGAAAGTGAGCCTGGAAGTATGTCCTTATAGGAGATAACATCTTATGTAAACACTCCTTTGATGGGATATTGCTAACTTGCATTGCTGGGGAAGAAGCACAGAAGATCATTAACGAAGTTAATGAGGGACTATGTGGAGGACACATAGCTCCTTGATCTATGCTGCAAAAATTAAATGCCTAGGGTATTACTAGCCTTGCATGGAACGAGATTGTCTTGCCAAAGTTAGGACATGTGATATATGCCAACGTCACACTAACCTTATACATATTTCACCTACCGAGTTGCATCCAACATAGATTACATGGCCATTCCAGTGATGGGGACTAGATATCATAGAACCTATCACACCAAAGTCTTCCACATGACATAGCTTCATCATCATTTCTATTGAGTACTTTACAAAGTGGGTAGAAGCTATCCCCCTTAGGAAGATTACATTTCAATAGGTTTTCCACTTCATCTTAGATAACATAGTGACAATGTTTGGTCTTCCCATGACTATTATAACAGACAATGGGCCACAGTTTAGTAGTACAGAAACTAAAACCTTTTATAGCAACCTTTGCATCAAATAGTCCTTTTCATCGCCATACTACCTGCAAGAAGATAGTCAAGCAGAGGCAACAAACAAGTCCATCATCAACTTGCTTAAAAATATGCTTAGCAATAGCAAGAGGCGATGGCATGAGAAAATCCTCTATGTATTGTGGGCTTACCGTACGATGTGGAGAACATCAACAAGTAAGACTCCTTATAGCCTTGTTACAAATCTGAGGCTATGTTACCTCTTGAATTGTAGGTACCATCACCTTGAATGATCTTTTTAAGCATCATGAATGAGGCTCAGAATAACGAAGCAAGGATAATTGACCTTGACTCCATAGAAGAGGAGCGTGCACAAACACTGAGTCACATTGAATGGTACCAAGACAAGAAATGGCAAAAGCATCATGCCAATTTACACCAACGACCAATCAAAAAGGGAGACCTTATTCTCAAAACTGTTCATGAGCATGTCAACAAGTTCTCAAGAAACTGGGAAGGCCCATTCATGGTCATGAAAGCCTATGAGAATGGGGCCTTCAAGCTGGCTGGCATGAATGGTAACGAGTTTGCAAATCTAGTGAACCATGTCTACCTCAAGCCATATTACATCTAACATAAGGTAAAGTAAGCATACCATCATCCACTATGACATAAAACTAGCAAAGGTAGTCCACTACAACTATAAACTGGCATAGCCCATCTGCCACAATGCTAAACTAACATAGCGATCTACTAGGACCTTAAACTAGCACATCACGGTCTGCTAGGACCTTAAGCGAGCACATCACGATCTTCCGGGATCTTGAACCAACATGTCATATGTTCTACCAAGACCTTAAATTGGGTTCACAGCATAATGTTCTTAGCTCACATCCATGATGACACAAACAAGCGAGCGTGCATAGTTCCCACACTGGGTGGGACATTCTAGTTCTAGAATGCAGTTCACGATGCCAAGAAAACACCCTCGAGAACACATGCAACGCCACTACCCTTGGCATCTTGCTGATCCTCTAGAGATGTCTGACATCTTGCTGACCTTCCAGAGCTATTGCTACTAAAACCAATCATTCTTGTAGTAGCTCCTGTTCTCAGCACTTGTTGCTGGAGCCCCAACACTATTGTGGCCTAGCCATAGAGTTACTACCCTCCATCCATCATCCACATCTGAATCTAAGGGTCATCCAGCTATTGGACCTCTCACCTCATAGCTGAACTGCATGATGTTTTCCTTGGGTAAGAAATCTTGAGCACTTGCATTGCCACAACTCCTAGTCTCTTCCGTGCCAACCTCCATAGTCTACCACTGTCAGAACCATCACTAGCCTTCCTACTTTGGACACCACATGCCTCGGAAACAAGGCTCACCACTCCGGTAGTGTCTAAAGCATGCAAGACCTTTGCCCTTATTTCATTTGACAATTATTTCTCCTGATTTTCTCTCTGTTGTATTTGCAGGGTATAGGCCAGGGTGGCATCGTTCAAAGATGCATTTTTCTAGGAGAGTAGGGCACTGCATTGTTTCAAAGTGGTTGCCTAGACTATCTTAGCTACTTGGGAGTGCACATCCTATCCTCCATCTCAAACCTCTTGACCTCGTTTCATACATACAAATTTTTATACCCCCTTCACGAGCTTGCCCAATGCATATAAAGGCTCTCCCATAGGCCCAACTGCCAAGTCCATGACGCATGTAACACAACTCGTCGCATGGGAAGCATCTGTAGGTAGGTCAAAGCCCCACGTGGATGTAACACAACTCATCTTGGGGAGGAAACACCTATCCTACATCAACAAGGTTTTTTGCAAGTGAACATGGAAAAATAGTAAAAGAAAAGTGTAAAAGAGGAAAAGCTCAAAAAAGAAGAAGAGAAAAGCATGCCCAAAAAAATGGCACATCAGCAGTTTTGCAATGACCATCTCTAAGCATTCCGATGAGAGGTCAGAAGCTGATGAAAGAAAGATGCCCATGCATACTGACTCCCTCACAAGCATTTCAATGAGGGACTGCAATATGTTACATCTTTTCCCCTTTTGAACCTATCCCTTCAAATCCACCCTTTCACTTTTCTCTTACACGACTATCCTGACACTCCCAAGCATAGCCAAGCAACATTTGAGTGACCATTGGAGAACGATGTTAGTGTCTTGTCCTTCATGTTGTTTCATATTCTTTGTCAATGTCTCTCGAGTAGATCCTCTAGATGTCAACAAAGAAGGGCCAGTGAAAGACCATAAAATTTTAGGACCTTCATGCCTAGGCTGAGTCTTGGAATTTAGGCAAGAACTTACACAAGTGCAGCGTCATGACGGTTTGGTAAGAGAGTGTAGGAACCACAGACAGACTATGTAGTTTGACAAGTTTTCTATCCGTAGGACTAGCAGGCCTGCTAGACTATTTAGCCTACCCAATTGGATGATTGACCCAACTAATAGTCTACCCAGAGACCATGCTAGGAGTTGTTGAAAGTGTTCGGGATGAGAAAAATAGTTTGGCAAGTTTTCTAACTAGAGGAACCTGCTACGCTATGCTACACTACAAACATAGCAGGCATGGATTAGGTTAGATAGGTACTGAAGATGCATGCTGAAAATGATTCAGCCCTGCATCTAATTTCATCCTTGGTGCATGGATAACATGGCATAGAAAAATAGGAGCAAATTTGTCAAAAGGCATTATAATCTATGTGTTATGCTATGCTACGCTACATAGTGTAGCACAACATAGTAGGGGTAGAGTGCACGAAGATCCTCTGTTGAGTGGTTTTAGCAACAAGATTGCACTTGGTCACATGTTGGCCTTCAAAGAATCGCCTATCCCATCCCTCCTTTAGGCCCCAACGAAGGTTTTTTGACAAAATGTTGCAAATTGTACAAAAATTTATGTTATCATGGCTGCTACACTATGCTACACTACGTAGTGTAGCACAACATAGCCGGGACACAAGGTTTAAGAGTGTTCCTAGGATGAACTTGAAATATTTTAGCATGAAAAGCAAGGTTGCAATTGCTTGCCCAAATGGGCCTCAAGCAGGTTTTCTCAGTTATTAGGAAAAATCCTTCTCAAGGATGGTAGTTACGCTATGCTATGCTACATAGCATAGCATAGCATAGTAGGTGAATGCTTACACTACACAAGTATGCTAGATAGCGTAAGTAGCGTAACACTTGTGTTGTAATCCCAAAGCATCTCCAGTTACAAAAAACTTATGAGAAACATCTATTCTCACTCAGCATGACTCCAAAGGACAAGATCAGCAAGGTTGCATTTTTTTGCATCCCCTCTTTGAATATCCCAAAGTTGTCCCTACACTTGACCCTACTTGCAAAGGTAGGGAAGACGTAGTCCTAGAACATAGGTCTCGTCCTTTTTCATTGTTGATTGTATATCGGATTTCAGCACATGGAGTTCGAGTAGTATGATCATAGTGTAGTAGGGTTCACATTTAGTAGCATGACACTTCGTGGGGCCTAGGACACATGGCATCTAGAACACATTCTTCTCCTGATCCTGGCCCTATAAATACCCCAATGAGCAAGGCTCAAGGTGTTGGATTTTGGCATATTTGGCTTCTTGGTTGGCTTTGAGCTTTCTAGTTTGCGTCAAGCACCCTTTTGCAAGTTTGGCATTCTGGCATCTTGGTAAGAAAATTAGCAAGCAGAAGACCTGCGATCATACTGTTCCATTGTAAACTGTGCCTCTTTAGTGCTGTGGATTAGTTGTACTCCTTCTAATCTAGCAAAAAAATCAACTCTATGATCTCAGGGCAGTGCACTTTCTCACCTAAGCTTGTTTCATTTTATCTTACCATTATCGCATGCTATATCATTTCCTGCTAGTTTGCATTTATTGTGTATCATTCGAATCACATCTAGACCATCTAGAACCAATGTTTACAAAAGGTTAAGTCACACCTATCAAGTCCCTATTTGATTGACCAGACCATTGAAGGCATCCTGAGTTCGTTTTACCAGCATGGCCATCGCATGGATCCAGGATTAAACTTTTCACTTGGAAACCTCTTAGTGTTCTAGCCACCGATGTTTTTGGTCACTACACCTTCAAATTTTCATGTTGTAACATTTGTAAGCACATCCCATGAAACCCAAGGGAAAACTTCATTGTAAATGTCAAGATTGTAATCCATGAGGAACAATCTCACATGTTTCATATTATTGGGGCTAAAAATGCTTCATAAGTGACCAAAGCCTCATTCCACAAGTGAAAAGAGTTACCTAGTGTCTATATTTGGGCTAGGTTGGGGGGGGGGGGGGGGGTGCGTGTTGTGTGGGAGGGGGTGGTGGATTTGAAAAATTCCTTTTTGAATCTCAAAAATGATAATTTAATGTGTTTTATAGGAGGTATATACTCTTCTATGCTAGAAATACTAACAAGGGGTAAATCTCACCTATCCCCAGTTTGGAGGAATGTGGATTGCCTACTCGCAATGTAGAGACATAAAAACTAGCATGGAGGGGTGTAGAGGAGTGGATCTCACCTACCCCTATCATAGAAGGAGGGTGATACATAGAAGGGTTTTACCTTTAATCCCAACATTGATCTTTCATCCCCCTCAATGTTGACACCTCCTTGCCAGTGTAGAACTAGTGTGGCCAAGATTTTAATGTTGCATCAACTCCAACAAGAACTTTACAATGCTAGTGTAGAAGGAGAAAAGCTAGTGTGGAAGGTACATTCCCATTGATATTTATGGTAAATAGAAAGGCCATGGAGGTATGAAAATTTTCATATATGGTAATCCCCCTCAAATTTTGGTCACCTACCCCTTTAGATATGGCAAAAATTTGCAACCCAATTTATCAGTCATTTGTAGCAAATTTGCAACCACAATCATGATCAAAGACCTATAAAGACCAAACCTCTATACCATTTCAAGGTTTCACACTTTGGCATTTTGGGCATTCAAGAGTTCTTGCTACCTAGTAGAAATATAGTTTCTTGGAACCGACAAGTGTAGAACCATTGTAGCCTTGTTACCCCTATTACCTCCCTTGGGATTTATAAGCCTTGGGTATCAACGTTACCCCCCTTGGATCTTCAAATCTCAGCATGGAGCATTTTGGCAACTCCAATCCTTCACATTTCATAGCCCTAGTAATGACCAATGTTGTAGATTTTGAGTGGAAATAGAGGAGGTTTGACAACATTTGAAGTGGCTAAGCATCCAAATCATGAAGTGGATTTTATAAGCTTTAATGGACTTGGAACCCTTAGCTAAGTGAACCTCCATTTTCTCTCCTATGGGCACTTTTGTACACATATTTGAACTCATTGTTTATTTATTTAATAAAGTATATAGTTTCATTTTGTGTGTAGTTTTTATTTGTTTGAGTTTTCAAATTTGTAATTTTTACATTTTTCACAACCCCATTTTGCACCCCCTAAGTCCCTAGGTGATCTACTAGACCATCTAGGGCATCCTAAATTCCATTTTTTTCTTGGAGGCCTTAGGGATTTGAGGTTGAGGCTATCCATAGCAGAGAATCATTAGCATTTCAATGGTCAATAGTTTCAGTTGCTATAGTTTTTTGGCACTAGAAGGAGGGCCTCCACCCAATTTCTACACTAAAATATGCTCTTCCCACAACTAGCATTGACTTAAAAGTTACTATTTTAATTTGTATAGCAAAAAGCTTCTATTTTGGCCAAGAACAATGATGTAACCCATCCCCCTCTACCCCACAAACATAGCATATGTGCTATAGGACTTTTGGATGTTGGAATTTTCATATCAGCTGTTGTGAAATCCCAAGGCCAACATTGGTTTTTAGATCCATTTCTACCTCCTCATACTACCACATTTTCCTAGGGAAGCTAGCATTGGTGGTCTAAATAATCAAACCCCCATCCCCTTCTTCCTTGTGAAATTTTCTAGTTTGAAAAAATCACTTTCTGGAAATTCTTAGGCTACCATTTTTATTTTCAAACTTTCTTCCCCTTCATCAATGTTGAAATAGGAAGGTGTGAGATCCTCCCATCTTACCCTCTTATTTTCCCTTGCCATAGCTAACATTAAGGTAGCTAGGAAGCCAATGTGGGTGAAGTTTTTTATAGCCTTTTCACCTTTTCATTTTTGGTAAAGGGGTATACCCCGCTTACTCCCACTTAATATTTATAGTAAGTACTTTTTTTTAGCCATTTTTGCTTCTTTTGATCATTTTCGAGTTCCACTTGCTAGAATTTACTCATATTCTTACCTTTTATAGCCTATCTTAATCCATTTTTAGTACAATATCCATGTCTTTCTCATAATCAACCAAGTTGCCTTATAGCTATACCGATAATGGATCCAATCAACAATACATGAGGGTATATGATCCTAAAGACCTTGTTCTAATTAAATGTAGATAGTTCCTAAGACTGGGGAGCAAAGTCCTAGGTTCTCAAAAATAAATAAAGAGCACTATAACTTCATTTGCATCAAGATATAGGCTACCATGATAATCCCATGAGAAAAAGTAGAAGCTAAAAGGGAATTTAAGCTCATCCATCATGATGGGAAGGAGTATATTCCCTTTCCCTATGACCAAATATCCCTTAATGACCTCAACGCTAGCATCTTAGCCCTTCTCATTTTGGTTGATGAAGAGAACTCGAAGGATACATTTGATGGACAAGTAGAGGAGCAAGATGAATTTGGGGTAGAGTGTGAGCCTATTAATCTTTTAGAGGGACTCTTCCAAAAAGGGATCCCCAAGACCATAGTGTCCACCTCTATTGCCTTTAGCTCTTCCTCTAGACACGTTTGACTACCTTCATCCCCACTAGACCTGACCATGTTCAGGCCCATGCTAGTTATTGTTGTGCACGAAGCACAATCGGTGCTACAACCAACCACTTTCCATTACTCCATGACACTTGCCATCTAGCCTAGGTTAGTATGATCAACATTAGTAGCAGTTACTATGACTAACCTATTAACTAGTTAGGTGGGATCCAGCATGGAACCTTAAGCAACCCAGGGGTTACATACCCCCTTTGTTTTGTTTATGCCTTAGATGCCAACAAAAAAAAAATTTCTCCTTGTTTGGCCCATAGACCATAATCATGACGCAACCTCTCCCCTCTTTCTTACAACCAATAGTAAGTCCACAAGACTTCCAACAAACACCACAACTATTTATGCAAACCCCATAGCTAGTAGGGGCACCATAGGGCCTAGATTAAGCCTTCAAGATCATTTAGGACCTAATAGAGAAATTGAAGAGGCTTAAGGCCTCTACTTCCCAAAGTGTCAAGATCATGGATTTTTACTAGGATGATTCCATCAGTTCTATGGCCACACCCTTTGACACTTCCTCCTAGTTTTCCTATCCCTTAATTTAACTAGTATTATAGAGAGGTGATCTCAATGCTCACCTTGTAAATTTTAAATCTGATTGCTTGCTATTGCAATCATGGCCACACACTATAATGATAATATTTGCTATGTCCTTCATTGAAAATGAACTTAATTGATAATGTATCCTACCTGGAGGATCCATATCCTTCCTTGAAGACCTCATAGACCAAGTCATTAACTACTTCAAGTACAACTTGAAGCCTAATACAATTCTTAACCAACTAATGAAGGCTAGGTAGGGACGTCTTGAGATAGTGAAAATGTTTATCCAATGGTGGAATAGTATGGTAAATGAGATACCAAAGCCAATAGTTGAAACCCACCTTTTGGATATATTCAAGGGGGAGATCAGCGATTTCATTAAATCCAAGCTATACTATCTTGACTTGCGAAAACTTAGTCAAGAATTCTTCCAGACTAAAACATAGTAGATGCGGTAGAGACAAATCATGATCAACCTTATGTGGCATACAAAAATCAACAAAAAAAAAGGGAGAAGGAGAAGAATAAATAGAACAATGTATACTAACCAAAGAGGCTAAAACCACTTACTAGGGGCTAACGACCAACCCAAATAAGGCTCCTACTAGTAACTAAGATAACCTACCATCACACTTTGGGGCTAATGCATTAACAATAATCAAATCCAACTTTGAAAAGAAAGATATCTCTAAATATACTAGGCTACCATTAAAACCATTTAAGCTAGTAGACCAACTATTGAAAATTGGATGCATTCAATACAAGTAGATGACTAAAGCTTCCTAAAAGAATCATGATAGGCTATGTGAGATAACCAAAGATCCCACTTGAGTAACAAAGGATGATCCCTAGTTTCCTAAATATTTTAAGTTAGAACACTTTTGCCTCTATTACCAACTACTTGGTCATGACACAAACTTCTACCTTGCATTGAAGGATGGCATGCAGAAGATGATAGATAGGGAAGAGCTGGTTCTATATGCATCCAACCCTATCTGACCAATGAACCAATTGATATAGGTGTATAAGAAGAAATTGAATGCTAATAACACTACATACATCATATTAGCTTTCAACATATATGACAATTAGATGTCCACAAGAAAACCATTTGTGATTCAAGTACCCCCTCATGATGAAAGGACTTCTTTAGCTTCTACCAGCTTAAGATCCCCCTTTTTCATGAGAGTACCATGAAAAATGCCTTCGAGGAAACATTTTGTCATTAGGGTGCCCCAAGCCATCATAACCTAGCTAGCCCCAACAACCAAATAGTGGCCTCCTATGGTGGGTAATGAAACAGCTTCTTCCTCAAACACAAATGATAACAACCAAAAATCCTCAACCAAGTACAGGAAGAGGCATAAGTAGAAGCCTAAAAACAAAGGTGATAAGCAAACTAGGACTGATTTTCATATCATATATACCCATGACCTTCTTTTCCCTACCTACCTCAACTAGTATACCACTTGAGGACCCCAAAATCGAAAGCCAAAAGAAATAGGAAAGACCCCCAATAATAACAACCTAAGGTTGAATTTTTCATTTTGGGATGCATGGAGGAAGTGAGGCACAACTAGGGTGACAAGCTCATGAACAATGAGAAAAACTTCCTTAGTGTAATGAAATAGGTTAAAAAGTCCCTCAAACATAAAAATACAACTTTGAGCAACCTTGATCGAATCATGACATCCGCTACACATCATGAAGTGATAGTCAAGATGTTGACCTTCATCCTAATTAGTGAGGACATCCCTGCTAATGAGGAATCCATACATGCAGTGATGGTTCCTTCTTCATAAAGAGATACAAAGTCAATGTTGCTAGTATTTTGTGATAGTGAAATCAAGGCCAATCCCCAAAATGGCAAAGTAATTGGGGATTCTCTTTTCATAGCCATATGTGTAGGGTAATATAAGATGCACCAGGTGCATGTAAATGATGGGGCTACAACAAATATCATCCCATGTAACATCGTTAAGTGATTAGGCTTGATAGAGCAAATACAACACACACCAACAACCACTCTTAGGTCCTTCAATGGATCAAGGGTTGTTTTCAATGTGTGTATCTCCTTGGATTTTTTGATAGGGGATTAATTTCCCACAAGTATGAATTTCTTAGTAGTGAAAGAGATGCTAGGGTTTAACCTTATCCTAGGAAGACCTTCGTTGGCTTAGTTACAAGCCATGTCCTCACGCATCCACCAAGAGATTTACCTTTCTTATGAGAAAGGTGAGATCATCATTCATGATGATAACATGATGTCCGTAGTTGTTAACAACATGGACATAGAGCAAGGGTCTAAAGTGGAATTTTAAGAAGAAGCTGCTAGCCATGAAATCCAGCAACCCAAGAGAAAGAAGAAAGCTAAGAATGACAACAATGGGTAGCAGAACGTATTATGGGATTAACTCCATTTTAACATCATCAATGAAGCGGATGGAAAGTACAAACTCATGCAGAGTAGATCTTACACATTTCCTAATCTTTGAAGATTAGGAAGAGTTTGCACAAGTGAAGTACACATTCACCCTTCCACCTCATGCCCTTATAACCATATAATGATTTTTGTGGACCTCAAATATTTAAACAAGGTAAAATGACACGAGTAAACACTTCGTAATAAAGCTATCCCAAATTCAATATCTACGAATTGATCAAACTTCCAAGGCTCAAACAAGCAATTTCTTCAAGACAATCCTACTATGCTACCAAAAATTGCTGCGTAAACTACCACGTACGAGACTCCATTTTGACTAGATAATAGATGTCAACGATTGCATTCAAACAGAACCTTTAAAAGACTTGACAATTTCTGATTGAAATACCACGAGAATTCACTTTAAAGATAAAAAGAAGCTATTCTGGTCCCATCAAAATACCAAAGATTTTCTGAACCCTCTCGACTACTGAATTGTTCAACGGCGTGACTACAAACAGAGGCTCTCTTACAACAATCCCAATAGCAGTTCCCACACGTTGCACAATAACGAAATTTACTACTAAAATGCTCTTAAGGCTTTTAAACACAAGCGCTTCTATGGCAAAATTTTAATAGAAATTTCTATCGGGCAACAAGAACAATAAGAGCAATCTAAAAATCCCAAAATTACTTGCCAAGGATGATACTATCTAAACCACTAGCTAAACAATTTAAACAAAACAAAAAATGAAATGCATAACTCACAGGACCATGACAAAGAGGCTGAAATCTTTATTCTAGCAAGCCATCTTCCAAGAAATCTTCTTTACAAATCTTCCAAGACTCCAAGTGTGATGATGATTTCAAGTGATGATCATATCAGACCCGCCCCCCCCCTTTTCCTCCTTGACCCCTGAAGCCTTTTTATAGGGTTCCAAGGTAGGTAGGGAAGTTACATATTCAAAAATATCTCACCTAACTTCTCTCCCAAGTAACTTGGCCAACCAATTAGGAGATTACCTACCCAACAAGTTAGGAGGTTTCTTGCCCAACAAGTTTGGTAAGTTACAACAATATTAGGTGGTTTTAACCACCAAAGAGATAAAAAGGCTACAATTGACAAGTGGTCTTGGTGGTTACAATATCATAGAAAATTAAAATACAACCACTAAGATACATAGAAATACAAGCTATAGTTCCAACTTATTCTATACATATATATCCCTTTTATTTTGCTTCTTCAAAATGAGATGTCAAGTCTTCTAAGTGATGTATAGAGAAGTTACAATTTCAAAATATCTCACCTAAATTCTCTCCCAAGTAACTTGTCTGACCAATAGGAGATTACTTGCTAAAATATCCTAGCTAACTTTTCTCCCAAGTTAGGAGGTTACAACTTACTTATTAAATTAGGAAGGAGTTATTTAGGAAGTTATACATATAATTAGGAGAGATTTATGATTTGGAAGTTATATCTATAATACAAATATTGTAGGTAGTAACTTATTTTGAACAATAATGTTTTTGGAGTCTTGAGATAATTTTTTAAAAAAGGTAAGTTTATAATGGGGCTCCATACTTTAGTGCATATGGTATGGTGGATTATTTTAAAATTTTAAATTTTATTAATAAACTGCAGCATCAGCCCAAAATATCTTCGGACACTTGTCTTTGATGTGCCCCTGTGTCTTTGCCACCGTGTTCGTTGGACTGAGATGGGGTGCCGAATGCATCGGCGTTGGGCCTGGCTGCTATTTAGCGATGGCGTAACTGATTTTTGGAAGTTGCAGGGTCGAGCTGGAAACGCACCTGCTTGATGTCTGCCCTTTGTTCTCTACCTGTTATTCTCTGTTTATTATTTTCCGTAGTGCAACTGTAGACGTGCAGAACATAACACCGAAAAATGCAGGTTTCGATTTGGGGGTTTTCCATGCATGCCGCGACCGCGTGTTGTATTGGTGCCACTGCCGTCGTCGAAGCCCTCCCCGTGCGCGACAAAGACCGCTACCTGTCTTCTTTGTTTCGGAGGTCCCGTGCGCACCCAAAGCTCCACACGGTTTTGAAGTTCTTGAACGTTTTCCTGAGCGAGGAGGAGTTTGCCTTTGCTCTTGCTTTTGCGGCGTCATCTGCGCCTTCGAACTTCGTCTGCGTTTTCACGATTTCTAGCGATAACTTGCCTTCTTCTTGGGCAGGGTTAGGGTTTACGCGAGAGGAGGAGGAGGAGCTCTCGAAATTATGTTCATGATTTCTGCAACTAATGCAACCTCCAATATCAAGCTCTGCGATGTGTCGTGTGTAGGTCAGTCAATTTTGTCGCCGATCTTTGTCGTGGCAATGGTGAGGTGCAGATCCCTCGCGGTCGTGTTCCATTTTTGTGACAATGCAGGCACTGCTGGAGACAAAAATTGAATTGCAGATGCCCAAATCTGGGATGAACCCTACTACTACTGCCGCTACTCCTGCAACTATAATACAGCAAGAAACCTTCCAGCCACTACAAGCTTCATGTTTTGCAGTATAAAGATTTAAATTTTGGACTTTAGCACCAATGTATGTGCCTAGATAAGTTAAGGTTTGGTAGTGTTCAATGATTCTAGGCTCATTTTTGTCCAAAATGCGAACAACCTTTGAATATAACTTTGATAAATTTTGTAAGTCATTGAAAATGAAGCAAGAGGCTTACCAAAATAATACCCATGAGTATTAGTTTTTCAAATCAGGAGTCTTACTGTTCCATAGAATGGCCAAAGGTGCCAACATTTCTACCCCCTTAAAAAAAACTTAAATAAACTTATGCAGCCTCATTCCCAAACTAAAAAAAAAATCTTTAAATTTTCATTGAATTTTTACATTCAAGAAGAAATCTTTTTTGAGGAAAATTCTCATTTAACAGAAGGTGAGATGGGACAAAAACCTCATTCCTAGGAGAAAATCAAACTGTACATAACAACTATACATTATCAAGTCCTTCAATGGACTATTCTTGGGATGGAAACTGAATTGTGAGGGTTACCCTAGTGGGAATCCTCATCTCCTTCACCTTTTCATAGGATATTTCTGATGTGATATAGGCGGTCTTGTTATCTTTTTGTTTGGTGGAGCTCTCACCTTGATCTCTTGGAGCTTTCTCTTCAACCTTTTCCTCATTTTCTTGTTTGGAAGAGCTCTTTTTTTCTTCTCCATTGACTTCTTCATTTTCCTCCTGAGAGGCCAAAGCTTCTCCCCATCCCCATGATGACTCTCCATGAGTTAGTGGCTCTTCTTCTTTCTATTCTTCTTTGGGGAAATCTTGATATCACCCCCAAACATTGGACTCAATATCCAAACCCCAGGTGAGAAAAGAAAATTCATCAGATAGCCAAGCCATAAAAGGGCATTCCTTTGGAGCTCCACAAGATCTAGCCTTTAGATAAGCCTTCAATACGTGTTCAAGGAAACATCCCATCACATATGGAATAAAAGGCTTTCTCATTGCTCTCTTAAACTCCATTAGCTCTCTCTAATCTTCACTACCAAACTTGAAATGAAAGATGATGAAATCTTAAGCAATTTAACCCTCCTTTTATAGGTGCTAAAAATTTGAACTTCCATCCAAGTGTCTTCAACCAAGCTTCCTTCCTTTTAGGCATTTAAAGCATTTTTCACAATCCTCTCCAAGTGGTGGATGAGTCACATTCCCCACTTTTCAAACTTGTAGAATTCCACTTGTTTTACTTGTAGGCTTCCACTTGCCTCATTTGAAGGAAAGATAATGTTTCAAATATAAATAAAACATAATTAAATATAATAGACACTATATCCCTAGTAATATTTACATAATACTATATACATATATTATTTTATGTGATGAAATCTTCAAGTTATATGCAATTGTCCCAAATAATTTTTTATATGCAAAACGTTATATGGAAATTGCAATTCCATGCTATCCAAGGTTGATAATTTGTAGGTATCCTTTGAAAATTGCTTTGTAATTTGAAAGGGACCAATCCATGTCGGAGTAAACTTATTTGGTTTCTTCACATTCCATAATAGGACAAGGTCCCCTATCTTGAAAGTTCTTTTCAAAGATTTCCTATCAAACCATCTTTTGACTTGAGAGGTATTNATTTCTTGATATTAGCAATAAGCTTTTTATTGGTGGATTCTACTAGGCCATTTCCTTGAGGATAATAATTGGATGAAGAAAATATGAAAATGGATCTTGCAGACGCCCATCGGATAAATTCTTCGGATTTGAAGGCAGGTCCATTGTCTGACACTAACACTTCGGGTAGACTGAATCTACTTAGAATGTGGTCTTCTATAAACTTAATCACGTCTGATGTTGAACTTCCTCTTAGAGCCTTTGCTTCAGACCATTTAGTAAAATAATCAGTAGCTGTGAGAATAAACTTGTGTCCAGCTCTTGAAGGAGTAATTGTACCGATAAAATCCAAACCCCATTGCTGAAATGGTCTATCCGCAACTACTGGTTTTAAAGGGGCNCTAAGAGATTTCTTACTTGTGGGATGCTCAATATTCTGTACTACTTGAATTCAGGATTTGTCTGTGGAAATCCCTTCTTGACATATCACATGGCCTAATAAACTTCCAGATTTAACCCCGAATATACACTTCTTAGGATTTAATGAAATACCAAACTCACAAAATTTGTCGAATACTTGTTGGAGATGATCGATATGATCTTCTTTTTTCTTTGAAAATATTGTAATATCATCCAAATAAACCACCACGAATTTTCCTAATAAATCCTTAAATGCTAAACCCATTGCTCTTTGAAAAGTAGCTCCGGCATTCGACAATTCGAATGGCATTCTTTGGTAAGCAAAAGTTTCCCACTTGGTGATAAATGCTGTTTTGAATCTATCATTCTTATCTACCACGATTTGATTATAACCTGAAAAACTGTCTAGGAAAGAATATGCTTGATGACCTGAGAATTTAATAAGCATCTCATCAATTCTTGGAAGTAGATACTTATCTTTCTGTGAAGCATCATTTAAATTTCTAAAGTCTACACAAAGTCGTATATCACCATTTTTATTTCTTACTCGGACAAGGTTAGCTAGCCATGTCGAATATCGTACTGGATATATGATTTGTGCTTGCAACAACTTTTTGATTTCGGCTTCCATAGCTGGTTCGAACGATGGATTAAATTTCCTTTGTTTTTGCTTGATTGTTTTGCAACCTTCCATTAAAGGAATCTTATGCATCATCACATCTTGCCGAAAAGCTTTAAGATCATCATAAGACCAAGCAAAATTATCCAAATTATCTTGTAGACATGATAACAAATCTTGCTTGAAATTTGAATCTCTTTCCTTTATAACATTTAACATCTTCGGCGTTTTGTCTAATCCAAAATTTACTGCCTCGAAAGCCTGACTACTTGGGTTTTGTATGTCTTTTCCAGTAAGTAAATTTTTCTTGAACTCATCTTCCAAATCAATCATCTTTTTTGGAATGAAATTAGCTTTTGAATTTGAAGGCATTTCAGATATCACTTGACCCTCAAATTCTTGTTTATTTTTCATAAATCTTAGTACTTGATCATCATCTTCAAATACTTGTAAATGTCTTATATTATCTGGTACTGATGGCTGATGTTCTTCTTCAATCATGACATCTTTGTAACTCTCTAATATTTGCATATCCAATGTTGAAGCTGCCTTTGCCAAATCATCTGCTATAAGATTCTCTCCTCTGTTTATATGCTCTATTTGGCAATGTTGAAACTAATCTAACATCTTACAAGCAAGTTGCTTATAAGGTCTCAAGAATGAGCTATTTACGACATAGTTACCCTTTACTTGTTGGCAGACTAATCTTGAGTCTCCCTTTATAGTGATTTCTTTGATCTTTTTATCTAGAGCTATTCTCATACCAATGCATAAAGCTTCATACTCAGCCTTGTTTTTAGTACAAGGGAAAGAGAAATGAATTTCATTGAGAATTTCAAGTGTACCATTCTTGAATATAACTATTCCGACTCCTGCACCCTTTGAATTACATGAACCATCAAAGTATAACTCCAATTTATCTTCTTGCTTTGATTGTTCTTTTTCAGGACTATAACTCTCTTGGAGTGTACAAAGTTTGTTTTCAACACCTCATTTTTCAACCATCTTACTTCTTCCATTTGAAGTAATGTTATCAATCATCATAGGTTCACTATAGATGTATATCTGATTTGGTTCTCCTTTCCAAGGTAACCACATGTGAGAATA
>MNCI01008484.1:808097-887789 GCA_015680685.1 Gnetum montanum
TTTCTTCCTTGATATTAACTCTTGCCAATGCTTTTTCAAGCTTCACTATTTTGTTAGACATATCTCTCATTAATTGTCCTTTTTCAGATCCTACTCTTTCATGCTCTTGCTCTATCATAACATGAGATGGACCCGGTAAAGCTTTAAATTGAGCTATATCTTGCATAGGGATCATAACTCTTTCTTCTCTTTTTTGAATTGCTATATTTTCTTTAGGATTAAAGTTCAACTATTTTTCTAATTGTATAGCTTCATTGAAGTAGTCATTTAGTATAGTCATGTTTGGAGTTCTCCTTAACCAAATTGAAATGTTGGGGTTGATAGCCTTAAGGTAAGTTTCCTTAAGCATTTCTTCTGATGGCCTATATTTCCTTTGAAAGAGTCCACAAATTCGTTGAAACTTAATGCTAAAATCTCTAATTGACTCTTTAACTCCTTGCTTAGCTTGTATCAACCCACAGTATAGTTGTTGTAGATCTAATTGATTACCAAACTGGGCCAAGAAAAGATTCTTCATGTCATCCCAACTTGTAATACTATTACTTGGTAAGTTTGAATACCAAATCTGAGCCATATCCTTTAGATTTGATACAAACAATCTACAAGATTGATCTTCATGTTGAATATTTGCATGAGCTAAAGCTAACTCAAACATGTGAATATATTCTTTAGCTAAATAAGCTTTTCCAGGAATGAAAGGCTCAAGCAAATATTTGTAAACAACCTTAGGAATATCATTGTAATTTTGAAATCCTAACAGTGTAACTCTTTTCCAAACTATGAAATTTCTTGGTCATAAACTGAAAATAGTATCTAATTCTTAAGCCTTACAAATAATTCTTGATGTACTAAAAGTATAAGGCTTATGAACCTAGAGGCTTAATTTTCAGCCCTCCTTCTAGCGCCAAAAGAACTGTTGGCGACTGTTTGGGACGTGACCGCCAACGAGTGTCCTCGAACAGGATTTAGGTGCCCACTGGTATCTGGCAACACCAAGGTCCAGATACCTCCAAATAAACTCCGTAGCTAATGTGAGTATGTGTGTGTGCTGTTGCGGCGTGTGGTTGTGTAAAATCTAACAATTGCGTTGTGTGTGAACTACAAATGACTTACTTTAAAGAGATTCAGCCAACTTTGCCAAGTACTGTGAGTTCTTGAAAATTTCCTATTTTGTTCAACTGCCTAGTCTACGTGGTCCTTATAATACCTACTTGTAACAAATAAAATTTTGCAAAAACATTTGAGCACAACTCCGCAATCTACTCCTAATTTTCCCCAGAGAAAGAGATAGTTCCACAAGAAAACTAGAAATAGAGCAAGATTCGATGGAAATAAGCAGAAAAGAAAAGAAAGCAGATTTGTGTAGACCTCAAATATTTAAACAAGGTAAAATGACACGAGTAAACACTTCGCAATAAAGCTATCCCAAATTCAATATCTACGAATTGTTCAAACTTCCAAGGCTCAAACAAGCAATATCTTCAAGACAATCCTATTATGCTACCAAAAATTGCTGCGTAAACTACCACGTACGAGACTCCATTTTGACTAGATAATAGATGTCAACGATTGCATTCAAACAGAACCTTTAAAAGACTTGACAATTTCTGATTGAAATACCACGAGAATTCACTTTAAATATAAAAAGAATCTATTCTGGTCTCATCAAAATACCAAAGATTTTCTGAACCCCCTCGACTACTGAATTGTTCAACGACATGACTACAAACAGAGGCTCTCTTACAACAATCCCAATAGCAGTTCCCACATGTTGCACAATAATGAAATTTACTACTAAAATGCTCTTAAGGCTTTTAAACACAAGCGCTTCTATGGCAAAATTTTAATAGAAATTTCTATTGGGCAACAAGAACAACAAGAGCAATCTAAAAATCCCAAAATTACTTGCTAAGGATGAGACTATCTAAACCACTAGCTAAACAATTTAAACAAAACAAAAAATGAAATGCATAACTCACAGGACCATGACAAAGAGGCTGAAATCTTTATTCTAGCAAGCCATCTTCCAAGAAATCTTCTTTACAAATCTTCCAAGACTCCAAGTGTGATGATGATTTCAAGTGATGATCATATTAGAATCCCCCCCTTTTCCTCCTTGACCCCTGAAGCCTTTTTATAGGATTCCAAGGTAGGTAGGGAAGTTACATATTCAAAAATATCTCACCTAACTTCTCTCCCAAGTAACTTGGCCAACCAATTAGGAGATTACCTGTCCAACAAGTTAGGTAAGTTACAACAATATTGGGTGGTTTTAACCACCAAAGAGATAAAAAGGCTACAATTGACAAGTGGTCTTGGTGGTTACAATATCATAGAAAATTAAAATACAACCACTAGGATACATAGAAATACAAGCTATAGTTGCAACTTATTCCATACATATATATCCCTTTTATTTTGCTTCTTCAAAATGAGATGTCAAGTCTTCTAAGTGATGTATAGAGAAGTTACAATTCAAAATATCTCACCTAACTTCTCTCCCAAGTAACTTGTCCAACCAATAGGAGATTACTTGCTAAAATATCCTAGCTAACTTTTCTCCCAAGTTAGGAGGTTACAACTTACTTATTAAATTAGGAAGGAGTTATTTAGGAAGTTATACATATAATTAGGAGAGATTTATGCTTTGGAAGTTATATCTATAATACAAATAGTTGTAGGTAGTAACTTATTTTGAACAATAATTTTTTGGGAGTCTTGAGATAATTTTTTTAAAAAGGTAAGTTTATAATGGGGCTCCATATTTTAGTGCATACGGTATTGTGGATTATTTTAAATTTTTAAATTTTATTAATAAACTGTAGCATCAGCCCAAAATATCTCCAGGCACTTGTGTCTGATGTGCCCCTGTGTCTTTGCCACCGTGTTCGTTGGACTGAGATGGGGTGCCGAATGCATCGGCGTTGGGCCTGGCTGCTATTTAGCGATGGTGTAACTGATTTTTGGAAGTTGCAGGGTCAAGCTGGAAATGCACCTGCTTGCTATCTGCCCTTTGTTCTTTGCCTATTATTCTCTATTTATTATTTTCTGCAGTGCAACTGTAGACGCGCAGAATAGAACACCGAAAAACGTAGGCTCCGATTTGGGGGTTTCCATGCATGCCACGACCGCGTGTTGTATTGGTGCCACTACCGTCATCGAAGCCCTCCCCGTGCGCGACAGAGACCGCTACCTGTCTTCTTTATTTCGGAGGTCCCGTGCGCGCCCAAAGCTCCGCACGGTTTTGAAGTTCTTAAACATTTTCCCAAGCAAGGAGGACTTTGCTTTTGCTCTTGCTTTTGCCGTGTCGTCTGCACCTTTGAACTTCGTCTGCGTTTTCACGATTTCTAGCAATAACTCGCCTTCTTCTTGGGCAGGGTTAGGGTTTACGCAAGAGGAGGAGGAGGAGCTCTGGAAATTATGTTCATGTTTTCTGCAACTAATGCAACCTCCAATATCAAGCTCTGCGATGTGTCGTCTGTAGGACAGTCAATTTTGTCGTCGATCTTTCTCGTGGCAATGGTGAGGTGCAGATCCCTCGCGGTCACGTTCCATTTTTGTGACAATGCAGGCACTGCTGGAGACAAAAATCGAATTGTAGATGCCCAAATCTAGGATGAACCCTACTACTACTGCTCCTCCTACAACTGTAATACAACAAGAAACCTTCCAGCCACTACCAGCTTCATGTTTTGTAGTATAAAGATTTAAATTTTGGACTTTAGCACCAATGTATGTGCCTAGATAAGTTAAGGTTTGGTAGTGTTCAATGATTCTAGGCTCATTTTTGTCCAAAATGCCAACAACCTTTGAATATAACTTTGATAACTTTTGTAAGTCATTGAAAATGCAGCAAGAGGCTTACCGAAATAATACCCATGAGTATTAGTTTTTCAAATCAGGAGTCTTACTGTTCCATAGAATGGCCAAATGTGCCAACAATAAGCTTGTAGCCTGTCAAGGCCTTAAACCAGCACCGTAATCTGCTAGGACTTTAAACATGCATCTGTGGCCCACCATGACGTTAAACTAGTGATAAACATGTGGCCCACCATGGCATAAAAGTAGCAAGTAACCCTTATCCTATGACCATTCATAATCTTATAGTCTAAAAAGAAAACATAGCCATTAGCAACATAGCCTCTCTTACAACATGTATAACCTTAAAATCTTAAATTAGTAAATTCATCAACAACATATATAGCCAAAACTAAAAGAAACTTAAAATTTAAAACATTTAAAATAATATATATAGCCATTACCACATTGTGTGGCATAAATATCAAAACAATAAATCATAAGTGTCAAAATATTTATAACTTAGGCATTGGCCAATGTGAATCATACAACATCTAAAATGAAGTGAAATAAACCAAAAAAGTTCATCAACTAAAGTTATCACATCATGCATTTGGTGGTGCCAAGGGACCATCTATAAAAGGAGGAGGTGGTGCATCATCATCATCATCATCGCCTACACTATTTGGGCCACTATCATCATATGGTACCATAGCAAAACAACTAAGACATAGAAAAGCATAGTTCTTACTGATCTCAGGTGCAATATGTTGTAACCTACCAATGATGTCCTTTACCATCCTATGCATGAATTCTATCTTGTTTGTGACCTCTACCCATGGTTTCATGTGAAACATTAATGTAGAGGCCTTTGCTTATGGCTTAGAAACTATGATAAGAATAACAATCATGAGACAATAAGAACTATAAAATTAAACATAAAACCATAGGTAATAATGAGTAAAGCATAGGAATACATGGATCCTCATCCTCATTATCATTAAGGTTGTAGATCAGAGGCTCCCTAGGTAGTGGCTTGCTAAACAAGCTCTCTAGATTGTCCATATCTTGATATAAGAGTTCCTCCTCTACATGCCTTTGTTCCTCATCTATTGTAGTAGCCATACACCTTTGCTCCTTCCCTGCACATTTGTGTGCCTCCTATGCTTGTATTTTCTCTTATTCCACAGTGACAGTTTAGGTTGCTAAGTTCTACCACTGACTTGTAGCCATAACTCATCAAACAAGTTAGCACGTGTAGCCATATGACATAACGTAGCCAAAAACATTAAGAGCATAGTTAAAGCATACTTATGATTTCCTAATCTAACCGAGGGATCTTTAAAAAGATCTTTTTCATGAAGGATGAATTTGATGCTAGTAGTTCCTCCTCCATTGGTCATTTCAAATTATCCTTTGCTACCTCATTAGCCTTAGCACGCAACCATCAAGCTCTTTGGATGATCACTGGGAACATAAGAGGTGCCTCCCACATGTTGTTAGGGGATTTCCATTAACTAACACCAGGATTCTTGGTGGTCACAGACAAAAAATATCCCATGTCCTTTGGTAGGTTTTGATCTTGCATAATCAAATAAAGATGTTTTATTCAAGGCTTGGAGAGATGTTCTAGATCCTAGTGCATTCATGACTCATTTTTGCTCACCACTAAGAATTCTATGAATCTCTTCACATAGCCTACAATAGATGCATAGAGTTTGAGGATTTCCTCCTTGAGGCTCTTAGCTAAGGAAGTAGCCTAGTTAAAATGAATCCCCTCTATCAAGAGCTTCCTGAAGGTCCATTCCTATGTAATATTGGTTATCATCTTTTGCAACAAGAGTTTAGGAAAGGCCCAAAACTTGAACAAGGGATAGGAATCCCTTACATCAAGGTTCATGTAGCTATAAAAAGCAAGTTTGGAGTGATCCTTGATGGCACCAAACCACTTCTCAACTTTAACACGATGGTTGACCTCCTTCATTGGTTTGGTGGCAACAGTTATCCTATTAGTAGGAACACCAAATAAGTTGTGAAAGGTGTCCCCACTAATGGTAATGGCAACTGGTATGCCTTGCACTATGGTGTGGAACACAACAGCTCCTACGTCAAAGGAGTCAGTGATGTTTAGCATCTCTACAGAAGGAATAATAGGGCTAGGCACCATGAAGACCTTAAGTAAACTTGCATGCACAATGTTTGTCTAGATGTTCTTAGATGCCTACCCCCTCAAGCACTCTTATGCTAGCCCCACTTCATTGAACTTTGGGATGAGGGTATCCACAAAATGTCTGGTGAGGGGTAGAGTGATATTAGTAGAAGTGGAAAGTTCTATAAGCTAAAGAAAAATTCTTAGCATTAGTACAACTACATTTAGACCATAGAATACTTAAAACTCAAATAGCCATAAAACCTTAGGTATAACATAGAAAACCATCCTTCTTCTCACCTTTCTTATTGTTAATAGGAAAAAATCATGTGGGGCTCCTAGCAATGATACCCATATCTTTGATGGCCTTGGGGATTGTTCATTACCTATGTGCTATTTTGGTAGCCATGCACTTATTGTAAATAGGATCAAATGTAGTAGGGTATTCATCAAAATCCCCCATTAGCTATTCAAAAATGACATTTTTGATTTGGGGGCCTTTGGTGAATTTGCTCAATATGGTATGGGCTACTACTAAGGTTTGATCATTCTTGATCAAGCCTTGATCATTAACCCTATACCTACAAGATGTGTGTAAAGCCAATACGTGAGGAAAGATCACCAAATTAAATAAAGCAAAAATATTAAAACTTATAATAGCCATGCTTACCCTTGTAATCGGTACATAGTGGTTGGAGGATTTTGGAATAGTGGGTGGGCTCCTTGTACCACCATTAGAGTATTATTAATGTTGTACCAAAAATACTCTGGAATCTTCTAAATTTTCAAAAGGTAATATGCATCGATGATGTCCTTCATCTCCACTATCTCTCCTACTACTCAAGTATTTGGATCATTAGTTATGAATTGAGTAATCAAATGTGCAGACCTAGGTAGCATGGCCTTCACTATGATCCTAGCCACCTATGTAGATAATTGTGACCACATCATCATAATAAAGTTTTTCACAAGGTAGGAAAGGAATTCCCTTGCCCTTAGATGGAACCATAGTGACCCCTTCTCCAGGTCCATATCAAGTAAATGGGTGTTGGCCTTGATTTGGCTAATACAACATAGGATTCCCACCAACTCAACCACTATGAGTAAAGGCTTTAATAGGACCCTATAGATGAAAAATATAGGCATAATTAGCATCATGTTTCAATGCTTAGAATTTCCTTATGAATTTCATAAAACACCTTAGTTAGGGGGTGAAATTAGCCCTTGTAGAAAAATCTAAAGTGTTTGTCAAAATTCATTTAGAGATTTGATAACAACTAGTTTACAACCTCCATAGACATTAAACCATTATAGCCAAAATATTATAACCTAAACATCATAGCTGAAATTATGCCTTAGTCCAAACCATGCATTAACTTAGTAAAAGCATTAAAACCTAGAAAAAAAAAGGCCATAGGAGAAAAGCATGCTAAAAATAGTAAAAATATCTATTTCTCATGAAACCAACTTTAGAACATAGTTTTCATCTTTAGGCATTCTCAAGGGCATGGAAGCTGAAAAGAAAAATCTTTAAGTATGTTAATAACATCCATCTCCAAGGGGTAAAGTGCTACAACCAGAATTAAGCCTAATCAATAAAGCCATAGTTAGAAATTCATAAACAATTCATGAAAGCTTTGGTTTTAGTGATTCCACATTGAAGGAACCCTAAAATGAAAAGATATTTATCCATAGCTAGAATATTGAAAACTACATAACCAATATCACATGAGCGATAGCCAGACTTGCACAATTGTAGTTGTCACCATAAACCCCCTTCCATGCAGGGTTGGTAAAAACTTTTCCAAAAATTTGTTTGAGCTCTAAACAGAGTGATTCCACAATCATTTGAAATTTTAAATTAAGCTTTATGCATTGATGCTTAGCAAAAATTCAAAACCCCTATATTTTATTCTAAAAAAATTTATAAACTTGGATGAAAATTTGAAAAATGACACAAACTCTAATTACACAACCTAATTAAAATAGCCATAACTCCATTGTTATGAATCCAAATTAGATGAGACCACAACAAATGTAGAGCTTAAAATAATCCTAAAAACAAATAACCGTATAATTTTCCAACGTCTAGCTATTTTTGTGATAAAAAAAATTAATATCTTTGCTTGTTTTCTTCATCAAAAAACATTTAAAAAACACAAAATTCATAAAACCTAATTTAATTTAGACATGAATTGAATCCTAAATAGCCAAAAAACCTTAAAACCATGTAATAAAACATTAAAATAGGGTGTAGGAATTTTTTAAAATTTAATTTTAATAAAATTATTAGCCTAGATCTAATAAAAATGGCTCTACTCCCAATATTTTTAGAAAAATCACATGAAAAAGTAAGTGTATTTTATAAATAAAATCTACCAAAGCTTGAATGACCAAATAACCCTATATCTATATATAAAATTCCAAAATATGAGGTAGGATTTTGTTGGAATTCAACTTCATCAATCCCCTTTGCATAGATATGAAGAAAACAACCCTATCCTAGTTAGGAAAACACAAAAAATGACAATAGATGACCTACTTGGGAGTGAGTGCAGAGAAAACATAAATTGAAATAGGCCTAGGTAGCATGAAGAGGTTTTGAGTAGCCTCATATAAGCCATGGTATTTTTCTTGATCCTTCATGTTTCTTCATTCTAGTTGTAGCAATGTTGTAGAAGCTTGAATACTGAAGAGTTGAGCCTTCTATGTTGGATGGAAGGAAGTTTTGGTGCTTTGACATTAAAGGGAAATGGTGTCTATAGAAACAAACTCTCCTAGAGCTTTTCTCTAATGTACTAGGTATGAAATGAAAAGTGTGTGTGGTGTTTTAGGCAAATTAATAAGAAAAATAAAGCCTAAACCCAAATTTCTCCACTCTTATCTCTATTGCCAATTTTATGTAATGGAACTCAAAGTGCACTAAAGTGAAAAAGGGGGAAATTTTTCTCTACACTAGGAGTGGAAGGGGAAACAACAAATAGTTTTAATTTTCTTGATTTTTTGAGTTTTGGACCATGGGCTCAATCATGCACACTCATGCATGGTGTTATTAGACTTAAAACTCCATCAATGCTAAGGGTTTTGACTGCTTGAATGCCTAAAATCATGTTTAAGCCTTAACCCCCATGCATCGACATTAGGTAGTTTGGATTTAGTGTGGATGCATGCTTCCAACATTCCTAAACCTTCTAAAACTAACTTCCTTACCATTTTTCGCAGCTTTACCCCACCTCATCCAACCTTGAGCTTTGATAGGGGATTAGATCTAGTTCAAACTTGGTATTTTGGGCTTCCACACTAGGGAAAAATTGTCCAACATGAAGTAAAGGAGGTAACATCTATTCATACTTCCCAGTTCCCATTTCATGTAGATCTAACCCCTAGAGTAGGCCCACATGACCCAGAACCCCTATAGTCACTCTTGGCAGCCTTGAAACCTCATCAAACTTAGTCAAAAGTGCATGAAATATTTGGACTTACTTGATCCATGTTGGTGAACCCCCCTCCATGCTAGCTAGTGTGGAGGCTTAGGGGGTATGACATAGAACCTTTCTTTAAGACTTAAGTAACCATAAATGTTACCTTGACAACCCATATGCCTCCCCATGACCTTCATTAGTCGATAATAGTGGAGGTTTGAGTTGATTTTCATCCTTGAAGCTTCTCCTTGATGGTGAACCTTCCTCTTCATGCTGGCCAACATGGATTTGACATGGATGATTTGGGGATGTGCAATATAACCTTCTCTATAGTCAAAGATAGCTTAATGACCTATCCTAGTAACCTCCATATCCTATTGGACTCTTCAAAGGCCTTCAAATGTCATGAAACTGATCATAATTGATAAAAAATCATCATCCCCCTCCCTTCCATGTTTAGGCCACCTTTTTTAGCATGGAAAAAAGGGGGAATGACTACATGATCACCTAGGGACTTCAAACTAATAGATTTTGACATTCAATCATGAACCTTAATCCTCTACAACCTTAGTAGCTTTGAATCCCTGTCAAAACTTGTTGAAAGCGGTTCAAAACTTAACAAAAAGTTTGTTCATGCTAGGGGGAGATCCTATCCACACTAGGTAGTGTGGAGCTGGATTGTATGGAGAGGTGAATAGATAAAACTCTTGAGATTTTCCTCCAGATGGACTTTTATCAATAACTCAAGCTTCCCAGAGTCTCTGGCTATTAAAACTTGTTAAAGATGATTACTTTTCATGATTTTCTTAGTCTTAACACTGAAAACCCCTCTCTTCCATATTGGCTAGCATGGATGTAGCTAGGAAGGCCCATGGGAGGTCATAGATGCACTAAAATATTATCAAATTATCTTATACTTATCCAAAAACCTTGTTAGCACTTTTTGGAGTCACCAAACTTCCTTAAAATGATCAAATATGACCAAAAATCAATACCCTAAGGTCTTCCTAACTGGTTGGTGCTAGCTAGTGTGAAGCTAATTTGGAACCAAGGGGATAAGTGAAAAGACCATTGGAAAACCCTTGAAATTGACAAATTTTGACCTTAGGCCTTGACTATCAATGCCAATAATCTTGGAACTACATGGGCACAACTAGAATTGATCTAAAATAGAAAAACTTGATTCCCTCTAGTGTTGCTAGCTGGTTCTATGGTGGCTAGCATCAAACTAGAGGGGTAACTCCAAAATTCATCTAGAAAACCTCCAAATTGACTAGTTTTGACCATAAACCCTAACCCTCATCCCAACAACCCTAGGAGCATACATGCATAGTCAATTGAGGTTGATTTTAATTTAGATCTAAGATTTGAAATTCTTCCACATTGGGGATCCTTTCTTTCATGTTGGCTAGTGTGGAGCCAATGTGGAGATTGAGGAGGAGGGTTATTTGGGGCTCTTAAACATCTCAGAACAACATCAAATGATCTTTCATGTATCTGAGAATATTATTGACAACCTCTAGAATCTTTAAAGCTTAAGAAATGGATCAAACATAGCCAAATGTTGATTCCTTTTGATCTTCCTGTTTGGTTCCACATTAGCCAGCATGGAACCGAGGAGATAAGCCATAAAAGCACTCAAAAGTCCTTAAAAATGACTAATTTTAACTAAATCCTAACCCTTGACACTAGCAACTGTAGGAGCACACATGCATGATAGATTATTATCAAAATTGACCTAGATCTAAGATCTATGATTCTTTCATGATGGGAATGCCTTCTTCCATGTTGGCCAGTGTGGAGACAATGTGAAAGAGTTGCCTTTTCCTCTCAAACAAAAAATTGACACTATAGGAGACCAAGAACCTACATTGAAAAATCCTTAAAATTTCACTCATTTAACCTTGTCTTGATCGTTAAATCCCATCAAACCCTTTCTTCCATGTTGGGTTAATCCCCTTAGTGTGGATCAAGGGGGATGTGATCTTGCATGGCCTCAAATAGCCTTCAAACATAACTGAACCTAACCAAAAACTTGGGAAATCATAGTTTGTAGCTCTTGGGGCTTGGAACTATGGTTTAGTTTTGCTCTAGACCATCCTAAGATTGAAAAGCATGATTCTCTCTTCTATCCCACATTGGCCAGAATGGAGATGATTTCAAACTTACCTTAACACTCAAAGCCTCATCCAAATGAGTTAAAAATGTAACTAGGGGATGCACAACTACTAGATCTTAGTTCCATTTTCCTATGCAATCTTTATTGACATGTTTTGGAAAATATTTACATCATCCATGCTAAACCCACTCCCTTCACATTGGCCAACATAGAGCCAGGGTGTGTGACTTCGAGGCATTCCTTTTAGCCTTTCTTGATGTTTGAAATGATCAATTTTGATAGATTTGGCTTTACACTTCCTTGGGAAGGCTTCAAAACATCAATTTCAATCCTTTGGATGTGATGCAACATGTTTTCCTTTGTTTCCACACTAGTTCGATGCTAGCCAACATGGAACTAGCATTGAAGATACTTTTAGGCTCAAAAAGAGGAGTCATAGAGGTTGAAATAGGTGTGAAAAGTAGCCTATGAACTTCCCTAGTCAAATGCCCTAACATATAAGCCACTAGGTGTCAATAACTAGTTAAAATAAGCCTTGAAATTCATTTAAATGTTTCATCCATGCTAGGGGTCACCTCTTCCACATTGGCGAGTGTGAAAATAGAGGGGGGGGGGGGGGGGGGGGGGGTGGGATCCAAAGTGGAAGCCTTAAAACCCTTGATTTTTGGCCCAAATAGTCTAGAAACAACCCTAATTGATGCCAAAACTAGTTCATGAGCCTTGTAGCTTTAAGCCATGGCCTCTAAGGCCTAAAATTGGAAAAATCTAATCCTTTTTGACCATGGTTTGATTAATATTCATCATGTGTATCTTAATTTTCCTTATTTTAGCCTTTCTTTATCATCATCATAAGTTATTGTGCATTTTTGACCTTATTTAGCCTCAATTATACTTTTATTTCATCATGTTTATTTTTACCATAGCCCTATATGGCATTGTTCAACCTTTTATTGGTATTGAATGATGGTGTTTAACCTTCCCTAACCACCATTTGACACCATGTAACCATGCCCTGCTATGGCCTTAACTAGCGTTATAGACTACTAAGGCCTCAAACTGGAAAAACTATGACCTTTGTTAACCACATGTAGCCTTATTTCTCATACTTCCCTTTGTTTGATCTTTATTTAACCCTTATTACCATTTTTTTTGCTAATTTTACCCTATTTATAGTCTTGGATGATCTTTTTCCCATTAGAATAGCATGTATTTGCATAATTTTATAACATTTTAGAATTATTTATTCACTTTTCCCTAGGATCCACTTAATATGCTTGGTTTGACATGCAAGATTAAAGTATGAGTACTTGGTAGCATATCATTTTGCCTTTGTGCTTATATGGACCTTGCAGTGACGTTGAGTGGTGTATTGACTCTAATCACTTAGATCTTAAGCCTAAGAGTCTTGTTAACCACATAGCCTCTATCGAAAAATCCTTAGAATGGCCTAAAAACCTAGTTAAGAATTTTGACCTTGAGGCTAGTGAGATAATTGAAGACTCTTGAGTTGAGGTTTTTGTCACAACACATAGTGGTGAGGAGGAAACCCTTAAACTAAGTTTCTCACTAGAAGCTCAACAGGATCAAGACTTTACCAAATTCTAGAGGACAACATTAAGGCCTTTGCCTAGTCATATAAGGATATGCTAGGTCTAGACACACATTTAGTTTAACACAACATCATACTAAACTCTAGGATTAGACTAGTTAAGAAAAAACTGGACAAGATTAGACCTGATTTGACCTTAGTAGATCATGATAAGATCTCAAAAATCTACCAAGTAGGTTTCATTCGAGCTCTTAACTACATAGAATGGGTGTCCAACATATTGGTAGTTCCCAAGAAAAATGGGAGTATCCATATTTGCATTTATTTCTAAGACCTAAATAAAGCAACTATTAAGGATGACTTTCCTTTACCTATTATTGATTAACTTATTGATACTATAGTTGGACATGTCTTGGTCCTTTATGGATGGGTTCTCAGGATACAAGCAAATTAGAATCTACCCAGAGCACTAACTTAGCATAACCTTCATAACCCCTTGGGGTACCTTTTGCTATATTATGATACCCTTTAGCCTTACGAATGTAGGAGAAGCGTATGAATGAGCCATGACCTATATGTTTAGTGATTATATGCTAGGCTTGCTCAATGATTATATGGTTGGTATAGCTGTTAAGTCCGAAGTGGCTAGTGACCATGCTCATGACCTAGATATTGTGGTTAAATGATGTCTCAAGTATAAGGTTAGGGTTAACCTTAAGAAGTGTGTCTTCAGTGTCAAGATTAGTAAGATGCTTGGCTTTGTAGTATCTAAAGTAGGGATACATGTTTATCTTGATAAGGTTAAGGCCATATCCAAATTCATAGGGCCTACTAACCTTAAGGAGCTTCAAGTATTACAAGGCAGGTTACATTTATTTGTAGGTTTATCCCTAGACTTATATATAAGTTACAGGCCATGCAACAGTTCACTATAAGTGGATGGGTTAATGCCAAGAGGCCTTTGAAAACCTTAAGTAAGAGTTAATATAACTATTGATAGTATATCCTCCATAAGAGGGTAAATCATTTTACCTGTACCTTGCTATCTTTGAATAATCCAGTGTGTCTCTACTCTGTCAAAAATGTAATGATGGAGTAGAGATGCTTGTATACTACCTTAGCCATTCATTAGTTTCCCATGAGACCTAGTACACTGAAGTGAAGAAATATTGTCTAGCACTGGTCTTCTGATTAAAGAACTGGAGATAGTACCTCTTTTGAAGCCAAGTAAATGTCATTTGCAAAGATAATGTACTTAAAGCCATAATGACTAACATATATGAAATTAGCCATATAGCTCGATGGAAAGCCATAATTGTGGACTTTGATCTTCATTACATCTCTCAATAGTCAATGAAAGTTCAAGCTATAGCCATACAAATCACTATTTCACCTATTGATGACAATGTAGCCATTAATCCTAAGTTCCCAAATGAGCATATCAATGTTGTTGACCATGTGCTAGAGGATTATGAGGTAGTCATGCATTTTGAAAAAGCTTCAACTTTCCATGGGGCTAGTGCCACTACCATCGTTACATTCCCATGTAGTGAAATTTGATCCTTTACCTACCATTTTGAGTTTCCATGTACCAAAAACATTGTAGAGTATGAAGGTTTGATCAAAGGGATGATGGTAACTTGTGAAGTAGGAATTAGATGCTTAAAAATCCAAGGTGATTCAAAACTTGTGGTTAACTAGGTAACCAATGTTTATGCATGTAAACCCAAACATTTACAACCATACTATGACCTATGGAAGAAATTATTATAACAATTTATAGATGTCAATATCCAACACATCCCAAAATGTCATTGCCAATGTCATTGCAACATTAGCCCTCAATGTGACACTAGATGTGTTTAGTAAGTTTCCTACATTAATTATGGACTATGCTATTTCCATCATGCAAAGTGCTGAGGATACTTTTATGGCCATAGTTCATACTACTCTTATAAGGGAGTGATATGATGATATCAAATTTTACCTTATTCATGGTGAGCCCTCATAAGGCCTGACTATTGTTCAAAAGGACACTGTATGAAAATGATGGAATTAGTATGTCATTGTAGGAGATAACACATTATATTGATGGTCCTACAATGGTTTATTCTTAAAGTGATTGAATAAAATCAATGCTAGAACAGTCTTAGAGTTGGTTCATGAGGGTGTTTGTGATGGACATATAGAACCTAGAGCTATGGTTGCTAAGATTAGATGCTTAGGCTATTACTAGCCCTATATGGAAAGTAATTGCGTATATAAGGTTAAGTGATATGACACATGCAAATGGCATAGCAATATTCTACATGTATTATTGACTAAGTTACTGGCCATTTCAATGATGAGGGTTGAATATCATTGGACCTATAACACCTAATTGTATAATGGGACATAGCTTCATCATCATTGCAACCGAATACTTTACTAAGTGGGTTAAAGTTATTTTCCTAAGGAAGAATATGTCTAAAAAATTCTATAAATTTATCTTGGGTAACACTTTAGCTTGTTTTGGCATAGCCATGAACATAATTATAGACAATGAACCATAATTTAGTAGCTAAAAAGTGAAAGATTTATGTCATGACCTAGGCATTAAGCATTCTTTCTTATTGCCTTATTACCCTCAAGCTAATGAATAGGTATAAGTAAGTAAAAAGACCATCATCAACTTGCTTAAGAAGATGCTCAATGAAAACAAGCACAAATGGCATTAGTGGCTTGTCCATGCACTTTGGGCTTATCGTACAGCTTACTATAAGGCAACTAGTGTAACAGCTTATAGCTTGGTTTATGGTTCTAAAGCTAGTTTACCTCTTGAATTACATGTACATATCTTTGAGTGTCCTTGATTGACTTCATCAATGATAAGTAGAGAAAGAAGTAATGAATACTGGACTTAGACTCGGTGGAGAAGCAATGTATGCAAGTACTTGCTCATGTCAAGTAGTATTAAGAGAGGCAGAAATGATAGCACCACCATTACTTGACTAAGTATAAGATCAAGGAGGATGACCTAGTCCTCAAAGTTATCCATGAGCATGTGGACAAATTATCAGTTAACTAGCAAGGACCCTTTCTTATCACAATAGCTTACAGTAATGGAGCATTAAAGATAGCTGACATGGATGGGAATGAGTTGGCCGATCTGCTTAACCATTCCTATTTGAATCCTTATTACATGTGACCCACATGTAGGCTATAGTAGCCATGACATTGATGACCATCAACAAGTGAGCCTACTTTACTATTGCTTGGTGAGGCCTTAAACCAGTGCCATGATCTGTTATGATCTTAAATTAGTACCATGACTTAACAAGGCCTTAAACTAGTACCATGGCTTGTCATAACCTTAAACTAGTAACATTTGTGACCTAGGTAGCTTAGTTCTATCATTTGATGTGGCCTACATGATTGTAATGTTATAACATCCTCTAGTTGGTTGGTTTTCTTATCCTCTTGGAGTTGTATTTGTAGGATGAAGCCTAAAGCCATCACATGGATCCAATTCATTATGGTAGCTAGTCACCACATGACCTTGATGTGCAAGATTTGGTAAGTTCATCTTGATTTGTTAAGAGTGCTTATACCATTGACCTCCATCTAGCACCACTCCTTGAGCCCAACCCTGTAGCCTAATTATGACTTTCCATACCTTAGAAAATAATGTTGATCAATGTTTTTCACTCATGCACTATAGCTAAATGATATATCTTCATCATGCTCCATCGTCAAGTTCACTTGAATGTAATGCAACTCATTTAATGGGAAGATAATTAAGTCCATTAAGCATTACTAGTTTGATGGGGAAACCATGTTTGTTGAGTGCAACACAACTTGTTCAATGGGAAAAACATACAAAACTAACCTTGGCAATGAAGCCCAATGAAGTCTTAAATCCACAAAAGAAAAAAAATGGGGTGGGAGGAGCAAATTTCCAAGAAGTTAAATGGCTAGTAAAGTCTTAGAGCCTAATGGCCAAAACAATCTTGGAGCAAAGTGATTGGATCCTCAAACATGCTTGCTGAGCAAACAACACTTTAAAACATATTAGTATCATGCTATAGCCTGGATGACAACACTTAGAATACATTGTTAACCTACATGACCATTACCACTATCTCATCATAGCCTTATCCCATCATTACAAGCACTCTTCAACATGGTTTGACATGATTGGATCAAGCACAGAGAAGGAACATCGATGGTGGATCTATAGTCATATTTTGTATTCTTTGTTGATGTCTCTCGAGTTAATCCTATAGACACGAATAAAGAGGGACCAATGAAACACCACCAAATTTGGATGTTGTAACCTTTATAACCTCATTCCATGAAACCTAAGACAAAAATTCATTGTAAATGCAAAGGTTGTAATCCATGAGGGGTAATATTAAATGTTTCGTACTGCTAGAACTAAAAAATTCCTCATAATTAACCAAATCCTTATTCTCCAAGTGAAAAGAGTCACCTAGTATCTATATCTGGGCATTTTGGAGGGGGGAGGGGTGTTGGTGGGGGAGGTGGGGGGTGTTCAAAAATTCCTTTTGGGATGCCAAAATGGAAATTTTATGGGTTCTATGAGGGCTATACACTTTTCTACACTTGAAGCACTAGTAGGAGAATAAATCTCATCTACCCCTAGTGTGGAGGAGTGTGGGTGACCTACTCCTAGTGTAGAGGCATCAAAATCAGCATGGAGGGATGCATAGGGGTGGATCTCACCTACTCCCAACATAGAAGGGGAGGGGGAGGGATGATACTTAGCTTAGAAGGGTTTGACCTTAAACCCTAGCATTGATTTTTTATCTCCCCAATGTTGACACCTCCTTCCCAACATAGAACCAGTATGGGCAAGATTTTAATGTTACATCAACTCTAGCATGCCAGCATGGAAGGTTGGAGACCCAACATGGAAGGAGCAAAGCTAGCATGGAAGGTATATCCCCATTACTATTTTTGTAAATAAAATGGATATGAGGGTATGACACTTTTCATATATGATAACCCCCTTGGATTTTGGATAACTACCCTCCTCGACATGGTAGAAATTTGAACTAATTTATAGTCAATTTTCAGCTTAATTTTTTAGCCAATTGTAGCAAATTTGTAGCCCTAATCATGGCCAAAGACCTATAAAAGCCAAACCTCCACACCATTTCAAGGTTCAACACTTTGAATTTTTAAGCATCTGGCATTTTTGACATTCAAGAGCTCTTACTACCTAGCAAAAACATAGCTTCTTTAGGCCTACCAATGTAGAACCATTATATCCCTATTACCCCCCTAGGATTTGTGAGCCTTGGATGTTAATGTCGCCCCTTAGGATCCCCAAATCGCAGCATGAAGCATTTGGAAACTTCAATCCTTCACATTTATTAGCCCTAGCAATGATGAACATTGTAGATTTTGAGTGGCAGCAAAGGATGTTTGACAACATTGGGACTGGTTGAGCATCTGGATCATGAAGTGGATTCTATTAGCTTTAGTGGACTTGGAACCTCTACCTAAGTAAGCTCTCCTTTTCTCTCCTATGGGCACTTTTGTACACATCGATCTCATTGTTTATAGTGTCATTTTATGTGCATTTTGTATTCATTTGATTTTTAAGATATACTATTTTTATATTTTTCTCAACCCTATTTGCACCCCCCTAAGTTCTTGAGTGATATATCAAATTGTCTATGGCACCTTGAATTCCATTTTTTTCCTTGAAGGTCCTAGGGATTCAGGGTTGAGGCTGTTAGTGGCTGAGAATCCTTGGCTTTCTAACAGCTAATATTTTTAGTCACTACATCCCTATCCATTAATTTAGCAAGTATAACAAAGAAGGTGATCCCAATGCTTATCTTATAACCTTTTAATCTTAGTAATTGTTGTTGTAATCATGAACACATAGTATAATGAGGATCTTTCATATGTCCTTTACTAGGAAATTGCTTGATTGGTACCATGCCCTGCCCAAAGGATCCATATCCTTTCTTGAAGATCTCATGCCCAATTCATTAATCACTTCAAGTACAACTTGAAGCTTGATACTATGCTTGACTAACTAATGAAGGACAAGTAGAGATCCCTTGAGCCAGTGTAGAAGTTCATCCAATGGTGGGACATGTGGATCATAGAACTTAGAAGGAGGGTGGGGGGTGGAGGGGGGTGGGGGTGGGGGCTGGGGGAATGATGAAGTTCCTGAAATCAATTCATTAAAATAAAATGCACACATAACTTTACATGGTTCCAAAATGTGGGTAGTGCATACTCAGACGGTAGATTGCAAGCACACATTTGGACTTTATTTCTCTCAAAATGTAGTTGAAGGGACCACACCTTGTACAGTCATCAAGCCTTGCTCCAAAGTGTTGTACCATAGCACCAATCACTCAGCCTTGCAAGGTCTCGTAAGGCTTGAAAATATGGTTCCAAGGCTTCCATAACATTCAGAATCATGAGCCTACATCGGAGTGTTATACTACAATACCAACAACTTAATCCCATAGGATCTTGACAAGCTTAAGGAACTAAACCGCACAGGACAACAAAAATAAGAATTACAAGGAATAATATCAACTGAAGTTTTTGATCCTTACATAGTTAGGTACAACACACTTTACAAAGCCATAATGATTAGACAATGATGAGTGATGAGTGGCGAGATACCCCTACACTCAACCATACGAATACAAGAATAGCACACACGATCTGGTCGAACTTCACAGACTAAGTGCCTACATGCCCCATTGAACACTTAGGGTTAATCATTCGTTGTCTTCCCAGACTTACTTGTAGTTGTCATGGTGTATGGTTAAGTAAGTCTGAGGTATATGATTTTTATGCTTTTTATGTTTAATGTCTCCTATGCTAACAAGGTGAAGGGTTGAGAAACTAATTACTAACTCTAACTAATGAAATAAGTCTAAATTAACCTAGCATTAGCATCCATTCCCACTTATCGTACACAAACTGAACCAATGTAATCATGGCTACCAAATGCTAATCATTGTTGGGATCACCACACGTAACGCACGTGCTCAAAGTGATCATACTGGGGCACTTAACTAGGAGGAAAAGGTTGAGAGAATCTAATCTAGCCTAAGCACGATGAGCATCCGTTCCTTGATTATCCGTACACATCCTTAAATGCTCATAATCAAGTTGTATTCATTCTACGTTATGAGGAGATAAGGTCGAGAGAGAAAGCAATAAATAACATTAAATAAAATCCTATTCCATGCACTGCAAGGTTTATCTGAAAAGCTCATCTTTATTACCGTATACAAACTTGTGTTCAGGTACAATGTTTGCTCGAATAAAGATCAGTTCACTTTGGGACTCCTACTACGGGCACATGGAAAATATTCTATCACTGGAGTGATCAATCTGCTAGAGTTTCCCTACTTCTAGCTTAGGGTGAGGAAACAAGGGAGAGCTGCCCCTTATTTATAGATATGAGGATGCACCGCGATATTGCGTACACGATATCACAGGGGAAGAAGAAATATTGTGAGGGATACGATATCATGTCCCATCATACCCCCATGACTAAATGAAAACTTGTCCTCGAGTTCATTACAATAATATTGGGAATTTATGGGATTATTAACTCAATGGAAACTAATGGGATGACATGTGAACAAATCATCATTACAAGACTCAACAAACTGGTGTTCATGACAAAAAGAGTGAACACCTTATTACATTGACATCAGGCCTTAGTTGGCAACTGAAAGAGAGAGAGAGAAAGAAGTGTTGCTGCTGCCAACGCCAAGATTGCGCCTTTCGTTGTCCATCGGTAAGCACATCATCAGTCTTGCTCCTTACATAGATGCTTCAGTGCTGCTCCATTCCAAATGTTCCTTCTAGATCCTCTCCATTTTTGTATGATTGGCATCTACACACAACAGAATCTTATATTAGCAAGGGTAGATGAATTTCAATGTAGTTGATACCTTGCTTCGGTGTAAGTTCATTGGCTAGGTTTTGTTATGGATGATTGCAGATCTGCAGATGTATTAATGATGACTACCGAAGGTGTAGGGGTTAGGAAAAAATAAAAAAAATTGGGGCTAGGAGAAAATTAAAAGAATTGGGCCCTGTGCCCCCATGACTAATTGCGAACCTTTGGTAGTGTTAGAATGGAGAAAGAATAAGGATAAGAAAAAGGATAAAAAGAGACAACTAAGACATCAATGAAATGGTTGTCAAGATGGAAATGAACAAAATAAAATGAATTGCAAAAATGTTAAGGAAAATAATTTAACTAATGCACCAAATAGGAATGTCAGTGGGTCCTCCCCAAAGCAGGCTCATGCCCTTATGCACTGGCAATCCCACATTCAAAGAGTCCGTAGGCTCTGGGAATGTCCTATGGAACAAGAGTTAAAGACTTAACCATAAGAGTTTATCAAAAATAAAATGATGTATCTACTAAAATGTACACTAATGATAAAATCGATAATGAGGTGAATAGTGGAGAGAAGGATGGAGAGAAGAGAATGGAATGGAATCTCAAGAACAAGGTCATGTACAGCCCCTTGTGTGTGTCATGATTAATGTAACTTAGCAAATCCCATTCCAATTCTAGCCTCAAACCAACCACATCCAGTGACTTCACATTAATGCATTTGGCCAATCCATCCACTTGAAGTAACAAGAATGCTATCTCCAAGATTCACCACCATTCCGACGAAACAAAAGAGGAGGGAATGGGAAGCAAGAAGGGCCTTAGTTAGAGGAAACACTTTTGGTTCCATAACCAGTGCTTGTAGCCCAAGTTTATTTCATCTAAGGGGTGTGCTTTGAATTATCACTTAATTTTTTTTTGTGTTTTGTGTTTTTATGTTTGAGAACCACACCATGCAAAGACTTCTTATTTTTATTTGCTCAACTTCCCGATGATTGGTTAACATCAAAGAGGTAAGAAAACTCAAAAAGAAAACATCCAAGCATCCAAGAGAATGGCCAATACAAATGCATCAAGTTCCTTTGAAGTCACACCCTTTTCAATCCTTGAGTCCTTCCTTAGTTTGAGAAATGCCCAGTCACCAATTTGTTAAAGTTATTATTATGAAGGGACTATACATTTCCAAGCCGAGAGAGATCATAGACTTTGTGGATGGATGGATGAAGTGAACTCATTACCTACCATATCAGAAGAACATACCTTAGTATCAACATCATAACTTAAAGGTAAAAACCAAACATTAGAAATCAATAAGAAAAACAATTCATACCATCGTCCCAAACACTTATTGGGTGACGAACTTACAGGGTGGATCACACACACACACACACACAGAAAATGAAAAAGTATAATGACGTTGAAAAAAAAACAAGAAAAGTTAAAGAAATGTGTAAAAAAAAAACAAGAAAATTTGAAGAAAGTTGTAAAACAAAAACAAGAAAAGTTAAAGAAATTTATAAAACAAAAATATGTAAGACAAAAATGTGGAAAAAAAAAGTGAAACAAAAATGTGTAAAACAAAAACTTGGAAAATAAAAACCTGTAAAAAAAAAGCTTAAAAAGAACTAAGGGCCTCCAATGGTTAGCATAGGTGGCCATCTCCCCCATGAATAAATTGCAAGGGAGATATTTGAAATAATGAGCGCCTATTTGAATTTCGTAAAAGTGCCCAACTTCTCCCAAATGATATTTTTAGGTTAAGGGGTGGAAGTTGGTGATAATCATATTCCAATATGTCTATGCCTTCGTTGTTAGCATGAGTTCCCTAAGTTCGTTTGGTGCATATTGATTTGCTTTTTCTAGTAGCTGTCAACCACGAGGTGTCCACTACTGGTGTGGTTGCTACATATAAGAACCTTTGAATTTGTGTTTCTTGGGCAAACCAATTACATGGAAGAGATGCTGAACATTATTCCATGTCATCACCCTCTGAGTCACTGTATGTGATGCATGGAACTCTCTTCTTCTTGATCTTTCCGTATATGTTTATCTTAGATATATGCAAGGAAAGATCACGGATCCCTAGGCACGCATCTACTGTACTTAACCATGGCCTTCCCATTATAATTGGGAATCCCCCTTCGTTGTTGTTAACTTCAATCACCAGGAAGTCAGCTGGGTAGGATCAACCCCACACAGTGGTGATAATGTCCTCCACCAATCCCAAGGGAATGGTGATGGACTGGTCTACCAACTCCAGTTGGATATTGCTCTTTTTCAGTTGGGGCAGGTTCCAAGCTTGATACATCTCTCGTGAAATTAGGTTGACTCCAGAACCTAAGTCAAGAAGAGCCTTATGTGGTTTGTTCCCGGTGATCTATAAATAGATTAAGGGACTCCAAAGGTTAGTTAGTTTCCTAGGAATGTGGCCTACCTTGATCCAGTCGGTTATGGTATGCGTTAACATAACCGTATGCGTACAGCTCTGTTTGACTGAAGGGTGCTCCAAAGTGTTAGATGGTGGAGGAGTGTACATGGGCTCAACTGCTTGTTGTTGCAAGAGTTTATGTGGGATTTTAATTTTAAATAAGGGTCTTCTCTTTTTATAGTTGTTAGAACTAGCAGCAGGTTGAATATTTATAGCTCTCGCAGTGTGATGTTGCTGTGGTTGAGGAGGGAGTTCCCCTTACATTGTTGGAGCAGGTTGTATGGGAACTATAGGTGGAAGAGGTGCGGATGGAGTTGGAGGATGGTAAGTATGTGGGATGCCTCTCGGAGGAGAAGGAGTCCTCCTAAAGTACTCCTGAACTTGATAGTGATGTTGGGGAGTTGTGTGATCCATAGAGTCACTTGGAGAAACTGGCTACTGCACATAATAGCCATAAGGATCAAGTTTTTGGAAAGGGTACTATTGTGTTGATGGTGGCATCCCCCATGACTATGGGTATTTCCACTGCTGATGTTGTCTGATGGGTTGTGGTGGAGTTCCACTTGGATAATATATTAATGGTTGGTGAAACTACCTTGGGTTACCTTAAGGATAAGGTAACCTTCGGGGTGTTTGCCATTGGTTGAGTCTTGGTTTAAGTGCATACACCCCAGTCTCCTGTAGATGTGAGATGATTGGGCAACATCCCTTAGGATGATCATAATGGCAGATCTCACATTCACCATCATCGTCTGTGTCTGAATACACAACTTCATTGGAGATAATAATTTTCCCCTTACCCTTGTTATGTGCAGGGCCTGAATTTCTCTTCTTTGTCTTATATTCGTCACTACTCTATTCCACCTTAGAATCTTCTAAAATTTTCAAGATAGTTTCAAGTCTAGAGTCTAAGGAATCCCACAATTGGTCCATCTTAACCGATGCTTCTATTATTAATTTTTGAATCGGCAAGGTTTTTCTGTTCACCAACTCTTTGAGTGGTGACTCATCCTCCTCATCACAAAATTTCACTCCCTTCTTTTGAAGGGAGCGATTGTAGTTGTATTCTTCAGCACTCTCTCTTTTTCGTAACTTACCATCTTCTTTTGCTACTTGTTCCAACAAGCGATGTACTTCATGGACTCTAAGTTCTAATAATCTCCCTTGGGCATAAGTCCCAAGGGTTCTTCTAGCCTCATACCTTATCCCATCTACAATGTGGTAGAGTTGATCCTGTTGAGTGTATCCATGGCCTGGACAATAATGTAACAATGTGTAGTAGTGGACCATGGCAACATCCAAGGGTTCATGAATACCTTTCTTCCATCCTCGGATCTGCTTACCCAAATTAGACATTCTGGAGTACATTTGATATTTATTGTTAAAAAGTTCTAGCATCGTACTCCACCTCCTAATGGTTTCTGGTTCTAAGAACCAGTACTACCTCTTTGCTTCCTTGGTGAGTGTCCTCGAAAATAACTTAAGTTTTTGCCACTCATTTTCTATATTTTGGAAGGCACAAGCATCATGGAATTCCGGTAAATGATGTTGCAGATCTGAGTTGTATCCCCCTTCAAAGCGTGGGATGTTATTCATGTCTAAGCACTTGATCTGACTATCTTTTAAATGCCTTTTTGGTACTCTTACTACCTCCATTATGTTGAGCATACTTTGGGTGGCAAGTAGGGGTTCATCATGATCATCTCTTTCATGATGCCTATGATGTCTGCGTTGTTCCCTACTTTCCCTTAGTTTGTGCCCTTGTCCTCTCTCTCGACTCTCTCGTTGCGGTCTCTCATCTTGCCTATCTCTATCCTCACCGTTGTGCTCGTGATGGCTGTGCCCAGATGTGGAAGGAGAGGGTGAGTGATGAGATGAAGGAGAAGAAAAAGGGGAACCATCGTCATGATGATGTTTCTTCTCTTCTCTTCAGCTGCTATGGCCCCAATTGTGGTAACGATCTAAGTGCCCGTCCTTATTATGAGTTGTTGTTCCCTCTGTGATTAGTTGGCATTCACGGGGATCAGAACCAGTGTTATGTATCATTGATCGTAGGTTCTAATACCCAACCTCCTCACCATCATTAGGAGGGGGAACATCATTTGTTAGGGAACCCATTATAATGGGTTCATCATCTCCTATTTTTCTAAGGATGTGCAGGCCTTTGCCCTTCATCATTGTATGTTGGCTCTCCTACTGTGAGTTCCACATACGTTGTGCTTCTGTGAGATGATAATCCCTCATGTCAAAGTCTTCCGCAACATATTCAACATACAATTCTGTCATGCCAATCTGTGCCAAATCATGGAGAATCATGTTAGGGACTGATCGATCTAGAGGTAACATGATGTTACCTTGCAAATCTCTCCATCACAGCTGTTTGTCTTGATGGATGATAAAGGTAAAGTTTGGAATATACTCATTGGGATGAGTATAGACTATCCGATATTGTTTAGGACTTGGCAGATTTTGATTATGTGTTTTTGATTGCCAACTATTTCTTGTATTATCCCTAGGCGGTGAGTTTCTCTTGTTAGAAGAAGACATTTTTATCGGTGTGCTAATTTTACTGTTATATAATTTTTCTTTTAATTAGCCCGAAGGTTTGTTTAGGCTTCCAACGATGTGAGTGATGTCCTATGTTCTATTCAATGCATAAACACTTAGTCCCTAGCAATGGTGCCTATGATGAGTGGCGAGATACCCCTACACTCAACCATACGAATATGAGCGTAGCATGTGTGATCCGGTCAAACTCTGTAGACTAAGTGCCTACACGCCCCATGGAATAGTTAGGGTTAATCATTCGTTGTCTTCCCAGACTTACTTGTAGTTGGCATGGTGTATGGTTAAGTAAGTTTGAGGTATATTATTTTTATGCTTTTTATGTTTTATGTCTTCTATGCTAACAAGGTAATTACTAACTCTAACTAATGAACTAAGTCTAAATTAACCTAGCGTCAGCATCCATTCCCACTTATGGTACACACCCTAAACCGATGCAATCGTGGCTACTAAACACTAATTGTTGCTGGGATCACCACGCGTAACGCACTTGCTTGAAGTGGTCATACTGAGGCACTTAACTAGGAGGAAAAGGTTGAGAGAATCTAATCTAGCCTAAGCACGATGAGCAGCCATTCCTTGATTATCCGTACACATTCTTAAATGCTCGTAATGAAGTTATACTCATTCCGAGTTACGAGGAGATAAGGGTGAGAGAGAAAGCAATAAATAACATTAAATAAAATCCTATTCCATGCACTACAAGGTTTATCTAAAAAGCTCATCTTTATTGCCATACACAAACTTGTGTTCAAGTAAAATGTTTTCTCGAATAAAGATCCGTTCACTTTGGAACTTCTACTGTAGGCACATGGAAAATATTCTATCTCTGGAGTGATCTATCTCTGGAAACAAGGGAGAGCCGCTCCTTATTTATAGATATGACGGCACACCGCGATATCGCGTATGAGATATCACAGGGGAAGACCCAATATCGCGTGTAGGATATCGCGATGGATGCGATATACGCGATATTGCGGCACATGTGATATCGTGTACACGATATTGCGGCCCATGCGATATCGCGTCCCATCAATCAGCAACAAAATATTTAATGATTAAAAATGATTGTACAATGAATAAAACAATGCTTGCACTTTTCCCAATGCACATGAAGTCTTCTTATAGTTACTATTTTGTTAAATCCTTCTCAAAACTTATTCAATGTCTAGCTAATAGTTACTAATGAGCATGGGAGACATCTTTCCTATGCTTGAGAGTCTTTCTGAATTGGCCTTCAAATCTAGGCAGACATCTTTATTTCCTAAAAGATGTCTTTCTAAAGTATGTACTCTAGAAGACATCTTTCTGGACTTGGTTTGTAATTTGCAAAGACATCTTTGTCTCATGAAAGATGTCTTGTTGTTTCTAAAGATTTCTTTGTCTAAACCCACTTCAAATTTACCAAGACATTTGCTACTTTTTGGAGATGTCTTTCTTCACTTTCCCTTGTATGATGAATGCATCATTCCTTGTTTCCAACCAAGTTTAATCCAAATTCTTATCTTGCAAGTACAACACACATAAATAATTTTTTCCCTATTTTTCTTAATGTTTTGACATACCAAAACCAAAAGGTCAAGAATCCTCCCCTTTTTGGTAATGTCCAAAAATTAAGAAAATGAGTTAGTCTTGTCCCAATAATAATAATGCATAATACTTCTTCCTATTTTTGGACATAACAAAAAATTTCAAACCTATAAATATATAGAGATATATATATGAAAAAATCATCATAAAAGATATTCTATGAAAAGCATAGAGACATATAAAGGCCTATGGTAGCCAAGGAGTGGGATAAGCATGGACAATCAATAGGGAATGAGTCAAGTAAAAGACATAAAATAAAAATTAATAAAATGCATATAAATAATCAAAAAACACATCATCTATCTGTAATCATCTGTAACATGTTTTAGTTCAACTGTCCATATGCATCTTGGAGTACAACTATTCATAGGCTAATCACATATGTGCAAAGTTTGAAAATCACATATGTGAGAGTCACAAAATATCTTATCCTATTTAATCATCAAAAGGAGATATCAAACAAACTACTGTGGTCTCAATCACTAACCTTGGTAGCATTCGCAAATTTAGAATCCACCACTGCTTGAGATGGATGGAGGGTCTCCTCCTCATTGTCATCATTGCTGGTGCTGGGATGGCTAAATATTTGAGTGTCCTCATTTGAGAACTCAACTCACTACATACAAGCCTACCTAGGATGAAGCTTTACTCGAAACTGAGAGGAAGCTAGTGGAGTTGATGGAGCTGGTAGCTACTAAATTGGGACTCATTGGAATTTGGTCCTAAAGATACTCTCCATAGCTTGTCACTCAATAGAGCTAGAAGCATCAGCATGAGAGGGAGAAAAAGAAGTAGGAGGGATTGGAACATTATGCTTTTATTGTTTCATGGAAGCATAGTTATCCCCCTAAATACTAGCTAGGGGTGCCTTTGGCTTAGAATTTGACTCCTTCCCTAAGTTGTAAGTGCATGAGGGGCCTATTTGCTAATGAATGGTGTCAAGGAACAAGAGCATATTCCTCATTGTTAGAGATAAGAGGAGTGGTGACCTCCTCAAATACTTTCCCATCAAAGGAAGGAGGTATCCCATCCTCATCTAAGCTCTTACACAAGTAGGAGAGGTTCCTTTTGAAGCTTCCCCATGGCTCAAGCAAAGGATCTAAATATCCTCCTTAAAGATGAAGGAATTTGAGCTCTAGAAGATTTTGATCTTTTCAACTATGGTGACACTTCCTTCTTTTGTTTTGGTGATTTGGTGCTAGATCCTACTACTACAGTGTGAGAAGAAATCCTCTTCTCTACATACTCACCAAGACTTCACTTTCCTTTAAACGAAGAAAGCTTTGGAATAGGTACACCCTTATTACATATCAACATACTAATGAGGTAAGGGTATCTAAGGATTCTCTTCCTAGCATAAAGGGATAGAATATCTTTTCAAAGAGTGTGTCCTAGATCTAACGATGGCCCTATAAGCAAAAAATATAGTACATAGCCCTAGACTAGTAGTAGATAATTGTAACTACCTCCCTTTACTATTATATTATATAAAATAATAATTGACAAGGTGAAGGCATCTAGAGTCATCTTGCTCTGCTCAATGTGATCTCAATCAAAAGACATATCTCTTCTAAACAATACATCACAAAATTCATCATGAGCTATGGGCATAACACCATTTTTGTAAATGTCATGCATAAACTCTCTAGTAACCTAGAAGACATTAGGAATGAAAATACCTAGAAGTGAATTAACAATTTAAGGAGATACTACAATAATAATCCCACTAACAGTGGATATAAAAGCCCCCACAATAGCATTAGAAATAACAATGTTATAGTAGAATTCTTGAATTAACACTTTGGGCATAAGAAAATTCAGGAAAATGAATGTAGTCTAGTTCAAAAGTGTAAAATAATACAATAGAGCTTGTTGTCTATGTAGAGGGAAATTAATAGAATGCTTAGAAACAATAGTAGTAGTTCTTGTTGTTTCAAACCTGTGCTGAGCATCTAAATTATGAAACTAAGGAGTGCATGAGGATGATGCACTGCAAGAACTTCCTTGTGCACATTTCTTGAAATGATTTTTGGACATACCAACATTCTTGTGGGCCATCTTTGGCAAAATCATTCTGAATGATGGAGCCTTAGTCATCTTTGTGGAAGAATACGATAAAAATGGGGATTTGATCTTTTATAACTATGAGTAAATGAGGGTTTTGACAAAAAATGAGATGTTGTTTTTGATAGAAAAACATCTTTTTCACATGTAAAAGATATGGTAGACATATTTTATTTATCGAAGATATCTCTCCCACAACAAAAAAATATTCAAAGAGATGTCTTTGTTTTGCCAAAGATGTCTTGGCAGAGACATCTTTCACTTTTGAAAGACATCTTTCTTCAAAAGTTGAGATGAGGTTTTGGAAGGCTACCATTAGTTTATAGTCTCAAAAACCTTTTAAAAAAAGAAAAACTTACCTCTATCTACCTATCATGCTATTGGAAGATGATGGTATCGAAAGAGATAAAGAATGTGTTTCCTGTTTTGAGGAATCTCCTTTGAATCGAACTTCTCCAATATCTAAAGCATGAATTCCTCTCACAAATGTTTTAGGGAAAGTATCCTAATGAACTTGGTCTTGTTTAATTCTCTATTCCTTTTTGACAAGATTGGTTCTTTGGGTTGACTTCCAATATTCTTTATGATCTTGCATAAACCCCTTTCTTGGTGCACTTTGATAAAACCAAGGAGTCTTTTGATATGTCCATGTACTCATATGATAAAACTTTATATTTCACTCCCATTGTTTATGCCCAATCCTATTACAATAATAACATCTAACTCTCCTATTGAAAAAATAACTAGAAGGACCAAACCTTTAAGGAGATATATGTTGGATAGAAGCTTCCCTTGATGTAGAGTCCTTATTTCTTGATGGTTCCTTTAGAGGAGATGAAGGTTCCTCTTCTTGGTGGTAGCATCTAAATCCAATTTTGTCTTGTGAAATTCTTCCTTGTCCCATAACCATTCAAAGAGATTCTATTTATTTTGTTAGTCTTTCATTCACTAGCTTAACATTAGTAAGTTCTTCTTTCATTTTCTTACATGATTTGGTTAGTGTTTCATTCTCATCCTTAAGGTCTGATAATTATTTTTTAAGATCACAAATATTTAAGTTTAATGAGGATATTTCTTGATATTTAGACTTGATGTATTTTATTTAACTTAGTGCAAAGATTTTAAAAGTTTTAAAGTTATTTACATAATAAATCAAACCTCTCATTGTCATTTAGTTCATTATCTGATGAACCACCATCAATGAGAGCCATGTAGATGAGCTGAGAAGTTTTTGCATCAGCCTCCACTTCTTATTCACTATGTTTCCCATCATCCCAACTTGTATAAAAGTTGCTATACTATTCTTGTTCAAGGGATTTATTCTTGTATCGAATTTTGAGACTACTAGGACATTTGGAGGCCACATGACCTCTACCTCCATAGATCCAACATTCTATAGAAGAAAAATCTAAATTAGAGTTTAAAAATTTCTTACCTATTTATTTACCTTTCGGCTGATTAAGTTTTTTTAGATATGCTTCTTTGTTCTTCCTAGTAATTAATCATTGTAGCTTTTTGGTGAGAAGGCTAATCTCATCTTCATTACCCTTTTCGTGCTCATTGAGTTCCTTCTCCTTTGAAATAGTTTTTAAGGAAATGGACCTTTCTTGAATAGCTCCTTCACTTATGAGATTCATTTCATAAGCTATGAAATCACTTTTAAGCTCTTCAAATTTTAAGGTTAAGAAGTCTCTAGTTTCTTTCATTAATGTGACGTTAGGCTTGAACTTTGATTGGAAAGTTTTGATCATCTTGATGATGACATCACTTTCAAGCAACTCTTTCCTTGTTTCTCTAATAACTACAACAAGATCATTAGCTCTAGAAAAATAATCCTTAATTTTCTCACCTTCTCGCATTTTGTGTTTATCATATTCACTTTGTGAAACTAATAATTTTGATTTCTTAACAATATAGGTTTTTTCATAATTAGCTTCTAAATTTTTTCAAATTTCTTTATCCATTTTACATCCTACTACCCTATTAAATATAGATTTATTAAATGCATAATATAAATAATTTTTTACTTTTAAATAAAACATGAACTTATCCTTTTCCTCTTAAGACCATTTCTTGTAAGGCTTGATGATGCTAATGGTACCATTGACAGGTAAATTGTAGCCTTTCAAGGTTGACTCCTAGACTTCAAACTAAATGGATTTGAAGAACCTTTGCATTTTCTCTTTCCAATAGGTGAAGTCAAATCTATTGAACATGTGTGGCTTTGAGTAAGATGTTTCCTCCATTATTAACTCTTAAAGTTGATGATAAAAGAAAGGCTGTTAGGCTTTGATATCACTTGTGGATAGTAGAACTTAGAAGCAGGGGAATGAATAAGTTCCCAAAATTAAACCTTTATAAAACAAAGAACACATACAAATTTACATGGTTCCCCAACATGGGTGCTCCACACTTGTAGGATAGATCACAAGTACACCTTCAAACTTTGTTGCTCTCAAAATGTGGTTGATGGGACCACACCCTGTACAATCATCAAGCCTCACTTTAGAGTGTTGTACCACAACACCAATCACTCAACCCTGTAAGATCCCAAAAAGTTAAAGGAACTCAACCCCATAGGACAACAAGAAGAAGAATTACAGGGAATAACTGTAACTCAATTTGCTAAGCCTTGCACAATTAGGTACAACATACTTTACAAAGCCACAATGATTAGACAATGAGGATCAATAGAGAATTCAATGATTATAAATGATTTTACAATGAATACAACAATGCTTGCACTTTTCCCAATTCACATGAAGTCTTCTTATAGCTATCATGTTGCTAAATCCTTCTCAAAACTCATGAAATAGCTAGCTAATGGTCACTAATTATCACAGGAGACATCTTTCCCATGCCTAGGACATATCTCTAAATTAGTGGTCAAATTTGGGAAGATGTCTTTATTTCTTAAAAGATTTCTTTCTATAGTCTCTACTTTGGAAGACATCTTTGTCTTGTGGAAGATGTCTTATTTGGTCTATAATCTATAAAGACTTCTTTGTCTGAGAAAGACATATCGCAATTTCTAAATATGTCTTTGTCTCATGAAAGATGTCTTTGTATGAGAAAGACATCTTACTATTTCTAAAGACATCTTTGTCTAAACCCATGCCAAATCTGTGAAGATGTTTGTTGCTTACCAGAGACATCTTTTTTCACTTTCCCTTGTATGATGAATGCATTGTTCCTTGTTCGCAACCAAGTTCAAACCAAGTTCTTATCTTGCAAGCACAACACACACAAGTAAACTTGTTTTCCATTTTTCTTAATCGTTTGACATACAAAAATCAAAAGGTCCATAGAATAGTTTGCTAAATGAGATATCGGAGCCTATAGTTGAAATCCACCTTTTGTCTATATTCAAGTGGGTGGTCAATGATTTCATTAAATCCGAGAGACATCTTTTTTCACTTTCCCTTGTATGATGAATGCATTATTCCTTGTTCACAACCAAGTTCAAACCAAATTCTTATCTTGCAAGCACAACACACACAAGTAAACTTGTTTTCCATTTTTCTTAATTGTTTGACATAGAAAAATCAAAAGGTCCATAGAATAGTTTGCTAAATGAGATACCAGAGCCTATAGTTGAAATCCACCTTTTGGCTATATTCAAGTGGGTGGTCAGTGATTTCATTAAATCCAATCGATACTATCTTGACCCATAAACACTTAGTCAAGCATTCTCCCAAAGCAAGAACATAGAGAATGCTATGGAGACAAGTCATGACCTAGCTTATGTGGCATACAAAAATCAACACATATGAAGGAACATGGAGAGGAGTAAAAAAAATAATGTGGTTATACAATAGTAACCAAAGAGGCCAAAATCACTAACTAGGGACCAAGGATTGACCCACCCAAGGCCCCTACTAATAACTGAGATAACTAGCGATCAACCTATGGGGCCACTATATTGACAAAAATCAGACCCAACTTTGAAAGGAAGGATAGGTTCAAATATACTAGGTTTCCATTAAAAGCTTTTGAGCTACTAGACCAATTTTTGAGAAGTGGGTGCATTTAATATAAGCAAATGATTGAATCTTATTGAAAGAACCATGATATGCTATGTGAGATAGCTAAAGATCCCACGTAAGCAATGAAGGATGACTCATAGCTACCTAAATACTTTAACTTAGATAACTTTTTCCACTATCACCAACTACTTGGTCATGATACAAACTTCTAACTTGCATAGAAGGATGACATGAAAAAGATGATAGATAGGGAAGAGCTAGTTCTAGATGCATCCAATCCTGTTCAACCATAGAAGTAATTGATGCATGTGTATAAGGACCCATTGAATGCCAACAATGATGCATACATTATATCAATGTTCAACGTAGATGACAATCGAGTGCATCTGAGGGAACCATTTGTGATATGGGTACCCCCTCATGATGAAAGGGCTTCCACTAGCTCAAGATACCCATTTTTCGTGAGAGTACCATCACAAGTGCCTTATAGGGAACTTTTTTTCATCAAGAAGCCCTAGCTCACTATAGCCCAACATAACCAACAACAACCAAAGAGTCTCAACCATGGAGAGAAAGAAGCATAGGAAAAATCCTAATAATAAGGGTGACAAGCAAACTTAGGCGTGAAAGGAAGTGGAACAACCAAAGCTCATTACCATATCTTCTATACACATGATCTTATTTTCCCAACCCACCTCAACCAGCAAGCCATAGAAGGATCCCAAAATCCAAATTTAGAAGAAAGAGAAGACACCCCAACAACAACAACCTAAGGTTGAAGTTCACATTTTGGGATGCATAGATAAAGTAAAGCACAAATAGGGTAACAGCCCACCACCAATGAGAAAAACTTCCTAAGTGAGATGATGGGGTTGTGACAAATGTTATCCCATTATTAGGCTTGATAGAGTAAATACAACACACATCAATAGTCACTTTTAAGTTCGTCAATGGATGAAGGATTACTTTCAAGGGGTCTATCTCCTTGAATTTTGTAGTATGAGAGTAATTCCACATAACTACATATTTCTTAGTGGTGGAAAATATGCTAGGGTTTAACCTTATCTTGGAAAGACCTTAGTTGGCTTAGTTACAAATTGTGTCCTTACCCATGCACCAAGAGATTTACCTTCCTTATGAGTGAGGTGAAATCATCATTCATGGTGATAATATGATGCCCCTAGCTATTAACAATGTGGAGAAAGAGCAAGGATCTAAAGTGGAATTTTTAGAAGAAGCTTCTAGCCATGAAATCTAGTGACCTGAGAGAGAGGAGAAAGCCAATAATGATAATGATGGGTAGTGGGATGCATTATGGAATGAACTCCCTTTTAACATTGTCAGTGAAGGGGATGGTGAATACAAACTTGTGCAAAATAGACCTTACACATTTTCTAATCTTTCAAAAATTAGGAAGAGTCTACATAGGTGAAGTACACCTTAACCCTTCCACCCCATGGTCTTATAACCATATAATGATATGATCTGATAGCCATGTAGCCTAAGTTTTCTTTGTTAACTTCTTATGCCTTTTGTGTTCTTTATTTTACTCTTTTATGTATGTAGCCTAAGTTTTACTTTCATTTTCATTTTTATTTATTCATTAGAGCCTTTCTATTTCTTTAGTTCTGCACATGTTGTAAATGTAAAAAGTTGTATAAAAATTTCAAAACTAGAAAACTTCATAAAAACTTTAAAATGAAAAATCGCCAAATATATAAGTTTCCTTTTAATAATGGCCCATCATGGCCTAAAACTAGCAAAAACTAGGGCTTTCCATGGCCTAAAAGTACTAATCCTACTGCCTACAAAGGCCTTAACCTGGCACTATAGTTCACTAAGACTTTAAACTAGTGATAAAAATGTAACCTACCATGGCTTAAAATTGGCAAGTGATCCTAACCATATGAACATTCATAATCTTATAGTTTAACTATTTTCAACATAGCCAATGCACCCATCAGTAGCATAGCCTCACTTACAACATTTATAGCCTGAAAACCTTAAAGTAGTAAAGATGCCAATAACATAAATAGCCAAAACTAAAACCAAAAGTTATAATTTAAAATATTTTGAAATAATATATATATCCATGGTCACATTGTGTGACATAAATATCAAAACAAGAAACCATAAGTGTCAAAATGTCTACAACTTAAGCATTGGCCAATATGGGCCATACAAAAACCAACATGAAATAAACTAAACAAAAAATCATAAATAAAATTTGTTACATCATTCATCTGGTGATGCCAAGGGTGCATCTAGAGGAGGAGGAGGTGGTGCATCATCATCATCATCATTGCCTACACTGCTAGGGTCATTAACATCATATGGTGCCTATGATGTAACAACATACAACCAATCAAGAACTAGCATAACCAAAACAATGACATAAATGAATGCCAAACTAAAACTTAAAACATAAAACATAAACACCAAACCTATGGGGATTTTGGTAATATAAACTCTTGGGAAAGATGGTGAAGGCCAGTATCCAAACATTGGAGAATCTAGTCTTTTGTCATGTTGGCCTAGTCAATATGACCAATAGTGATGCCTTTAAAGATATTAGTCCTATCTACACCTATCCATGATGGTGGCTTCCATGATATCATAATCGTGGAGACCTCATCTGTAGCTATAGTGATCTAAGAGGTATGAGACTCAACTACTGTGAGAGTGCTCTCAAAGAGATTGAAAGCACTCTCAGTTTGAATGCCCTAGATAAATAGATCCCTCTTTTACTATTCAATCTCCCTCTTCAACCACTTCAAGTATGCCTCCCGATCATCCTTATACTTTTTCTTATGATCCTTTTGTATCTTACCCCACTATAGAACCCAAGCACTATAATCCTTCAAATCCTAAGCCTTCTAGGATATTAAGTCCATATGTGTTTGTTGCTTATGCAACTCTTGGGATTGGACAACCTTATCATGGATGGTATTCTAGTAATGAGCTCACGTGATCTCCTTGGTAGGTAAGGTTTCTAAGTTAGCCACTTGGGCATCCAAAAATTCCTTACATTTCTCAAGATCCTAGATCCTCTCATCTTGCCTTTTATTTTCCTCCTTCAATGCCACAACATATTTTCATATCCATTCATTAGACTTCTAAATCTCCCATGAAGCTTTTGCACATGAAACTGCAAGATTAGTAGCAATCTTGTACAATGTCATGGGGACATGTGGGGTGTTAGGAGGAAGCTTAGATAAGGAGTCAAATTTCATGTCTTTGGCTAGGTCTAATGTAATTTATCACACTTAAAATAACATAAATATAACCATAAATATGATGTACAACCTAAGGTAGTCATAGCATAAAATATAACTCATAGAAAAACAACTAAGAAACAACAAAACACAGTTCTTACCAATTTCAGATGTAATTTATTGCAACTGATTGATGATGTCCTTTGCCATCCCATGCATGAATTCTATCTCATCTGGGACCTTTATCCATGGTTTCATTTGAAATGTAGACGTAGAGTCCTATAGTGGTGCTTAGAAACTACAACAAGCATAATAATCATCAGACAATAAGAACTAAGAAGTTAAACATAAAACCATAGGCATACCTAGATCCTCATCCTCATCATCATTGAGGATGTCAATAAGAGGCTCCATATGTAGTGGCTTGTTGAAAAAGGTATCTAGATCATCGATATCAATGTGGGATAATCCTACAAACTCTTTTTGCTACAAGAGTACCTCCTTTGCATGTCTTATTCCTCCTCTTCCATGGTAACTATATGCCTCTACTCCTCCTCTGCATGCCTATGTGAATTCTCTACATATGATTGCTTTTCTTTTGTAGTGGTAGCTTGGGCCACTAAGTTTCATCACTGACCTATAGCCATAACTTGTTAAACAAGTTAGCACATATAGTCTAAGGGCATAACATAGCCAAGAACATTGACAACATAGTTAAAGCATACCTATGACTGCTTGATCTAATTGAGGGATCTTAAAGATGCTCTTTTACTTGAAGGATGGCTCTAATGCTAGTGGTGCATCCTTTGCTAGCTATTTCAAATTGGCCTTGGTTGCCTCATTAGCCTTAGCATGTAATCGTCAGGCTCTCTAGATGTTTACCAAGAACATAAGAGGTACCTTCCCCATGCTATCAAGGGATTCACACCAACTAACACAAAGGTTCTTTGTGGTCATAGACAATGAATCTCCCATGTTCTTTTGTGGGTTCTGAGCTTTCATAGTTGGATAAAGATGTTTTATGCAAGGCTTAGAGAGTTGTTTTAGGTCTTGGTGCACCCATGATCCATGCCTGATCATCACCAATAATTGTGTAAACCTCTTTAGATAGCATGCAAAAATGCATAGTGCATGTCAATTATCATAGAGAGTTCCTTGTAGTGTTTGAGAACTTCCTCTCTAAGGCCTATAGCCAAGGAAGAAACCAAGTTAAAATGAGTCCCCTTCATCAAGACCTTCTCAAAGGTTCATCCCTACACAATACCAATTACCTTATTTTGAAACAATAGTTTAGGAAAGGCCCAATACCTAAACAAGGGATAGGACTCCCTTGCATCAGGGTTCATGAAGCTATTAGAAGAAAGTCTGGAGTGGCCCCTGTTGTCACCAAACCACTCCTCAACTTATGCATAATGGCTGATCTCCTTCATTGGTTTGGTGGCAACTATTATCTCATCAACGTAAACACCAAAAAATTCATGAAAGATGGCCTCATTGATGGCAATGATAATTGGTATAACTTACACTATGGTGTGGAACACATTGACTCTTACATCAAAGGATTTGCTGATGTTTATCATCTCCACAGAATGGATGGTAGAGCTAGGTGCCATAAGGCCTTGATAAAACCTTTAATCATGATGTTTTTTATATGTTATTAGATGCCTTTTCCCTCAAAAACTCTAGTTCTAGCCCCATTTCACCAAAATTTAGGATGAGAGTATCTGTAGAATGTCTGATGATGGGTATAGTGACATTAAGAGAAGTGGAAGGTCTTGTAAACCAATGAGAAATGTTTACCATTAGTATAGCTATGTGTAAACCATAGAATTCCAAAGATCTAAATAGGAATAAAACCTTAGGTATAACATAAAAAAATCATTCTTTCTCTTACCTTTCTTATTATTACTTAGTGAAGCTTGTGTGGGGCTCATAGTAGTGATGCCCATATCTCTAATAGCCTTTGGGGAGGGGTGCCTACTAGGTATGTACTATTTCGGTAGCCACACACTTCTTGTAAATAGGGTCAAATCTGGTAGGGTATTCATCAAAATCCCCCTTTAGCTATTCAAAAATGACATGTCTAATCTTAGGGCCTTTGGTGAATTCACTTTACATGGTATGGGCTACCACCAAGATTTGATCATTATTGATCAATGTTTGACTGTTAACCCTATAAATTTAAGATGTACATTAAATTGCAAGTTAGAAAATATGACCAAATTAAATAAAGCTAAAACATTAAAACTTGTAATAGCCATGCTTACCCCTACAATCGGTACATAATGTTTGGAGGATTTTGGAATAAGGAGTGGGCTCTTTGCACCACCATCAAAGTATTATTAATGTTGTACCAAGAATAATCTGGCATCTTCTAGATGTCTAAAAGGTAACATGTACTAGTGGTCTCTTTCATCTCCACTAGCTCTCCTGCTGCTCAAGTCTCTAGATCATCAATTATGAACAAAGCAACCAACCACACATACCTAGGCAGCAAGGTCTCCTTTATGACCTTAGCCACCATTGAAGATAGGTGTGATCACATCATCACACTGAAGTTATACATAAGGTAGGCAAGGAATTCACTTGCCCCTAGATAGAACCATAGTTACCCCTTGTCTAGAACCATGTTGGGTAGAGTGGTGTTGGCCTTGGATTGGCCAATACAACATATGATGTTGACCAACTCAACCATAATGAGCATAGGCTTCAGTAGGATACTATAGAAGGAAAATATAGGTATCGTTAGGATCATGTTTCAACACTTATAATTTCCTTATGAATTTCATACAACAATTTAGTTAGGGGTGAAATTAGCCCCCATAAAAAACCTATAAAGTGTTTATCAAAATTTTTTTAGAGATTTGACAACAACTAATTTATGACCTCCATAGCCATTAAATCGTTACATCCAAAATATTGTAGCCAAAATATTATAGCCTAAACATCATAGCCAAAACTATGCCTTAGTCTAAGCCATACATTAATTTAGAAAAGGCATTAAAACCTAGAAAAAATAACCATAGGAAAAAGCCTGCTAAAAATAGTAAAACACTCTATTTCTCATGAAACTTACTTCAGAGCATAGTTTACATCTTTAGGCATCTCCAAGGGCATGGAAGTTGGCAAGAGAAATATCTAAATATGCTAACAACATCCATCTCCAAGGGTAAAGTGCTATAACCAGAATTAAGCCTAATTGACATAAGCATAGTTAAAAATTCATTAAAAAAATTCCTTAAAGCCCTAATTTTAGTGATTCCACCACTAAAGAAATATTAGAATCACAAGATTTTCATCCATACCTAGTACAATAAAAATTTATAACCAATTTTACATGATCCATAACCTGATTTTCACAACTGTATCCATCAACATAAACCCCATCCCATGCAAGGTTGTTGAAAAATTCATCAAACATTCGTTTGAGGTCCAAAAAGAGTGATTCCACCATTGTTTGAAAAATTATATTGAGACTTATGCAACCACACTTAGTAAAAATTCAAAACCCTTACTTTTATTTAGAAAAAAATTGTAAACTTGAATGAAAATCAAAAAGATTGCACAAACACTAATTACACAACGTAATTGAAATAGCCATAACTTCATCATTATGAATCCAAATTAGATGAGACCATAACCAATGAAAATATTAAAAATAACCCTAAAACCCATAACCATAGAATTTTCCAACATTCAATGTTTTTCGTAATAAAAAATTTACAACTTTACTTGCTTTTTTCATCAAAAAGGCATTTAAAAACATAAAATTCATACAACCTAATTTAATTTAGTCATGAATTGAAGTTAAAATAGCCCAAAAACCTTAAACCCATGTAGAAAACATCAATATAGGAGGTAGGAGTTTGTTAGAATTTAATGTTAACAAAAGTATTAGCCTATACCTAACAAAGATGGCTCCACTCCCAAATTTTTAGAAAAAGCACACAAGAAAAGCAAGCCTATTTTGCAAATCAAATATACCAAAGTTTTAACAATCAAATAACCATATATCTATGTAGAAATGGCTAAAATACGAGGTAGGATTTTGTTAGAATTATACCTCATCAATCCCCTTTGTGTAGATATAAAGAAAACCACCCCTATCCTAGCTAAAATAACACAAAAATAGCTATGAAATGTAAGAAAATGACTAGAGATGGTCTTCCTAGGAGTGAGTGAGGAAGAAGCTTGAATTGAAATAGGCATGGAAAACTTAAAGAGGTTTTGGTTAGCTACAATTGCCTCTTGAGGCCTTGGGTTTTTTCTTGATCCTCCACATTTCTTCATCCTAGTTGTACTAATGCTACAGAAGCTTGAAAATTGAAGAGTTAAGGCTTCTATGCTAGCTTGGAGAAAGCTCTAGTGCTTCAACACTAAATAAAGATAGTTTCTATCACAAAAAACTCTCCTAGAGCTTTAATCCAATGTGTTGGATGTGGAATGGGAAGTGTGGTTGGTGTTTGAGGAAAATTAACAATAAGAATCAATCCTAAACCAAAATGCTTCCACTCTTATTCCTGTTTCCAATTTAGTGTAATGGAACTCAAAGAGCACTAATGTGCAAAAGGGAAAAGTATTCTGTATGCTGAGAGTGAAATGAGAAATAATACTTAAGCTTAATGTTCTTAATTTTTTAAGTTTTTGGCCATGGACCCCATCATACTCCCTCATGCATGGTGTTTTTAGACTAAAAACCCCATCAATGCTAGGGTTTTGACCCCTTAGTATGCCTAAAAAATATGCTACAACCTCATCCTACTTATATCCATGCTCAGTTGTGTGGAGCTCGTATGGATAACTACCTCCCTCACCTCATAGCACCTCCACATAGATCACTCTTGCCATTTTTAGTAGCTATGACCTATCGCATCCAACTTTAGACTCAAGAAAGTGGTTAGCTCTTGGAAAATATTTTCATTTTTGGCTTCCATGCTAGCTAGCTTAGAGCCTAGTGTGAAGCTAGGGGATGACATCCATTTTCATCCCCTATTATTCATCACACCTAGATGTGATTCTTGGAATGGGACAACATCACCTAGAACCACCTTAGTCACTTCTGGAAACCCTGAAACCTCATCAAACATAGTCAAAAGTACATGAAACATTTAGATTTAGTTGATCTAGATTGGAGGAGTTCCCATCCATGTTGGCTAGCATGGAGCCAATGTGGATGGGTGGGGGTGACCTCAAATAGCCTAAATTGACCATATAATTACCATGTCATGACCCTAACACTCCTTGACAGCCTCTAGTAGTCCATTTTGACTTAAAATAAGTAAATGTTACACTTACATACATCCCCACATTGATGAATCCCTCCTCCATGCTGCCCAACATGGAAGCTCAGGGGATATGAATAAAAATCCTTCTCCAAGCTCTAAGGCACCATAAATGTCATCTTCATAGCCCATATGCTTTACCATAACCTCTAGTAGTTGATAGTAGTAGAAGCTTTTGTCAATTTCCATCCTTAAAGCTTCTCCTAGCTTATGAACCTTCTTCTCAATGCTAGACAATGTGAAGCTAGCATGGATGCCCTAGGGTGTATGTTATAACCTTCTCTATAGCTAGAAATAATTCAATTACCTACCCTAGTGATCTGTAGACCTTGTTGAAGTCTCTTCATGCCTTTAGATGTCACAAAACTGATCAACAATGGCAAGACAATATCACCCCTTCCATGCTAAGGCCATCTTGACCAGCATGGAGAAAGAGAGGGATGACTACATGGACACCTAGGAGCCTTCAAAATAATTGATTTTGACATCGAATCCTAGTCCTCAATCCTTTATAGCTCCAAAAACTTCAAAACCTTGTCAAAAAAGTAATCCAAAACTTGATTCCAAGTTCATCCATGGTGGGGGTGACCCTATCCATGCTACCTAGTAGGGAGCTAACATGGATGGNTGCCTCCAAATGGACTTCCAACCGAACCTTCCTAGAGGCTTTGGTAGCTGAAACTTGTTAACAATGATCACTTTTCATGAGTTTCTTGGCCTCCATGTTGAGCATCCCTCGCTTCTACACTAGCAAACATGGTGCTATCATTGATGTAGCTAGAAAGATCCATGGAAGGTCATACATGCATCAACTTTGGAAAATTGACCTATACTTACCTTACAACCTTGCACACATAGCTAAGAGATATCATACTTTGGAAATCAAGCCTAAAATATTCATAAATCAACCTCCTAAGTGAAACGCCACTAATTTTGGCCTAACACTTTGAAACGAGAACAACTTAGGCCCTTTCAAGCTTTCGGGAGGCAAACATTTGACTAAGGCATGGGCATAAGCTAGCTTGCATAAGCCAATACACATTGTAAGATACAGTGCATCCAGTCAAGAACGTAGCCTGCCTATGCACATCCAATTAACACGTAGGTGTCCATCTAATACTTGTCACATGATCCATTTTCCTCTCATTTCTTAGCCATTGATCCATCTATGAGTTCCATACTTGAACTTAGCTAAAAATTATAAATACCCCATCCATTCACATAAACTAGATTGGAAATTTTAAAGGTTGATGACTTAGGAAACACTAACTAGCAACTTTTGGATGCTTGGGTGCACCTGACTCCTAGCACCCAAGCACCTGCAAGCATATCATCCTGAGGCTTAGCGCTTGACTTGCCATTCACATGTGCAGCTATGCTTTGACCGATGCACATTCATTCTAAGCAATACAATAGAGTTCATTTTTTCCTTCCATTACATTGTTTACTCTATTTTAAATTCATTTTATGCTTTGTTTACAATACATTTCTGTATACGCTCTATTTTCATTTCGTGCGCCACTATTTCACATTCTGTAGATTAATTATGATAACCCTAGTGCAATCCATAGCTTACACTTGGGGAAATCCTTGGTTGATTTGCATGTAGACCATCCAAGTCCTCTGCCTTCATTTTCTTTTCCAGCTTGCCCTCACACGAAGGAAGGGTCAGCTGTACCTATCTGGTGATCTTTTGGTGTTTATTTTATTTTCCTTCTAGACTTACACCGACGATTTCAGTCAATATAGTAAATTGGTGCTAGAAGGAGGGCCTGAACTCATTTACCATCTATCAAAATGCTGATCACGTTACTTGTTCAAAAACTACGCAAACCAAGTACTAAAACTAAAGCCCAACTTATGAATATAGCTTACACACGCTCAGCTTGACCTACTCATGCTTGCCCCAGTTACTCACACCAGTTTGTCAAGCCAGCTTACTCACACTGTTAGCTTGCTTACACTATTAGCTTACTCATGCTCAGTTTGCACACATTCAGTTTACACATGCCCATGCCACACCAAACTTACTCATGCCAACTTGACCACCTAGCTCTTGCATGCTTAGCTCGTCTAACCCAGTTTATTCATGCTCACTATGCAATCTTCCTAGATCAACATAGTGACACTGCCAATCTCTAACTTTGGGGCTGAAACCTCGAACTGTGTAACTACTATAGAACCCATAACTGTTATTGAATAGATAAACCCTCAAGGCCCAACTTTCTAGTCACTTAGGCTATAGGGCAAAGATCCTACTTATGCAATTCTCACACCAGAATAATATAACTTTATCTGTGTGAAGATTCAAGCCAACCTACCTATCTATTGCATAGAGAGAGGAGAAAAGTGAAACTATGAGCTCATTTACAAAGGAGGTCATGAGTTCACTCCCTCATCATTTGATATAATCCCCCTTTCCAAACACCATCATCGACTCATATCTTAGCTTCTCATGGTAAGGAGTCAAGCCTTACAACCATGTCTAATAGAGCCTCAGAGTGGAGATGAGGAAGATGACTTTGTAGCCCAATTTGAGCATGGGGATTCATACCATACCATTAGTCCTCATGCCCATACAAACTCATTATTTCAACCTTTCCTGGAAGAAACTGTGCTTTCTCATTCATCCAGAAACAGTCGAGCACTGGTTTCTCGACAAGAAGTAACCACTTCCATTCCCACCTTCTCTATGTCCATCATTCAATTTGATATGTCCACATCCATCATACCTTTGCAAGTGCAGTCTCGACAACTCCCTCCTCAACCTAATGCAAGATCAATCTTCTAATCTCAAGTAATTGGGATGCTTTCAGTTATGCTAGCTTCCACGTACACCCATTACATATCACAAGTGCAAACCCATGGAGCACCCCTAATTACTTCAGCCCAACACGTTCAGGGTGTCACCTCACAACTCGTGGCTAGGCAGTGGGTTTCACCAACTTTTCAACAACACCAATCAACTCAATACAACATACCACACCTTTCAATCCCATCTCTGAATGCTGCTCCACCACAACAATCGACAATCCAACAGTCTCCCTTTCCACAAACAATGCAATAATCGAATTACTATCAATCACAGTCCACTCAACCTGCTGGTCTGCCTACCACCCAAGAGTGGGTAGACACAAAGAAAATGTTACACTTGTTAACTGAGCAGGTAAAGCACCTTAAAAATGTAAACACTGAGGAAGTCAAAGTGCTGGACTTCTACCAAGATGATCCAGTCAACCCTTTAGTTTAGCTGTTAACCTTACCAAAGGGAATCTCATTATCCTAGCTAACCAAGTACAATGGAGAGGGAGATCCAAATGCCCACCTAGTGACATTTCAACTAGAATTTCTATTGCTTCAGGCCTAGCCCCATGTAATTCTATGTGTATTTGCTATGTCCTTAATGGAAAAAGCCTTAGAATGGTACCGAGCTTTAACCCGTAACTCCATATCCTCCCTAGAAGATTTGTTACATCAGTTCATTACCCATTTTAAATATAATTTAAAGCCTAAATCCATACTATATAGCTTGATTTAGATTAAATAGGCACTATTAGAGCCAGTACAAAATTTTATCCAAAGGTGGAATGTAGACCTGGATGAACTTCAGGAGCCCATCCTTGAAACATATCTTCTTACCATCCTTAAGGTGGTTAATTTATTATTTGAGTGCCTATATTTTGAGCCAAGCATTTGTGCTAATTAAGAACATAGAAGAGGCGGTGCAAACAAGTAATGACCTAGCTTACTCGACCTTTAGGAGCCAACATACGAGGAAAGATAAGGATAAATCCAAAACGATGGTAGCATCGGTGGTAGAGACAATCCAATCTAATAATCTAGGACAGAAAGGAAAACAAACCATTGCTCCAACCGACCATGAAATAACCACACCTATGCCTATACCTGAGTCTTCCTTAAATAAAAACACCAACATGGGTCACACTCGTACATTCAGATGAAAGGATCCAACCCAATATAGACCCTTGCCTATGAAGCCTTCATAATTATTACATCAACTTCTAAGGCTGGGTTAATCAAACATAAAAAATGTTCCCTGTGGTGTCTCAAAAACATCATTGATTCTGTGAGCTAGCTAAGAACCCAGGTTTAGCAACAGCTAATAAGCCCCCCATTCCAAGAGGCTTTAGGTTGGACAGGTTTCACGAATATCACAAACGGTGTGGGCATGGAATTGACTACTGCTTCACCTTAAAATAGGATATACAACGCATGATTAATAGGGGTGAAATAGTATTTGATGAGGAAAACCCAGTAAAGCCCCAAAACTAACCCATGGGAGTCTACAAGGACCCTCTCAATACTAATGATGCACCATATGTGATTAATACTATCCATGTGGAGAATGGACAAGATGTCCCACGAAAGCCTTTTGTGATTTGCAGACCTTAGGAAAATACACCTACCTCAACATCTCCTCAAACTCCTTTCATCATGCGCACATTCCCTACACCACTAAAATTGTTCATCATTTGCGTACCTCCTTCCATCAGAGTAGCAACCACACCATTAGAGACCTGATCCACTCCCTTTTTGATCTAGGTACCAAAACACCCTGATGTGCAACCCCCCATAGTTCTCCCACGACCCTTACGAGAGCACCTTGTTGATAGGCTCACAAGAGAGTGCCTAGGAAAGGAACATCATGAGCATAAATTAGGACCACGAAAGCCCATACCACTAAATTATATTCCTATGGTTCCATCCACTGGTGAGCCTAGCACAAGTCATCAAGACAAGAATACCGGTCCTCATAGGGTCCCAAACTCAACATCCCCAATTACCAACGCAAAAATTCCTCCATGAGAGATATGAATGCTGGGTCAAATGGACCAAGTCTCCCTTAAACAAGAGTGTCACAAATGATAAGGATCTAGCAAGTTCATTGACCCAAGTCACACAGGATTTGAAACAAAAGAATACCTCCTTAAGCCTGTATGATATAGTAATGACTTCAATGGTACATTGGGAAGCTATTGTGCATATGTTAACTTCAAATCCTGTTAGTGAGGACCTTCTTGTAGATGAGCCATCAATTATGTAGTACTATCCCCCCAACCATAAGAATCGAGGGCCACATCCCTGGAGTTTCGTGCTAATGGCATTAACCAAGATGAAAAAATAGGAGAGGTTACTATAGCCCCTATGTTCATAACAATACAAGTTAACCATTTCAAGATACGTAGGGTGCATGTCGATGACGGTGTAGCAAAAAACGTAATACCCTTTTCTGTCATCGAAAAATTGGGGCTTACAGAGTAAATAGAGCCCACAACAACTTCTTTTTTAAAATCCTTTAGTGGTCCCCATGTCATGGTAAAAGGCATGGTTACCTTGGATTTCATAGCAGGGGACCAATTCCCCACATCGGCTAAATTTGTAGTGGTTGAAGAAATGCGGGGGTTCAATCTAATTATAGGGCATCCTTGGATAGCTCAACTAAGAGCTGTATCCTCACCAATCCATCAAGAGATCCACCTACCTTACAAGGGTAGTGAAATCATCATACATGGGGATACGACAACATCACTCACTTCTTCGCACTCCAGAATGGATCAGGGGTTAGAGGTTGAATTCTCTAAGCCTAAACAAGGAACCATGAGCATACTTCAAGACATGAAATAACCATTAACTCATGATCCTACTAAAACTAAAGAAGCACAAGACAACATAGACACAGGAGCCATTCCTACTAATGTCTCTTGGTCAGAATTACCCTTTGACATCACCAGTGAAGGGGAAGGTGAGTATAAGATCACACCTACATGCCCTACCCCTCACGTCAAACTACGAAAGATTAAAAAGCAACTCAATGGGTAGGGAAAAATACCACCATCATTTGAAAAGACGTTAAAGTACCAATCGTCCCATACGATGTTAAACTGCCAACGAATATCCGTAATGACATTAAGCTAGCCACAATTAGAAATGGCCAGTTCCTTTTAACGCTTCCTAAAACTGTTAGTGCTTTCGGCCCACTATGGCATAAAACTGGTGATCCTTCTTTCTTTAACATAGATGTGACAATCCATCATGACTTTAAACTAATGTACATGGCCCGAAATGGCTTTAAAGTAGAGTTCAACATGTACAAATTCACAAACTCTTGTTAAGTTACATTAAATGTTCATTTACAAGTTACAAGTTACAATTTTGATTCATGCCTTCTCATTACTTTCTTTTTTTTTACAAATATTTGATTTATGTTTTGTTCCCTCATTTTACATTTAGATACACGCATATGTTCACAATAATACTTGAGAAAACAAGAAAAAAATGAAAAATAAAAATAAAAAAGAGAAAACATATAAAAAAATATTGAATGTCAATATGGTAATAAAATTCCAATACATTATGCCATGATTAGATCCATATCATTACATCTATCCATCATATATTTCCATTAAACATCCAAAAATCCAAAACATTTAAGAGTTAAAGCTAGATTAATAGTAAGCTCATGTATCAGTACTAGGAGGGGACCGGTCCCCAAAATCCTCCTCATCATCCACTCTCGCTCCATTGGGGCCAGCTCCATCATTAACATGTCCCTATAACAGAACAAAAAAAAATAGAAATAGGTAAGAGTAATAAGGCAAATCATGAATACAAAACCAAGAAAAATAGTAAAACTAACAATAAAAAATAATAAAACCATACAAAAGTAAGTACCATAATAAAACACTCACAAGTGAGAAGGGCCTTAGGCTGGCCTCCAAATGTCGTAGAATCTCCTCCTCAGGCACATTTGCCCAATCCTCCTCTAGGCCAAGATCAATACCAGACAAGGTTTTACCCTTGTCCACTGAGGTCTAGGTAGGGCACTCAAGAGAGAACATGCCTTTCAAAGCCTCCCCAGAAGTGGTGGTAATGGTTCTCTCAGGAGATCCCTCCACCTCAGTGAACTTAGCAAACCTATCATAAGCCGGATGCAAGCCTAGCCCATCAATGAACATTTTCATCTGGCGATGTTCATCTGAATCCTCGTTTAACAATTTCTTGTATTGATGCTTGTGAACCTTTTGGTCTTGATCCCACTTTTGTAATTTAGCAGCAAAGGATTTCTAATCATGACATTTCCTGTTTAGCAAATCCATTCGTACCATTTGTTTGGCTAAATCCCATGTCACCTGCACTTTGCTATTCAAAACTATCTAGTAACGTGCATAGGTGATATCAGATGTGCACCAACTACTATCACCAGAAAGCCTAGCAGTAGCAAAATCATAACAGGATTGGAGATCCCTCTTCTCCTCTATATCCTTTGCTAGTGTTTCCTTCAATGAGTGCACCTCGTCCCATAGATACTCAATTGAACACCTACAAGTCCAAAGAGACTTAGTGTTCTGTACGATGTAACCAGAAACTACATCGTAAACCTTTTTAGGGACTTGCTCAATATTCCCTAAAAATTTAGGAACAACATCAATATGAGTAGCCTCAAAAGGATCTCATTAAAGCTTGGCACCTACATGTATAAGTACCGCACACATGAATTAGCTATAATTAACAATGAACGCAAAGAAACACAATAAACCCAGACACTTAGCATAATATGTAACATACACATACCTAGTTCTGGATGAGCTTATTGTAGGCGAGTGACCATGTCATTAACGATGCCTATGACAAAGTCCATTTTACTAGGCATCTTAGGCCATGGCCTTAGTTAGTCAGCGGAGGTGGGACAAGCATGGGAGGTCACCTCAATTGGGGCCTGTGACCCTGACACATTTTCCTAGGATGTATGTGCCTCAGAGGCCTCAACATCTACCTCTAGTGCTAGTAATAATCAAAGATAATCAAAGACAACATATAAAAGTTAAAGGGTATAAAAAAATGTGGATTGAGCTAAAAGGAACATACCCAAAAGCCCTTTGCTAGTCAGCTTCGGTGGATCACCAAGTTGCAAAGATCCATAGAAGAAACCATCGAAGACACATCTTTCATCACTTGAATCCCTAAGTGCATCCAAAGCCTCTGCAAGCTTTGTCCCCATGATGCTTGTTACATCTTCCTCTTGCGGGACAAGAGTTTCCTTGATTGCTTCTTTCCCCTCTTTTCCTTCTTCCTCTGGCCCTATGACAACCACTTCTAGTTTAACCATCGTGGCCAAGGCTTCTCTTTCCCTCTTAGGAATTTCCTCTGATAACACCAAAATCCTAGTGTTAGTATGAAATATTATATACGTACATTTAATAAACATATAAACCAAAACACAATAAAAAAATAAATATATAATAATAAAATAAAATACTTACCCTCCACTGGTAGTAAAGAGTAGATCCTCTTCGCTCTTAGTGATCTCACCTCTGGGGCAGGCTCCCTTGGACGTCCATTTCTCTTCACCTTCGCCTTGGATCACCCGATGGTCTCACAAATTAGATGTTCAGCCCCTTTAACAGATGTGTGTGGTATAGGTGGTTCCAATCCTAAGCTATCACAGTAATGATGGGAACAACTAGCTGCACCCCCAGTAGTAATAGACACTGATTCTTTGATGCCTTCGGGTGGGTCTTGAGATCTAGTGGTGCTAAAAAAATGGCAAATCCATGGGCAGGATAGCTGTGAATGATCCCTCAATATATAATGGTTATCACCATAAACTACTAGGAATTTAGAAAACCTACATAGGTACCCTGTGAAGAAGCCAAATGTGAAATGGGATTTGGCATTGATGTTTGAGCATAATCCGACAATCTCTCTATGAAAGCCAGATCCAAGAAACTGTGCCTAGTTATAATGCATGCCTATTGTACCGTCCGAAATCATCGATCTTCGACTGGAAGGAAATAGAGACTGTGGGATCACTGGACATGCACAGAAGACCCTACCTTCACCTAAGGGCAAGCTGGAATGAATGAAGGTAGAGTACCTTGGGTGGTCCGCACGTGGATCAGAAAATGATTTCCCTGAACATACACTGAAGTGCTATACGATGGGTTATACGTAAACAACGTAACAGGCGTAAATCAGAGTGTAAACAGTGTAAATGATGAAAACAGAGCATAGACGTAAACGAGTGTAAACAGAATATATGCAACAATTAATGCAAACTGTAGACGATTTTGGGAAGAAAATGTAACAATGGCATTACAAAATGAGAATACAATGCACCGGTCTAACGCAGTTGTGACTGGGACACAAGGTGGATGAAAAGCCTCGGTGAATGCAGGGATGACTGTGGACTGGTTCACACTATAGGCACAGCGTAGAGGTTTTCTGCTCAGATTATAGGGTTGTCCAGTGTATAAGGATTTCTGCTCTGGTGCTCAGCATCTCTGCTCTTTTTTGCATTCTGAATGTTTTTGCCGACTGACCTAGATCTAGCGGAAAATTGGAGCTTTTATACAGGTTTTGATGCTATTTTCGGGTTGGGCGACACGGGGAGTGTTGACTGGGTGCAAAAGTGTAAAATTTACAAGTGTATAATATGTTACATTTGCTGGGTGTATATGCTGGGTGTATACGCTGTGTCTGGTGAGCGTAGACTCTAAGCGTATATGCTGGGTGTATACGTTGGATGTGTTGGACGTATGCGAACTTGGGCGGAGATGCTATGGACGCTGGGCGTATACGCTAGGGCGTATACGAAGATGGTTGCTGGGCGTATACACTGGAGCGTATAGGCTGATGGTTGCTGCCTTGTGTCAAATCTTGCTCTGCAGTGCTGTTTCTATGCCATCGTTGGAGGATTTTATTGCCAGGCATATACATCTGTTGTACCTATTGAGCGTACATGTGAGGCGTGGACGCTGGGCATGCACGCTGGACATCTACGCTGGGAACTAGAGTGTATACTCTGGGCGTATACACTGAGAATGTTAACTTGGGCGTATACGTTGGGCGTATATGCTGAGACTGCATACTTAGTGAAAATTAAGTATCTTGATCTCCACAGTTGCCATATTTGACACCAGATGTAGCTGTGGTCTTCTATGGGTCTCAGGGACCTACTTCTTGTTGGAGAAGTACTAAGCTCGAAATTTTGTGGTGTTTCATTGGCCCCTCTTTGTTGACGCTTGGAGGAATCGACCCGAGAAGCGTCGACAAAGAAGTGCAAAACACCACAAGCAACTCGATAAAGACCCTGTCCGTTGCCACTTGATTAGACATCATTGCACCGTGTTCAGTAGTACATGGGATTTAGAGAAGTAAAATTTGCATCTGGATGAGATCGTGGAAATTGTGGGGATTGGGAATTGACCAAGAAGGGGACGGTCTGGTGTGTGTCATGCTGATCCTTGGTAATAGCCATTATTTAGCAGACTTGGAATCCAGACATGTGATGTGCGTCCTTTGGCGGAACAAGACTCTTGGTTAGTGTTCAAGAGAACTTGTTGGCAAGACCAAAGCTACGGGAAGGTGTGTTACATTCTTTGGAGGAACAGGGCCCTTGTTTAGTGTTTAGGGGGAACCTGTTGGTGGAGAGCCAAAGCCATGTGATCATGCGTTGCATTCTTTGGAGGAACAGGGCCCTTTGTTTAGGGGAACCTATTGGCGGAGAGCCAAAGGCATGCAATTGGATGTTTCTTGACTATTTTTGACATGAGTACTTGGTTCCAAGAGAGTTGGGTCTTGTTTTTTTTTTTGAGAAGAACTTTGCTTTAATATTGTAGTCATGCTCAAGTGTTGTGTGTTGCAGCTGCTTTAGAGCATTACAGTGTGCAATAGCATGCTCAAAGTTTTTAATGTACTGGGTGTGTTAGAGGTGTGGCCGAGTAGAGTGTGTCGGATAGAGATTGTACCGGGAAATGGGGATGTACTAGTAAATGGTTTGATTTGACCTTGCCATGTGTGCTATGAACATTGTCCCATCTTGCTGCTTGTAATGAAATGCATTCTTGTACGAAAACCTCTAGGTGTCATCCTACAAACATAACTCAAAGGAGACAAGAAAACCATGAGTGGATAAGCGAGCTTAGGCTTAAATAGCTACGAATGGAACAAAGATGCTCCAGGAGATTTCAGACACTGTATATATAAATGGCAGCAACGTTGGTAGGATAATCTGATGGCGAGCGGTGCAGTGATTCTGATGAATGAATGTGGCCGCGGATTGAGGAACCGGTAGATGAACTTGCCAGTTTATAGTCTTAGCGGACTATCATGGGTTAGTTTTATTTCATAACCCGTTGGATATTTCCTATTTAGCGTCATGGCAGACGTTACGTTGCCAGTTTCTAGTCGTAGCAGACCATGAAGAGGCAAACCAGTTTATAGTCTTAGCGGACTTTGGTGAATGCAACTGTGGCAGTTTACTGTCATGCTGGACGGGTGCTAGTTTATTGTCATTATGGACACTATGTGGTATCAGTTTATCATCATGACGCCAGGATGGGCTATGATATCAGTTTACCATCATGATTCCAGGACGAGCTGTGGTATCAGTTTATAGTTGTGATTCTAGGACTTGCTGTGGTATCAGTTTATAGTCGTGATTCTAAGAATTTCATGTACCTGAGCTTGTACTCAAATGTAGAATAGTTTTAGGAACAAGTGATTGGTTGGATTGGCAAGCTCATTCCCTTCCATATCAGCTAGCTTAAATGCTCTGTTGTCGAATGCTTCAGTGACCAAGTAAGGCCCTTCCCTGTTGGCGGAGAATTTTTCCGGGTGTTCCCAAATGGCCTTAAGTACAAGGTCGTCTTCTTTGATAGGGAGCTTATGAATGTCATGCCAATGTCATTGCCATTGTTGTTTTTGGTACCATTCGATCTGATCAAATGCACGTATGCGTTCCTCCTCCACCGAGTCCAGATCAATGATGCGCAGATCATTGCTTTGTCCTTCGTCGAGGAGTTCGGAAAGTGTGATCCTTAAAGATGCTACCTGTAATTTCAAATGTAAAACAGCTTCTGAACCATAAATAAGACTATATGGTGTTTTACCTGTTGAAGTTCGATGCATAGTACGGTATGCCCACAATGCATATATCAATTGTTTGTGCCATCTTCACTTGCTTTAGGTAAGCATCTTTTTGAGTATTGTAATAATCATTTTGTTTGTTGCCTCTACTTTCCCGTTGCTCTGAGGATAGTAAGGGGATGAAAATGAGTGTTTGATCCCTAGACTGTCACAAAAGGTTTTGGTCTCGGCACTGCTAAATTGTGGCCCGTTGTCAGTGATGATTTTCATGGGAATGTCAAAACGGGTTACAATATTTTCGAGAATGAAGTTGCACACTTGTTTAGATGTAGTTTTTCAAAGGGGAGCAACTTCTACCCACTTCGTGAAATATTCTGTTGTGGTTATAATAAAACTATGCCCTGTAGAAGATGACGGTGTTATTGGGCTAATAAGCTCCAACCCCCACTTTTGAAAGGGCCATGTGATTTGCGCTGTATGCAATTCATTTGGTGGGACATGGATTAGATTTCTATGTTTTTGGCAGGTACTACATGCCTTAGCCTTGGAGAGACAGTCATACTCCATGTGTGGCCAATAATAGCCTAGGTGTCTTATCTTCGTTGTCATAGTTTTTGGTGCTATGTGTCCTCCGCATAGTCCCTCATGTACCTGTTCAACAATGGTTTGGGCATCGGTACTACTAACGCATGTTAGCAATATGCCTTCATAGGACCTACGACACAATGTGTCCCCTACCAGGGTATACTGCTTAGAACATTTTCGCACTGCATCCTTTTGTGCATTTGTTAGGTGTCATGGTGCTTCGCCGCATAGAAGGTATTCTTTTATATCGTCATACCATTCTATCGCACGTGTTGTACTAACAAATGAAATCAACAATGTGTCAAGAGTATTTGTTATTGGTTCAGCGCAATTGATTATGGAACTCGATAATGCATGAAACATGTCTGGTGATATGTTTAATGCTAATGTGGCTAACATGTCTGCAATGGTATTATCATTTCTAGATATGTGTTGCACATCGATGTTTTCAAATCACCTCATTAAGTGTTTTGCCAAGTCACAGTATGGTTGTAAATGTTGGGCTTTACATGTATAAACATCTGTGACTTGGTTTAAGACAAGTTGTGAGTCTCCTCTGACTATAAGCTGTGTGATGTTTGAAGAAAGTTCTGCCGCGAGACCTCTAAGGAGACCTTCGTACTCTACTATGTTGTTGGTACAGCAAAAGTTGAAACGATAAGCAAAGGGTCAGATCTCCCTAGAGGGATAGGTGATGACCACGGCTGTGCTTCCCCCTCGAGAGGTGGATGCTCCATCAAAGTTTAGAATGGCATCGTAGTCGTTGGGTACTATGTCTATTACGCTTATATTCTCATCCGAGAATTCTGGCTCTATTATCGCTTGATCGTGCATTGGTGACACGGCCATTTGACTTGCTATGGCTTGACCCTTAACTGGTGATTGCACTATGTAATATAGGTCAAACTCAGCTATCATGGCTTTCCAACGGGCTATCCAGCTTATTTCGTAAATGTTTCCTATTATGGCCTTTAGCACATTATCCTTGCAAATTATGTTGATTTGGTTACGGAAGAGGTAATGTCTCCGGGTTGATGCGTATTTGGTTGTATCCTGAGAAGTCGTTCATAAAAGACAATAGTGCATGCCCAGCTGTCGAGTCAACCAGTTGATCGATGCTGGGTAGGGGAAAGTCATCCTTTATGGTTGCAACATTTAAATCCCGGAAGTTAATACATAAGCAAATGCTTCCGTTTTTCTTCGGGACAATGACCATGTTGGATACCCACTCGGCGTAATCAACAGCCCGAATGAAACCAACCTGATAAAGCTTGGTGATCTCATTGTGAACTACCAATGCCACCTTGGGTTTAACCTTTTGTGCATTTTTTTACTGGCCTCAATTTCAGATCAAGGATAATGTTATGTTGGAAAATTCGAGGATCTAATCCGGGCATGTCCATGTAAGACCAAGCGAATGCTGTCATATTTTCCCTAAGCACATCCTCAATGTTTTTGGATAGTTGCGGCTTTAGTAATGTGCTTAATTTTAATATTTTAATTTCCCCATCGGGCATGGTGATGGGGGTTTCCGCCAATGGGTCTTCGGTGATATTTTCGGCTTCTATGTCAAGGGGTTTTGTCATGCCTTTATAGTTGTCTATTGTTTGCTGTGTTGAGGCTATGACTGCATCATCCGTTGGTGAACCTAAGTGAATGAGGTTTATGTTAATATCTCTTGCAATTTTTCCATATGGTCCATCAATGATTAACGATGTGGTTAAATGCTAACAATCCATCGAGCTTTCTCCTGCCAATAAACAGGGAGCTGAATGAGCTAATTGGTATCGTTCTATGTTCTTTGGTAATTTTAAATTATGTGTACATGCATGATGGTGGATTATTGTCACACCGGGACCCATGGCAGTTTAAGGCCGTACCGGGCCGTAGGTGGCATTTTAATGTTTTACCGGGCCAAATGTAATCCGCAGGTGGCATTTTAAGGCCATAACGGGCCGTGACGATAGTTTAAGGCCGTATTGGGCCGTGACGGCAGTTTAAGGTCATACCGGGCCGTAACGGTAGTTTATGCTGGAATGTTTGGCGTAAACGCGTGAAATGGGGTTCATAGGGGAACCGGGATGTAGTAATTTATGTTTTATTTTAAATATATATATATATTTTTATTATTTTTTGAGCAAGTTTTAGCGAAAAATATGTAAAAAGGTAAAAAGTAGCAAACCAGGAAGTGGCGGCGTAAGCAGCGGCAGCAGCGACTTCGGAGCACTATATAAAGGGGGGGCACTTCATTTGTTATCGTAACTTGAGCGTAAGATTGGAGAGTAAGATATACAGTGTAAGCGTAAACTGTGAAACCTCGGCGTAAGCGTAAACCCAAACCCCAACGTAGACGCCAACAGCTAAACCTTAGCGTAGACGCGGAGCGTAGAAGTTCAAGCGTCGGCATAGAGACTCAAACTCAAGCGTAGAGGCTTGGCGTAGGTGTAAACAGTTCCAACCTTCGGTGTAGACTGTCGATCCCAGCGTAGAGGATGCCGAGATGGGCAAAGGCAAAGAAGTGGAAGGTTAGGGGAGAAAGGGTCCTGACTTGACCTTCGCAGAGGAGAGCAAAGCCATGCTGCAGTGCCTGCCCAGGCCAAGGATTCCATCATGGCCTAGATCATCGCATAGGTAGGCTCTGATCCCGCCTCTATTAGTTATTTTTTCTCGTGCATGTTTCGTAGCGTTGACAATCTTGTAAAGGGCTTCATTGTATACGCTGAGCATAAAGATTTAACGTAGGCGTAGACTATCATGGTGTAATTTATTTTATTAGTGCACAGCGTAAATACTTTTCTTGCATGAAGCGTAGACGATTTTATCAGCGTATACACTGAAGGCTGTATGGCGTATATGCTGGGGGTTTCCTCAGCGTATACGCTGAGCATGAATAGTTAATCCTTTTCGAGTATAGTATAGCGTAGACTTGTTTTTCATGTTTTCAGCGTAAACTATTTTTTCAATGTCTAGCGTAGACCATTTACATTGGAGGCTCCTACGGGGTATATGCTGAGGGTTTCTGCCGTGTATATGCTGAGCATAAAGAGTTTTTAATAGCATATACGCTGGGTTAAACAGCGTATACGCTGAGCGTAAACAGTTAGCAATTTTTTCTAAGTGTTGGTCTACGATGTGAACGTTTGTTCCTCGTGTTGTTTTGATGCATGGCTGATTTTATGGTGGCATTTTGATTACTTGTAGGGACACTAAGCCTTTTTTCCTCATTGTTGAGCTCGTTGGGGTGCTAACATGGTTTGGCCCCATTGAGGCTAATGAGCCTACCCCAGATCTAACTGTGGATAACAATGGGGTCTGGTTCAGAGAGGGTGCATGTGAATTCCTAGCTTTCATGCTAGAGAACTTTGAAGTGGTTATCTGGTTGAACCTAAGTGAAGTGGTGGCGCAGAGCATGCTTGAGGCCATGCTGTCGGGAGCCGCGGAGGGTGTCTTGGTCTTCATAGAAGACATAGACGAGGGGCCTCTTTTGAATAAGGACGGTTCTACCCATGGACCCAAGTCTACACACCCGTTAATGCGTGTATTGACATAGTTTTCGTGAGGAAAGGACTACCTTAATAATAATTTATTTGTATGTGTGTGCACACACGCTGTTCTAGAATCCACCTGGCATAGTGTACCAGGTGGATAGGTAGGACCATTTAAGTTTGTTGTTTCTCTTCGTCGTTTGTTATTTGCTTCTTTTTTGACATCCATTTTTTTGTAGGCCTAAAGTTAACCCGGACAGAACGTGCATTGAGGATGAAGGGCTTGCTCTTGCTCGCACCACTCCAGAGGCTTTTATGACAGGTCTCACCCTTCGTGGAACCGTATTAGGTCAAACTAAGGGTACGATCATTCATTTTCACAAGCAGTTCTCTAGAGCGTTCGCTATGTGCCAAGCTCGTAGATGGCTACATGAAGATTGGTCAGACAAGGGACCAGTCTTCCCCCATGACTCTGGCTTAGGCAGCACATCCAAGTCCACAACTAATGGTAAATGACAACATTTCCTAGATGTGTTAGCATGTTTATTCAACTGCTGGGAGTTATACTGATATGATGATCTCGAAATGTACTTACAGTTGATGTACCTCCTGGCGGGGATCCGGTTACAATGGGACGAACTGAGACTACGCTGTCGATGAAGTTCGGGGAGGTCAGTAAGGCCCTAAAGTGGTTACATACACATGCTCCACCATCCATCGTTCATTTCTTAGACAATGCTGGCCTCATGGAGCTCTTCACGACCATGAGTCCTGATGTATCAATAGCGAAAATGATTGGGATCGTCAATTCTTTTAATGAGTCTGTCTCCTACTATAGCACCCGGATTAAGGGTGTTAAGGTAGTTTTCCATCTGTCACCTGAATTATTTTCAAACTTATTTGGGGTACTAGCAAATGGCATAAGTGTAGTTTTAGACAGGGCTCATAAAGAGCTCCAAATGGTTCGTGAATTGGAGGACTGGTTGGGCGTGGCCAAGGGTGCCAAGGGATTCCCAATGTAGGGGAAAGCAAAGGTTGAGAAGGTAAATGAACTATATCCCTTGTTTAGGGCATGGGTATTCCCCAAATCCCTTTCCCAGGTGCAGAGTCTTGGGGTCAAAGCTATACATGTCATGCAAACTGTCCTAGAAACTGGCATGTGCTATAATTGGGCCCAATTTTTGTTGTCGGGCCTGCATAAGGAGATAGTGCGATTGCATTCGAATGTCAAGGTGCAATCCCACTTCATCTTTGCCTTCTTTGCTGGTTACCTTCACCGCTTCTCCAAGTTTCTGGTAGTTTGCGCAGACAACAAGTTTGTTCTACGGGATCGGGGTCAACCATCCCGCCCATGGATCAACCACTTATTTGAAACAACCAAGTCCCAAGATGCTCCTAAGGGCATTGATGAGTCCGTGTCTATCATGATATGAGGGTCATCTAGTACATCAATCCACACACATGACAGTTTTGGATTAGAACCGGATGACGTACCCTATACTACAAGAAGAGCAGAACGGGTCATCAAAGAAACTGTTGGCCAGGCCAAATCGAAGCTGAAAGGGCACGAACGCCCATCTGAGGAAGTCTCAAATGTGAGCGACCCATGAGTGAAGCGCATACGATTCAAGATTCCTGGTAAGTAGACTTCGCCCGCTTACTGTTTTATTTGTTTTTGTTTTGCTCATAATTTTTACTTCAATACTTACATGTCATTGATACCTTTGGCTTGATTTGAGAAGTGAGGAAGCAGGCATTAGAGACCATTACTGAGGAGGAGGAGATCAACATGGAGCAAAATAACAAGGAGGAAAATGTGTAGAAGGATCAGGGAGGAGGAATGGAGGAGGTGAAGGAAAACACCACAGAAACTGAACCATTGGATGATGAGGGTGGTGTCGATCAGGTGTTCACCAGCTTTCTTAAGGGAAAGCTAGACTTAGGCGATCCTCCAGAAGGTGACAAGGAGCACGGTATGTTTTCTTTTTATTTTATTTTATGTTTGTTGGTTAGTTGTCATTTCTATGGTATTTTATTTTCATATTTTCATTTCTTCCAGATGAGGGCAGTGAAACCAGGACGGTGCGGTTGGATGTACCCATGAAGATGGTTCCCCCTAAGAGGACCACAAAGGTTAGTTCGTCCCGCACCTGTGGGCCATTTACTTGGACAGAAATGCCAAGTAAGATGGATTTTGTGGCTGGAATCGCTGAAGAAGTTGTCAAACAAATTCAGGAGGACCACCCTGAAATAGGTATAATGTTTTGAATCGTTTGCAGTTTTAGAGTTTCACACCTTGTTTTTGTTGTCTTACCGTTTGTTCTTTTCATGTGCATAGGTGCCAAACTTAGGTGGGATCCCTCTGAGAGTGTCAGCATAGAGAGTTTACCTACACTATCCCCAGAAGTGGAGCAGGTGCCACGACCTGTTTATGAGGAGGTGGCGGAAGGTCTCATACACAACGCCAAGTCACTATGGACCTGTAGGCGTTCTGTCGAACAGTTGTGGCTGCAGATCTAAGCAAAGGAAAAGGAAGTCTCCAAGCTGTCAGTTGAACATGACGATCTTAACGCTTAGTATGAGTTCGCCTCCGCCAAACTAAGTAGTGATCGCTCTTGGTGGACCTCCGAGGTTACATATACCAGGTATTGGAATTTTCTTAATCGTCACGAGTCACTGACCCAGAGACTAGCAGAGCATAAGGCCCAAATAGATCTCCTGAACCTCAAATGTCAAGATTGGAAAGCTTTCGCTGCCAAGGTTCGCAAGTGGGGTCAGGATGAGAAAAACCACAAACATCATTACAAGAAGTCATTAAAGGAAGTGTCCATTGAAAAGCGGTCACTAGAAATGTTTGTGGAGGGTTTGGGTCTATGCTCTACTTTTGATACTTTTGCCCAAAACACAACTGTTGAGATGGAGTCTCCTACAAGGGTGATTACAACCGCTTCTGGGGAAGTGTCTATGGGTGAATTCCCTCTAAAGTGTCCTACCTAGTCAGTTGTCGACATGGGAAAGACCTTAGCAGACATTGACTTAGGCCTTGATGGGAAAGATTGGGCCAGTGCCTCAGAATAGGAAATCCTTCATCAGCTGGAATTCGGGTTAGGGGGATCTCCTATGGTGAGCATTTTATCATTATGAAACTGATTTGCTAAATAATGTTTGAAATTTTGGTGTTCTCTTATTCTTATATTGATTGTCTTCTTTTGTATTTTCAGGATGAAGGTGGTGACGATGTCCAAGAAGCCGACCCCAGTGGAGCAGGGGCCCCTGATGCTGGCGGATCTAAGGGGGACGATCCTCCCGTCCCAGATGCTTAGTTTTTAGTTTTTTAATTTTTTGAAAGTATTCTAACTCAAATTTATACAAGAATTGTAAATAGAGATGAATGAAACCAGTTAAGCCTTGTACTTGTACATCATTTCATGTATGAAATTTGTTTTTGTTGTTGTTGATTTTGGATTTAATTATGAACACGACATGGCAATGTAAAATGTTTTGGTTTGTTTTTTCCATTTTAAGTGTAATGCGCGTATGTAATTATAAATGATAAGCAAAAAAGGAAAACAAATTATAAGTGAATGAACTAGTTTAAGGCCATTTCTGGCCACATGCATAGTTTAAGGCCATTTCGGGCCCTAGCGTAACCAAGGAATATTTCAGAAGACATGGGTAGATTTCTCAGTTGACTGACCATTGCTGATTGTGGCTAGTTATATGTCGTTGCGGACATGATAGTTTAACGTCATTCTGGACTTCGAGTGTAGTTTTAATATCTTTTTTTTATTTTTTGTAGTTTAACGTCATTTCAGACTAATTGAGATAGTATTATTTTAATAGTTTTTTTATTCTTCTTATTTTTACGTTAGGCGATGTATCAGCTGGTATGATTTTGTACTCAACGTCCCCTTCGCTGATCACATTGAATGGTAATTCGGCCCAAGGGACGTCTGATGGAGTGGTTCCTCTGTCAGTGTTTTTAGATGTTTCGGTATTTGTTGTGAGTTCTGTGTTAGTTTCTAATTGAGGAGGTGTATGTACAATGTTAGGCATAGGTGTTTCTATTTTAGGTGGATTTTCTTCCATGTTCAAAGGATTACTGCCTACCAGTTGTTGTTCGTTTATGTCATTTTGACTAGGCTCTTTGAGCTTAACCTCTGAGCCTTGGTCTGTGTCCATGTGTGATGAAAAAATAGGTGTAGCCTCTTCCCCGTGTATGATGATTTCACTGCCTTCATAAGGCAGATGAATCTCTTGGTGTATAGGGGATGAGACCACTTTCAGTTGGGCCAACCAGGGCATTCCTAATATTAGGTGGAATCCTAGCATTTCATTGATCACTACGAAGTCAGTGGACGTGGGGAATTGGTCCCCTGCTATGAAGTCTAAGGTCACTGTGCCTTTGACCATCACGCATGACCCGCTAAATGATTTTAAACATGTAGTTGCAGTTGGTTTGATTAACTCCATCAGCCCTAGTTGTTCAACGATGGGGTATGGTACTACGTTCGTAGCAGCTCCATCGTCTACATGGACCCTATGTATCCTGAACTGGTTTACATGTATTTTTATGAACATGGGTACTATTGTTATCTCCTCTATTTTCTTATCACCTTAATGTTATCATTGTGGAAGCTTAATGGTTTGGAAGTTGACCCGTGGGGGGAGTACATTACCGCATGAATGGAGGGTTCATTTGGAGGCAAGTCCTCGCCTACTGGGATCAATGTTAACATATGCACCAAAGCTTCGCGATGTGTTTTGGATGTTAGAACCAAATCATACAAGCTTAGTGAAGTGTTCTTTTGCTTGAGTACTTGTGTGACTTGTGTTAAAGTTGTTGCTAAGTCTCTACTGTTCGGCGCATTTTTATCGGTGGTGACTAGGTCCATTGGGCCCAACAGTTTTATTTCATGCTTCTTTGGTCTATCATTTTTGCTCGAAGCCGTTGTTTCAGAAGTGTCATGTTTTTCAGATGATTCACCTTCATTGCCTGTGTTTGGTTGACTATTAGGTGGTGTCATGGGTATGGAGTTAAGTGGAGTGGGTTTAGGTGGCCCTACAGCTAATCGTTGATGCTCCTTCTCCAAGTGTTCATGCGTAAGCCTATCCGCTAAGCGTTCTCATGTGTGGCATGGAGCTGGAGTTGGCTTTAAAGCCCCGGGTTATCTTGGGATCCGTACCACATATGGAGCCAGGCGGGGTTGTGGTTGGTCAGTCGGATGTTGTTGAGCAGAAGGCTGGCCAAGCATCCTGATAACGTAAGGACTCAGTTTACTTTGCATTTATGAGGTGGAGGCTTGGTAATCATTAGGAATTTTGGATGTCCTAACAATGTATGGGGTTGGTTTAGGCAAAGGTTGGACCTCCACTGTTGTGACTATGGGTGGGACTCAGACTACGAAAGGGGTAGGTCGAGTAGGATGGGTTGATAGATTTGAGGTGGTGATGGTAGGAGGTACATGCACCACGTATGATCTTTCACGTGTCAGGGTATTAGACATTGCTACGGCTAAGGGCACTCAGACGACATGTGGCTACTACGGGGCATGTGGTGGTTGAGGCATGGCTATTGATGCAGTGGGAGGAATATGGACTACAAATGGCTTGTTAGGCATCTGTTGTTCATATTCTGAGTAGACGGTGTTGATGTTAGATGTTTCGGGTTCATTATCTAAGTAGATTGTGTTAATAACATATGGTTCCTCTTTGGTGTTTAGAGGGTCTTTATACACCCTCATAGCTTGGTTCTGTGGTTGGACCAGGTTGGCCTCATCAAAGGTGATTTGACCTTCATCGATCATTCGTTGTATGTCCTACTTTAGGGTGAAATAGTAATCCATGCCATGCCCATTACGCTGGTGATAGTCGCAGAAGTGATCCATTCTAAAACCTTTGGGCACTGGAGGCTCATCTGGTGTCACTAAGCTTGGGTTCTGAATGAGTTGACAGAACTGATCATGTCTCTGGATGGACGCAGGGGATAACTATTTGTGTTTCATTAACCTAGCCTTTAGGAGTTGATCGAATAGCTGGGATGGCTTCATAGGCAATGGTGTATATTGAGAGGGTTCTTTCCTCTCAAAATTTCTCGTATTGTTTAGTGTTGGGTTCTGGGATGATGATGATTCTGGCGCGGTCGTAGGAGTAGGTTTAGTATAGTTAGTAGGGGCTACAAGTGGTTTGTTTTGTTGTGCCATGTTTGCTTGTTGCATTTCCGCTATTTCCGCTATAGTTGCTTTAGCCTTCTCTTTATCCTTTTTACTATGTTGATTTTTGAAGGCTAAATACGCAGGATCATGGCTATTTTGAGCCGCTTCTTCTATATTTTTAATCTGTACAAAGTCTTGGTTAAGGTTACACACATTAAGATAGTATAACTTGGATTTGAAAAATTCATTAACAGCCTCCTTTAGAATGGTGAGCAGATATGTTTGGGGGATTGGCTCGTGTCGCTCATTGAGAGCAGCACTCCATCTCTGAATGAATTTTTGTACCGGTTCTAGCGGTGCTTATTTAACCTATATAAGACTGTCTAGTGTCGCCTTAGGTTTCAAGTTATACTTGAACCTGGTCACGAATTGATGTAAAAACACTTCCATGGAGAATATGGAATTCCTCGACAAGGCCCGGTACCAGTCAAGTGCTCTCCTTGTGAGAGACATAGGGAACACTCGCAAAATGGCATGGGGCCATGCCTAGAGTAGTGCGCACTCTAATCTAAATGTTATTAGGTGAGCATTGGGGTCTATCTCCCTATTATATTTAGTTAGTGTTGGCAATGATATTCCTTTGGGAAAAGTTAGGGGTGGGATGAAAGAGCTGATGGGATCATCGTGGTAAAAGTCCACTACCTTCAACTCTCCGTTTGCAGCTGTTTTGAGGCTTTTGACCTCATCAGTTAGTTCTTGCATTAATGTTTTAGCATTCACCCAGTCTTGAGTGCTAGGCGAGGTAGGAGCTTGTGGGTGCGGTGCAGCGTATGGATTAGATTGTTGAATGGTAGTTTGGAAGGTTGAAAGATGTGCAGTCGGCGGTTGTATTTGTGGAATGTTCATTGCGTGTGGCACTAGGGATGGCACATTGTAGGGGAGAAGTTGTTGCTGCTGTGGTTGTGGCTGTACTTGGGGAATGTTGGATGGTGGAATCGTGTGGAATGGTATGTTGTAGTAAGCGGGTTGATGCGATTGGACACCCGTCACTGCCCATTGTCCGGCTACGTTTTGTGAAGGAACTCCCTGTTGGGTTATGGCAGTGGAAGGGGGTCCATGCATTTGGATGTCGGGGATGTAGTGAGTAGACGTGGATGCTGGTATCACATGTGGCATCCCTATCACTCGATGCGAGAAAGTTGCTCCCACGTTATTGTGAGGGGCTGGTGCTTGCGAGGATGGGCAAGCAGCTGCAGTCAGAATGATAGTGAGAGGGAGTGTGTTGATTTGTGGGTCTCTTGGAGGAGGAACATGAACAAGTGTAGATGTTTCTGGTGGAGGTTNGCTTGGAGGAGGAACATGAACAAGTGTAGATGTTTCTGGTGGAGGTTCTTGCGCTTGGGTGAACCTAAGGGGTTGGAGGGACATGACTTCCCTTGTGCCTGGATGAAACATGGGGTTGATGTGGGTTTGTGGGCTAAGGGTGTGATAGGAGTCTTTGTGTTCAGATTGGGGGCGAACTCATCCTCCTCTTCCAATTGGAGATCTACTACAGGCTGATCTAACACTTGGCTCCTTTGCAAAATGAGTTGTGTGATGAGCTCAGAGTAGGGCTTTGGAAGAGGGATAATGTCATACGAGATTGGGATGAACTCCCATCCCCCCCTATAAAAGAGTTCGTATTACCTCTTTACCTCTATTTCGGCATGATCTATGGCTAGACCAGCTTGTATCTTCACACATATAAAGTTGTACTGGTCCTGGGTTATAATGTTGGAGGTTGGGTTTCTCCCTTGCAAACTTAGGGACTGGCGAGGCAAACTTAGGGACTGGCGAGGAGCTTGGCCAAGCTGTGGGTTGTACTGCCAGCTGTTGAATGATGGGCTGTTGGATAGCCATGGTGCCTACGATGTCGGTGACTTGAGTGGTTGTAGCGGTGGTGTTTACAGTGTTCATGATGGACTGTTTAGAATATGACAGTATAGAGATGTGAAATTAGTGTACTGAGTACAGCGTAAACCTATGTGGTAACGTACAACATATACGCTTCAACGTCTGGTGTATAACGACAACGTATATGTATGTAGTGTATAGGGTCAGCATAAAAATTTCTACGGCATAAATCATACAGCGTATACACTAAGTAGTGTATACAGTGTCAGGGTGAAGCGTAAAATAGGGTTACAGCGTATAGAGTGCAGTGTATGCTAGATGGTATCGTAGATGAACTCTACGGCGTAAAATGTGCAGCGTAAACTTTAATAGTCATGTACTGCGTGGGAAAAATTTGTAGCGTAAAGCATGTAGTGTATGGTTAACAGCATAGACGTTGGGAGACTTACATAGTAAGTTTTAACAGGAGTAGTGTAGACGCTGAACAGTGTAAACGCTGGATTGTTTGTAGACTGGGATTTAAACCGAGCAGCTTAAAGGCTGGGAGGTTTTCAGAAGGAATCAACGTATGGTCGGAGGTGTAAACGCTCAACAGCGTAAATGCTGTGAAGCTTGCAGGTAAGGTTTTAGGTAGATGCCCTCCTTCTAGTGCCAATTTCTGTACTGTACGAAATCGTCGGTCTTCGGCTGGAAGGAAAAAGAGACCGTGGGATCACTGGACACGCATAGAAGACCCTACCTTAGCCTGAGGATGAGCTAGAATGAATGAAGGTAGAGTACCTTGGGTAGTCTGCACACGGATAAGACAAGGATTTCCCCAAACGTACACCAAAGTGCTATACTCTGGGTTATACATAAACGACGTAATAGGCATAAATCAGATTGTAAATAGTGTAACTGATGCGAACAGAGCATAGACGTAAACGAGCGTAAATAGAATATATGCAAAAATTAATGCAAACTGTAGATGATTTTGTGAAGAAAATGAAACAATGGCATTACAGAATGAGAGTACAATGCACCGGTCTAACGCAGTTGTGACTGGGACACAAGGTAGACGAAAAGCCCCGGTGAATGCAAGGATGACTGTGGATTGGTTCACACTGTAGGCACAGTGTAGAGGTTGTCTGCTCAGCGTACAGGGTTGTCCAGTGTATAAGGTTTTCTACTCTGGTGCTCAGCATCTCTGCTCTTTGGTGCATTTTGAATGTTTTTACTGACCGACTTAGATCTAGTGGAAAATTGGGGCTTTTATACAGGTTTTGACGCTATTTTTGGGTTGGGCGACACGTGGCACGTTGACCGGGGTGCAAAAGTGTAAAATTTACAAGTGTACAATATGTTACATTTGCTGGGCATATATGCTGTGTCTGGTGAGCGTAGACTCTAGGCGTATATGCTAGGCATATACGCTGGATGTGCTGGGTGTATGCGAACTTGGGCAGAGATGCTATGGATGCTGGGCATATAGGTTGGGCATATACGCTAATGATGGCTGGGCGTATACATCGGGGCGTATATGTGGATGGTTGCTGGGCATATACATTGGGGCGTATATGCTGATGATTGTTGCCTTGTGCAAAATCTTTCTTTGCAGTGCTATTTCTATGTCGTCTTTGGGGGATTTCGTTGCTGGGCATATACATTTGTTGTACCTGGTGAGCGTACATGTGAGGTGTGTACGTTGGGCGTGCACGCTGGACATCTACGTTGGGAACTGGAGCGTGTACGCTGGGCGTATATGTTGAGAATGTTAACTTGGGCGTATACGCTAAGACTGCATACTTAGTGAAAATTAAGTATCTTGATCTCCACAGTTGCCATATTTGACACCAGATGTAGCCGTGGTCGTCTGTGGGTCTCAGGGACCTGCTTCTTGTTGGAGAAGTACTAAGCTTGAAATTTTATGGTGTTTCACCTATCTCTAGGATTGTGCATATGATACACATGAACTCAATCCCAAGGTTTCTTCCTTGAAAAAGAGATTTAGGAAATGCCCGTGCCAGAAAGAGAGGGTACAAGAAGTTCACCTCCATTGATCGAGTATCATCTTGCATGGTAAAAGCTTTGGGACCCTAAGACACACCTAACAAATCTTCAAGTTCCTTTATGATTTGGCTTTCTTTAGTCACTTTATCTACTGCCACTTTTGTGCCATTCATAGGAATGCCAAAAATATCAGAAAGGAACTCAGTAGTTACGTGGAAAGACACCTTGACTCCTCGAACCCATGTAGTGAAATGAGAAGAATCGTTGCTAAAAGAATCAACAATGGTAACCATTTCAGTAGCTGGGATATTAGGAGTCAGAGTAGTGAACAAGTTCGTCAAACTTGCATGGGTAAGATATCTAATGACTAACTTAGAGGCCTTCATATGAAACCATTGTTGTGACTCTTTTGTCTCTCCATACGTCATAAAAAGAGTGGCCTCAGTGTGCCCTGATATGATGGTAACTTCATCAGAAAATACAGGTGCTATAGAAAAAGAAAAAAGAAAACATAGAGTGAAAGGTTAAAAACATAGTACACAATGATGCAACAAAAAGAAAATGGAGTCTAGAGTGTGGTCATTTACCATCAGTAAATGGCATAGGCGCATTAGGCATAGCATCAATTCTATAAGGAAAAATTGGCCCATTGGAGGACCAATCCTCATGTAACCAACCACAAACTTGATAGTGTTCGAAAGCCCTTGAAAATTGCCTATGGTAGTCAACAATAGCACCTCTTGTCTAGTCCAATACCACAGCACCATGAATGCCTCCAATGCTGTGCATGCTAAGGAAAGCCCACCATCATCATCATGCATCCCATTCTCATCAAAATGAGGCTTGCATAGAAAAAAAATATTTATGCATAGACAACAATATAATTTTAAAAAGAATAAAAAATTAAGCAAAGCACGAAAGGGCATACGTGTCCACCATATACACTATTCAAGGTGGGTTCTGGAACAGTGTATGAACACAGAAAGCTAGAAAATGTGTGTTGCTACTATTGTAGTGGCTACAAGTAGGCAATTCCCATACACGAGTCAAAGGAAGAGTAGACTTAGGACCCTTGGGAGGGCCTCCCTCAACTATAAAAAGTCCCTCATCTATGTCAGTAATGAAGGAAAACATGTCTAGTGTAGATCCAAGCAACATAGTTTTAATGATATCATGAGCCAACTGCTCACTTAAATGAGACCATATAACTATGCTAAAATTTTGTAAAATGAATGAGAAAAATGAACCAACACCAGGATGGAACCATATTACATGAGGCCCAATGCGCATGTCATAAGGAGGTATGTCCAGTCCAAAGGGGCTAAACCAAGCAAGTACACCAACGAGCTCAACCACAAGAGAAGAGGGTTTAGGTCCCTTGCATATAGCCAAAACCTTAGGTAAGTAAATGCAAAGTGCTCAAAAAAATTATTTAACTACATATATCAAACACATAAATAATATTTAATATATAGTTTCACCGCATGAGACAAGGACACCAATATTCATTTGGTGTATTTAACGCTCGCTAGGGTACCTTGGAATCGTTTACATAGTAGTTCGTTGCATGCAACATAAAATGAACATGTAGGTATAAAACCATGAACATTCATAGATTCATAGAAATGTATTTAAATCTATCTAAATAAGAAAAAAATAAACAATATAGACCTAAACATCAGCAGCCAATGAATATTTCAACAAATTATTTGCATCTTCATGTTTTAACACAAATGCCACTTATGAGAGGGCTTCCCCTGCACTCACGCTAGGGCTTTCCCTAACAACTCATGCTAGGCATCCCTAGTGCTCATGCTGGGGCCTATCCTAACAACTCACACTGGGTGTCCCTGGTGCTCATGCTGGGGCCTGCCTTAACAACTCACGCTGGGAATCCCTGGCGCTCACACTGGGGCCTACTTGCAACGCTCTCACGCTGTCCAAAAACTTTGCTTGCCCTGTAATGCACTCATGCTAGGGCCTATTCTTGTAGCTCATGCTACCCTAGAAATTACATGGCCTAGGCACTCATGCTGTCCTAGCACTCAAGCTGCCTAGGAAACTACCTTGTAACTCATGCTGGGGCTTTCCCTAGGAACACATGTTGGGGCTTGTTCTTGCAACTCATGCTACCCTAGAAATTATGTAGCTCTATAATTCATGTTGTCCTGGTGCTCATGCTACCAAGGAAATTAACCCTTCCTTGTAACTCACATTAGGTTTTCCCAGGAACGCATGCTGGTGCCTATTCTTGTAGCTCATGATATCTTGGAAATTACATAGCCCTAGTACTCACATTGTCCTAGTGCTCATGTTGCCTAGGGAACTAACCCTACCTTCTAACTCATGCTGGGTTTTCCTAGGAATGCATGCTAGGGCCTATTCCTGTAGCTCATGCTACCCTGGGAAAGCTCACGTTGCCTAGGAATCCCTAGCACTCACGCTACCCTAGAAAAGATCATGCTGCCCAGGAAGCCCTGGCACTCACATCATGCTCACCTAAGTAAACAAAATTAGGATAAAAACAAGAATATGACTCACCCTAATCCAACCGCGTGCACCCAAAAGACAACAACCGGAAAATACAGCAAGACACAAACCCTAGAAACAAGCCCTGAATCCCCAAAACAACCCAAAATAGCACTGAACATATTGTAGAAAATGGCATCCATGAGAGACCACGCTGCCCTAGCTAACATTGTGTATGAAATACTGGAGAGAAAAGGAAGAAGTAGACCTATGCAGAGCTCCATCCCATGCTGGAATCTTAGCTTGAGGGAGACGCTAAAGTAGCTCTTCACTCTCCTTCACAAACGCCAGATTTGCTTGCCTCTTCCCTTTGCCTTGGCTTACTTTCCCTTTACCCTTCATGGCTGCCCTATAACTCATGCTGAAACTCATGTTGATGCTCATGCTGCACTCTCTAGCTTGCTCTCATTTCACTCCGTAGCTTGCTCATGCTGGAATCCAACGCCTAAAAACTGACACTAGCACAAATGACACCCTTGTACCTCAAAATGTCTTTTTAACCCCTAATATTCATTTTCAATTTAATTTATTTGTATTTTATTTGATCTAATTTATTTCATTTACCATGTTTCATGTTTAAATTTTGTTATCTTTACATGATATTCCTCTTTATTTTATTCTTGTGAGATAAGGCCAAAATATTAGAGATAGCAAAAAAAAATAATAATAAAAAGGAAGGGAAAAAGGTTGAAATCAACAAAAAGAAAAAATAAATATATATAAACATATCAAAATACATAATCACACGCATAAAACTCCATAAGACTTTAAAATCCCATAAACTTATTGTTTGCACGAAACATAGAAATTAGCAATGCTCCATACACTTATTCATGATACAACGTGACATGAATATTGCCAGCTCGGTATGGCCTAAAACTGACATATGGTCTAGGTATGACACTAAACTACTGCTACATTCTACAATTTTGTCATTACATAGATGCTCATTTACATTTAACAACACCTTCGTGAAGCAAATGTCACTCATTTCACCCTCGGTTTAAAATGGCAAGAGCAAGCATATGGCCATCAAGAATATCCTTTTAACATTATCTCTTAGTGGACCATACGTGGAGGTAAAATGAGTAGTCAATCTAGAATCCTTGGATCTAGACCCATGAGCTTATATAATTTAATAGCCTCCACTCAGGAAATGTCAAACTAGTCTCAAAATGTGGCCAAGACTTTAGATCTAGAGGCCGATAATATCACTGAAGATCCTCTTGTTGAAGTCCCAATTACTACATTCAATGATGAAAATAGAACATTGAAATTAAGTGCCCTAATGGACTTACAACTTGTCAGTGACATCACTCAAGTATTGAAAGATAATATAAAAACATTTGCATGGTCATATCTTGACATGCCAAGATTAGACCCTTGAATTGTCCAACATAACATCATTCTTGATGCAAAAGTCAAACCAGTGAAGCAAAAAGCAGGAAAGGTTAGACCTAAGGTGACATTAGCAATTTGTGCTAAAATCAGAAAGCTCTACCAAGCTGGTTTCATCTGAGCTATTGACTATTTTGACTAGGTATCAAACATTATTGTAGTCCCTAAGAGGAACAGTAGTATATGCATATCCATTGACTTTCGTGATCTGAACATGGCCACTATAAGGATGACTTCCCATCACCTAGCATCGATCAACTTATTGACACAAATGTTGGGAATGCACTATTATTCTTTATTGATGGATTTTCAAGATACAATCAAATAAGAATCAACCCAGAACATGAACTTAGAACAACCTTTATGACACCTTGGGGCACATTCTACTATACAATGATGCCATTTGGTCTTAAAAATGTAGGTGCTACATATCAACAAGTAATAAAATATATATTTAGTGATTACATGGTCAATTTGCTCAATGATTACGTTCACAACATCACGGTTAAATCTAAAATAACCGAAGAACATGCAAAAGATCTAGACCTAGTGCTTAAACGTTGTCTCAAATATGACCTTAGGCTCAACCCAAAGAAGTGTGTCTTTGGTGTCAAAATTGGCAAAATGCTTGGCTTCATAGTCTCTGGAATAGGGATATGGGTAGACCTTGATAAGGTTAAAGTAATAATTAACATGCAACCACTAAAAAACCTTACCAAACTATGTGGTCTCCAAGGTAGATTGTAATTCATTAGATGCCTTCTCAAAAGGCTAGTGAATAAGTTGATACCCATGCAACACCTATTACAAAAGAACGTGCATTTCTAGTGGACTTAATAATGCTAGGAAGCATTTGAGAACATAAAGCAAGAGCTGGCTCAACTGTCAACCGTTTATCCCCCACAGAGCTATAAATCCTTCTAAATCTACCTTACAACTTTTGATTCTTCCATTGCATCAATGGTTTGTCAAAAACATAAAGATGGAATCAAGATCCTTGTCTATTTCCTATGAACAATGATACAACGATGTGAAGAAATCATGCCTTGACCTCACATTCTCCTTTAAGAAATGGTAGCATTATCTCTTCTGTAGTCAATTCTACATCATTTGCAAGAGTAATGTACTCTACACCATCACTAACAACATCTACGAGTCAAGTAGGATAGCTAGGTGGAAAGTGATGATCATAGAGTTTGAATTTTAGTATGTTGCTCAATCCTCCACAAAAGGTTAAGCAATAGTCAAACAATTGACCATCTCACCAATACATGATCAAGCAACGATTAACCCTAAATTCCCTGATGAGAATGTTATTAGTATAGACACCGTACCTAATTATTATGAGGAAATCCTTTATTTCTATGGAGCTTCAACTTCCTGAAGAGGAAGTGCCATGACCATTTTAACATACCCATCTAGAGAAATCCAACCCTTTAACTACCGCTTAACCTTTCCCTGTACCAATAATGTGGTAGAATATGAAGGTCTTATTAGAGGTCTTCGAGGAGCATTGACTTTAGGAATCACACATGTTATAGTTCGAGATGATTCACAGTTAGTCATTAATCAATTCATAGAAGTTTATGCATGAAAAGCTCTCCATTTACAACCATATTATGATTTGACCAAACATTTTCTGAAGCAATTGGTAGACGTGGATATACAACATGTCCCTAGAAGAGAAAACACCATTTCCGATTCACTTGCTATACTAGCCTTAAACATGACACTCGAAATGTTCCATGTGTTGCCTAGTTCTATAAAAAATTGTGCCAAACCTATAACTGATGCTCTTGATGAAATGCCCATAGCATCCGTTAGCACAACACACACAATAGAATGGTACGATGACATAAAAGAGTACCTTTTATGAGGCGAACCTCCACAACATTTGACAAATGCTCAAAAGGATGCCATGCAAAAACGCTCCTGGCAATACACATTAATAGGAGACACCTTGTGTCACAAATCCTATGAAGGCATTCTGTTGATATGCATTAGTAGCATCGATGATCAAACGATTGTAGAACAAGTCCACGAAGGAATTTGCGGAGGGCACATAGCACCCAAAGAAATGGCCATGAAGATTAGGCACTTGGGCTACTACTGGCCACACATGGAGTATGATTGCTTCTCCAAGGTTAGGACATGTAACATTTGCCAAAGGCGTGGTAATCTAATACATGTGCCACCTAACAAATTGCACACACCAAAAATCACATGGCCATTCCAAAGATGGGGATTAGACTTAATTGAACCGATAACTCCATCATCCTCCACAAGACATAGCTTCATTATCACTACAACTGAAGTGGTCTTCCCCTTAGGAAGCTATTTCCCTTACGAAGACCACTTCTAAACACATTTGCAATTTCATAATAGAGAACATCGTGACTTGTTTTGGTATTCCAATGACCATCGTTACTGACAATGGGCCACAGTTTAGCAGTGCAGATACTAAAAGATTCTATGAATGTCTAGGTATTAAACATGCATTCTCATCACCTTACTACCCACAATGCAATGATCAAGCAGAGGCTACAAAAAAAACTATCATCATGGTGCTCAAAAATATGTTAAATTAGAGCAAGAGGCAATGTTATGAACAATTTCCTACGCATTATGGACATATAGAATGACACATCGAACACCTATAGGTAAAACTCCATATAGTATTTTACCTTTAGATTTACAAGCTTCCTTGTTGCAAATAGCTCTCTCAGGCCTCCTGGACGAAAGCCAAAGAAATGAACTAGGCATTACTAACCTTGACTTGGTGGAGGAGGAACATGTACAAACACTTGATTAGATTGAGTGGTACCAGAAACAACAGTAGTAACGACACAAATACAATTTGCATAAGTGACCAATTAAGGAAGGAGACTTAGTCCTTAAGGCTATCTATGAACATCCAGATAAATTCTTAGCTAACTAGGAAGGGCCTTACTTAGTCACCAAGGTGTACAATAATGGAGCATTCAAACTTACTGACATGGATGGGAACAAGTTTGCTAATCCTACAAATCACCTGTACCTAAAATGGTACTATGTCTGATCAACCTATGGTACGTAATGGTCCTGGAATCATTACCTAAAACTGATACCATAGAATGGTCCTGGGGCTATGACTTGAAACTAGCATCATAGAGTGTCCTGGCATCATGATAGTAAATTGACACCACAGAGCTCCGTCTGGTATGACACTAAACTATCATATTTGTCTGCCATGATGTAAAACTAGCATGCAGAGTCCACTAAGACTATAAACTAGTTTGCCTCTTCACATTCTACTATGACTATAAACTAGCAATGCACTATCAGCTATGATGTTAAATTGGCATTGTCCAAAGGGTTATGACATGAAACTAACCCGCAATAGTCTGCTAAGACTATAAACTAGTGACATCATCAATGACTAGGCAGTACTTGAAAAGATATGTTGCTACAATTGGCTGTACATGTTCCACAAAGGCTTGCTGCACAATTTGTCTCATGGACCCTAATGAAGTTGATGTTATTCATGATTCTATTTTCTTTAAAATTGTGCACGGTGGCTCCATATCCTTGGTTGTATTGAAGTTTAAAGTGTTTAGTTAACTAAATCATTTTTGGTTTTCTTTTCTTCTTGGAGTTGTGTTTGCAGGATGACACACCTGAGGCATTCGTGCATAGATGCACTTCATCATGATAACAAGGTATCACATTCTTCTTGACGCATGCAACTAGGTTAAGAAATCTATTCATAAGTATATTCCTGACCCCTAATACATTCTCTGTTCCCTGTCATGTTACCCTTGTCCTATTCAATTACACACTTTGGATACATTCTACTCACCCCAAAGCTCTTGATACACCATTGCACACTATGATTCTCTAAGCAGTTGCAACACAAAATGTAGTACACGGTACCTGATACAAATGCAAACACATGAGCACGAGCACAGCGCTGAAAGCAAGCTCTTCCAAAAACAAAAAGAAGAAAAAAAAATAAAAGAAAAAACAAAAAGAAAATAAAAACAAAAAAAAAGAAAAAAAAGAATAAAAAGATCAAAGAGCAAAATGCACGGAAAAGGTGTTCATGATCCCGTTGACATCATAGACCAAAGACCATTGGCTCTTCTCATACAAGCCCCATGTAGGAAGGCAATTATCATAGAAAAATAGTTATACTCATGTATCAAATAATCATGTTGCACATCATCACGTGGTTGTGGTTGTTTATAATGGGCTCCTGTAAAAACTCTACAAGAGTACCATTTTCTCCAAAGAATGCACTTCCTATGTTTTGGTTTCGAGTCTGCTAAACAATGGCTACTTAGAAGGACCAAAAATATGGCTTTTTCACATGAGAGAATTCCTCTCCCATAATTCTAGCAGTAATTATAACCCTTGATCAACTCCTAACATCTCCTAGTTACAACCAATTCCCTTATATCTTAAACTGCATTTCCCCAATCCCATGTACTTTTGAACATAGTGCAATGACATCTAGCCAGAGTCTGATGGATAATGCTTGGTGCTTGGTTGGTCATGGTGTTTTGTACTTCTTTGTTGAAAACTCTTAGGTGGATTCCTGTAGACATTAAGAAAGAGGGGCCAATCAGATGCCAATAATTTTACCCTAACACTTTGAAATGAGAACAACTCAGGCCCTTTCGAGCTTTTGGGAGGCAAACATTTGACTAAGGCATGTAACTCACACTTAGCTTGTTAAGCTAGCTTGCCCTCAGTGTGAGCAACTCCAAAAACTTCAAAATCAAGTAAAAAATGGTGCAATATAAAGGTGCAAGTCATCTTCGTAGGGTCATTATTATATACTTCAAGTATTATCATTCGAGAGTTCAAATTTTGGTTCAAATTGTACACATTTTCTCACTCACACTATGGTTATGCTGAGGTCACACTGGCAGTGTGAGTACAACGTGAGAAACTCTGAGAGCCTCAAAACTGAGTCAAAATGATTTAAATTCCAAGGTGCATGTCATCCTTAGGGTTCATTAGTGACAACTTCAAGTCCCAACCTCTAGAATTCTAGATTTCAGGTCCAAAATTGTAAATTTTTATAGCTCACGCTAAGGTCACGATGGTAGCATGAGTCCAGCATGAGCTACCATAAGTGGTTGAAATGAAGGCACACCTAAGTTTAGGTTTTAACATGCAGATTACTCTTAGGGTCAACCATAGTAAGGCAATCATTCCACTCAAAGAACAAGCTTCAAAGATCAAAAATTAGTGTGAAATATGTCATTTTCATCAGGCCACGCTGAGGTCACATTGGCAACATGAGTGCAGGGTGAGCCCAGCATGAGTGCAGCGTGAGTCCACCATGAGTACTCATCACGCCTAGTCAAAATCATGACAAAAACATGCTGAGGACACACCAAGACAAAATCAACTCACACTGAAAGCTCTGGTGAAATAGATGAAACACCGTGACAATTACGAGTCGGCCTCAGGCAAAGATTCGTAATTCAAGTGAGAGCACGCATCAGTTTTGTTCAAGGACAAGTTTACACTCTATCACGCATAGCAGCGTAATGAGTGTAATAAGCTCCAAGGTAGTCAAAGGCTAGATAAGCACAACAGTTCGATACTTTTTCTCACGGCGCATGGATAACTTGTCTTTACGCTCGTTACGTGGCGGTGCGTACCATTGCGTATGTCATCATTCGAGTTGTACATTGTTTATGGTTCATCACGCGCAGCTGCGTAGTGAGCGTAAGTTATACATTGTTTACGCTTCATCACGTGTAGCTGCATAGTGAGCGTAAGTTATACATTATTTACGCTTCACCACGCGCAGCTGCGTAGTGAGCGTAAGTTGCACATTATTTATGCTTTGTTACGCGCAGTTGCGTAGTGAGCTTAAAAAAATTTTGAGCTTATTGTTTTTACACCAGATTACGCTCATACACGCAACACAACGCGAATGAGTGTAATACAGCCTGAAAGCAATTAAAGCGCACTCAGCATGTACCCGCTCTTCACACGCACAACACGCAAACAAGCGTGTTGTGCGTAGTCACAGTCTGACTTAAAATGATCATGCCAACAGGGCCCGCAATATTCGGGACCCACGTCGTCAGGGTTGCGCCTTTTTTCACGAAGCATTGCGGCCTATAAATACCTTAGTTGACAAAGATACAAGGGTTGGCAAGTCGGAGAAGAAAAAGCATATTTCTTAGCACCAGAGCACTTAGCACTTTGGAGCAGAGACACAGAGAACGACACTTTGGCAATCGTTGACATTATCACCTTACAGCTGAAGCAGAGTACAGTTCGCTTTGAGCACCGATGACAGGAGTAATCATTCTGCTGAGAAGACTCTATCAATCAGAAACAATTGATCGGTAGACATCAAAGCTTGGCCTTCCTTTCATCTCAGCTTTAGCCCACGAGGTAGATCGGACTTCTGTTTAGACCGTTTTGCTTGTTGTTTTGTGCTTGTTTCACATCCTTTAATCGGGGATTCTCCAGTGTAATTTCTCATAAAAAATATACATTTTTAAGTTAAAGTGTAGATCTTGAAGCTATGTGCTTCTCTTATGTCAACCTCCTTTCATCGTGTTTATCATTATCACCATTGCAATCCGTCTACATCGTTTTCCCCTCATTTTACGACTCCTCGAACTAGATCGCTTTCTTTTTATGCACTTTGCATTATTTTACTAACCCGTAAGTCCCTGTCTGATCGACAAGACCATTGAAGGCACCGCGGATTCGTTTTTCCAGCATAGCCCTCGTGCGGATCCGTGGCTAAAACTGTGTATGCCGGAACCTCGATCGGTATTTCCAGCTGCCGATGTTTTCCGTCGCTATAGTTTTCTGGTGCTAGAAGGAGGGCCTTCAGGCTCCGATCCGAATATTTCGGGTAACCCTGTTAGAGATCCATACCCTAAACCATAGACGTAATACCTCTAGGGAAGTCTATGGTCAATCGTGTGGTATAGATCGGTCACAAGGACGATTTCTTTGAAATCCTACAGGGTAGAAAGCCTTTTGTGCTTGTTGTTGCCAACCATTTTCTTTTAGATTCGATTACCAGTTACTCTCGACTTCATTGATAAATGGATTCCTTTTACTCAAACACAACCGCCATGATCACCACCGATCTGGGTGTCGCTCCTGTGAATCCTACAGTGGTTACAGGACCAGCTCCTGGTGCAACGGGACCTCAGGGACCATTGCACCGTTCATTGAGGCTTCAGGGGAAAGAGCCTATCTTCACGGTTATAACCCCTAAATAATACAATTTTATATGCGTCAAGATCTAGGCGAGGCTGGCTCTTAGCTGAGCCGAGCTGGAGGCGAAGCGAAACTTTGAGGTGCTCCACCGAGGGGGCTATGATTTTAAGCCGACAGCCTACGACATAATCCCCTTGACCGAACACCAACATGAACTTATCGCACAGTTAGTCATGGCCAGAGGCCAGACTTCACAACCTGTGGTGGAGCCCCAACATGGGGAAGAGGCAGAGGACAAATTCACGGCTCTTTCGGAACATTCGTTCCATACTCTAACGCCCCACACACAAGTAAATCGGTTGTTCCCTTTCGGCGGAGAGACAACCTCTCTTGACCCAGCCACGACCGCACAGACACAAATCCTTGTCTTTCGGTAGGCCAACACGCAGCCATCTGGGTTGCAAGCACAACAACCGCACCATAACGCGGGGGTGGGTCCGTCCCAACAGGTAAT
>MNCI01008484.1:887812-1013296 GCA_015680685.1 Gnetum montanum
GCACAGCCTTCGGTCGCACCTGCGGCACAATTTTCGCAGGTGTTTCCTCAATATACCTACCATTATCCTACGCAGCAGGCAACAGTTAACCTCTCGTCTCAGACTGGTGGATGGTGGTCTTCGCAGGCCCCCTAGCCTGCAGGAATCCCTGCTCCACCAGCAGTTAGCCAACCACCTCCTGCATTCCAGTTTCCTAGGGCTACCCGCCCAGTCCAACCTCCTATGCCTGCTGCATAGACACCTCCGCCAATAGGTCTAGACCAAGCTTTCCAACTTATCCAGACGCTTACCGAGGAGGTTCGACGCCTCAAGACCGCTGGGTCTGATACCATTCAGATCATGGACTTCTATCAGGATGATCCGATCAATCCAGCGGTCCCCGTGCTGTCATTGCCACCAGAGATGTCCCTCCCTCATTTTACCAAGTATAATGGAGAGGGGGATCCCAACACCCATCTAGCCACCTTCAGATTTGAATCTTTGTTGTTACAACAATGGCCACACACGTTAATTCGAGTCTTCACGATGTCATTAACAGGGAAGGCTTTAGACTGGTATAGAGCTCTCCCATGCTCTTCCATTTCAACCTTGGAAGAGCTACTGACTCAATATGTGACCCGATTCAAATACAACATGAAGCCGGAAGTCACGTTGGAATAGCTTATGGGGGTGAAACAAGCCCCGCTCGAGCCAGTCCAAAAGTTTATACAGCGTTGGAATGCTACCTTGAATGAGATCCGCAACCCGATCGCGGACTCCCATCTACTGGCTATATTCAAGGGAGAAGTCAACGACTTTATTAAGTCTAAGCTGTATTATCTTTCCCCTAGCAATATACGTCAAGCCTTCGCACAGGTCCGAGGCATCCAAGATGCTGCGAAGGCCAGCAAAGACCCAGCATATGTCGCCTACAAAAACGCACACAACAAAGCCAAAGACAAAGGCAAGGCAGCGACAACGATGGTAGCTACGCTGACTAAAAATGCAAAGAATAAGAACAAGAAGGTGCCCACAACAGCGCCGCCTGAGGCCACGGCTGGTGCCGCCACCAGCCAAACCACAACTGCCCCTGAACAGGCCCCCCAGCCAAAGCCAAATTTTGAGCGTAAAGATCGTTCAAAATATGCGGCTCTACCCATGAAACACTCTGAACTGCTGAAACAACTGTTAGCGGCAGGACACATGCAACCTAAGAAAGTGTCCGAGGAAGCCCTGAAGCGTCACAGATGTCACTATGAACTGCTGAAGGATCCTTCTTTAGCTCTGCCTAACGAGCCAGCAGTTCCGAGATCTTTTAGGCTGGACCATTTCTGTGACTACCACCAGATGTGTGGTCACGACACGGACTACTGCTAGGCGTTGAAGGATGACATTCAACGCATGATCGATGAAGGTCATCTAAAACTAGACAATAGTAACCCTACGTGTCTGGAAAATCAAACACTGCATGTATATAAGGATCCGTTGAATGCAAACTACGATCCTTATACAATCACTGTGGTGAGTATGGACGGTGAGCGTAAGGGACCGCCAAAACACCCTTTTGTTTTGCGTGTCCCCGCCAGCTCACCAAGGGTACCAACTACTTCTTCGGCAGCCAGTGGGATCTCACGGCCGTCATTCATCATACGGGCACCTTCCCAAGTATGCCCTCAGTCACGCGATAGTACCCAAGCCGCGGCTTCATCCACGCCCATGCTGAGAGCGCCCTTCATTATTAGGGCGCCAAAACCATAGGCTGCCCCTCTCACGCAAGGGTAGACCTCTAGTTAGCACCACCAGCCATCGCCTCCCAAGCGAAAGGAGGAGAATACCGCAGTTAATGCAGCAAAAGACCACCCTACACTCGGCTTCCCTAAGCCCAGGCCCCTGGCCTCTATGCCTTTGTCCATGCCTCAAAAGCAGGCTAAAGGTACAGAAACGCAGCCACCTTCTCTTGGTAGAAAAAGGAACAACCCTCCCACTGGCACCGCTCCGCCTCACGAGATCCGTCTTTTGGGCCGAATGGAGGAGGACAAGGAGGATAAACAACCCTACTGAGAGAAGGACCTTCTCGATGCATTCACGCAGGTCAAACAAGATCTTAAACAAAAGAACACAACGCTGAGCTTGTACGACCTACTGATGACTTCTCGAGAACACCGTGAGGCTATGGTACACATGTTGACATCCATATCAGTGGATGCCAGCCTGCCGGCGGAAGAGGAAGCGATACACGCTATCATGTTTCCTTCCGACGTTGAACCACCCAGGCCTACCTCGTTGATCTTCCTGGACGAGTCTGTCAAAGATGATCCGGAGAAAGGTCAAGTAACGACTGAGTCTATGTTCATTACCATTCGGGTCGGCCAGTACCGGATCTAGAGGGTACACGTGGATGACGATCAGTCCCATCTCCAAGTCCCTGAACAAAACGACAACAAGGACAATGGTCTACCCTGGGCCGACCTGCCATTTTTAGATGACAGCATAGAGGAGTCAAACCCCAAACCTCCTCTCCCTTACACAGCGCTCAACGTGAAGGCCATCAAGAGACAATTGCGTATCGATGGTTAAACAATGGTCTTTTGCGTGTAACACTATTTTCGTGTAAGTTAGCACACTCCTCGTTTAGCAGCTACTTTTACGCTATATCTGCTTTTTGTGTTTACGCTTTGCATTTTTGCGTGTTTCATCGTACCCGCGTTAGTTACGCTTTCGCATTACTTCACGCATTTATACACCTTTACATTTTTGTTACAATTTATGCAGTCGGCCCGCAACGGCCTTAAACTAGTTATACAAAGTTAACCCATTCACACCGTTGTATGTAGTTACGCAGTCGGCCCGCAACGGCCTTAAACTAGTGGTCTACAATCCTCATTTACACTTTCACATTATTTTACGCACTTATGCAGGATTATATTCTGTCATGTGGTAACTTGTATGTTGGCCGGCAACGACCTTAAACTAGTAATGCAGGATTACTTATTATCATTTATGCAGTTACCCTTTGGCCCGCAACGGCCTTAAACTAGTAGCTAATTTACGCAAACTCGTATGTCGGCCCACAATGGCCTTAAACTAGGAATTATGCACTATCATTATTACTCAGGTGAACTTTTCAACAGTTGCATTCGCACTCTATAGATGAAACACATAAAAAAATATATGTAATTGATATTCAACGCATCCACCAAGTTTTATAACATGCCTTTCTAGTCTTTCGTAACATGATACTACGCTCAACATTAACAAAATTTTGCGTAAATAATAATTACGCATTCCCCCTACTGCCACTATCACCAGTATCTTTTAACTCTGAATCCAGCCACAAAAGGTAGTCCTCCAGTGGGCCATCATTTCTGGGAATTATCCCTTCATGAAAGATTTCCTCTTCACGAGGCTCTCATTCCGATATTGGCTCCACAGGAAGACGTTCTTCTTCGTTTCGTCCCACCTCTGCTTCCATTGTTTCCTCTCCAAGCCCTTCAGCTAGCGTACTTTCTCTACCTTCTTTCGGTACCTAACATCAAATAACATCAAAATTAGAATAGACGATGCTAGTCAGAAAATTCTCCAACTAAGCCATGTGTAAACTTACTCGCGATGACCCTACTTCCGCAACAAAAGGAAGCTTGTCCAAACCAGCCCACAAACGTTTCATGATCTCGTCCTCTGTCAGGTCTGGCCACACATCCTCGCTTGACACCGCCCCGACTTTCACCTTCCCTTTCTCCACGCTACTCCAGCAGGGTGGATCTGGGAAGAAAGTAGGGATTGTAGCCTGATTCCCAGGGAAAACCATTACTCTCTCTGGGGACGCAGTTACGGTCACCTGCTCTTCAAACTTCTTGGAAGCTTCGGACGCTCCGATGGTGTCCACGAAGACCTCCAGGGATCGAGGTTTAACAACAGAATCGCGGTAGCATTTTCTATAAGCGGTGCTTTCCCTTTTATATACATGCTTTTGGTCCTTCTCCTTCTACCCCCATTCCTGTACGCTCGCGCAGTAGTCCCTCCAGTCCCAGCTTTTCTGAGCTAAGAGCTCGATTTGCATCCTTTGCTCTACTAACGCCCAACTAGTTTGTACGCTGTTCTTGATGGCTGTCCAATAACGGGAGTAATCAATAACAGCAGTACGCCAGTCTTCATCCCCTGTCACTCGAGCCGGTAGGAATTCATACCGCGCCCTTAGGTCCTTGACTTCCTTGGTCAAGGATTCAACTCTCTACTCTGACCGTTGTAGCCTTTTCCATAGGCTTTCATTAACGTTTCTACTTTCCCATATGGAGCGTGTCGAGCGTAACGCACATTTACGCATTTTCTCATAAATGTGACGTGGCACGACTGCCCCATTAAGTGGGGACTCCGCTGTGTCCAGGTCAATGGGCTCCGCGGGATCCCATCGGAGGTGAGCTCCTGATAGAAAACAAGAATCAATACGGATGACACATTACCAAGACATTATGTCGTAACTTCGTTAACTTACCACCGCTAGGTTCAATGCATTCCAGATGCTCGATCATGTCGCTGACGATGCCTTCCATGAAGACAAATTTATCGGGGAAGTCTCTCCACATTTTGCTAACAGTAGCAGACGTTGAGGCATCTTCTTCCCCTATAGCATAATTTGGTTAGACATTACCTCCATCAACAGATTTTTCAAAACATGCTAACGCACTCATTACCTCTGCCAGTGACAGTGGTGATTTCATCAACATCTTCCGTATCTCTTTCCCTTTCACGCACTGGAGTCTGTGCGTCATTGGTTCTGGTAGCTGGGGTCTCCTCACGCACCCCAGTCTGTACGTGGCTTCCACTAGCAGCTGGGGCCTCTTCACGCACTAGAACCTGCACACAGCTCATATTAATAGCTGGGGTCTCTTCTTCCAAAATTGAGGCCCCCTCCCCATGGCCTAGTACCATCGCCCCTGTCTCAGGGGTCAATTGCCCTGTCATTTTTGCTATTTATACCATACATTAGCATATAATTCCAGATCATCTAAGTAAAGCATTGCGTATACAATCCTTTCACACCTACCAGGCAGAGGCTTATTCCGTTGCACCTTGATCCCAAAAGTTTATCCTGCATCACCCCCAGGGGCCTCAGCTAGGTGGAACCTCTTCCGCCGAGCTGCCGGTTCTACAATTTCCTCCGCTAGGAACTTCCCCCGCGAGGCATCGCCGGTGTAGGTAGGCATTATCCCGCCTACACTATCGAGACCTCGCACTGGGGGTGCCATCAAGCCTTTAGTCGTTACAGACAACGACTGCCCGATCCCTTCCAGCGGATCCTTCCCACGGGTAGTGTTGAGAATGTGGGCAATCCAAGGTCTGGATAGCTGGTCTCGGTCTTGCTGCACCCAGACCCCATTCCTATGAACGAACAGATACTCAGCAAACTGCCAGAGACAGGCTATGAAAAAAGCGTAATGCACATTGAAGCGGGACTTGAGCTTCTCGCGAAGCTTGACCATTTCACTGCGCAGTCCCTTGGCAAGATGGCTCGCCCAATCAAACTGGGCTCCCTCTTCCAGGACCTCTCGCATGATACGGGTCTATTCTACTAAAAAGAACTTCGCCTGTGAGAGGGTTTTGGGGAAGGTCCGGGCTCGAAAAAGGGGATAAAGTGTCTTGGCGGTCCCCATCTCGAATTTCTCACAAGGAAACCCCTTGGTCTCCTTAGGGATCCTCACCCACTCCTTCAGAAACTCCTCGACTCTAGCGCTCCTCTTGGTCTTCACTTTTATGGGAAGTCCGTTCGAGGGGACACCAAACAAGTCCGAGAAGAGCTGAGCATTAACATCGAAGTTTGCACGCATGTTATGCACGCGCGTGCTAAAATGATCCACCTTCTCACTGAAGGAGTTGACCAAGGCTATCATTTCGCTGACAGGGACATCAGGGATCGCAGCCAAAAATAGGTGCATTAGCCCTGCGGCCTGGATCTTGGTGGTCACTACGACTGGGGCCGCTGAGTGGCCGAGCCAACGCTGTGCCTCCTTAATATCGCTGTAGCAAAAGAGAACATCCCTCACCTCGCGGCCGGAAATCGTAAGAGTAATCTACCGGGATTCCCTGACTGAAAGGCATAAAATGCAAGTCAAACAGAAACACTATTATATAATGTCTGTGACTCATAACTACACGCATAACATTAGAACACGTAGCAGTCTTACTGGGGCCAAATGGCAATGGAAATGGCGGGAGTTCCCTCTGCACATCCTTGATGGTGAGGGGCGGATCCAAGGTCCAGTCCTCATGCAACCATCCGAGTTCCTGTCAATTCTTAAAAGGGCGCTCGTAGCGGGTGTGATACTCACGCATCTCATGGCCAATTTGCCCAATAACACCGGCACACATGTTGTTGGTCGCGGTAAACGCCATTATTGCCGTTTCGGCCCAGGCCAACATATCGCCATCGCCAATTAACCTGTTGTCATGTATAAAAAACTTGTACCATACAGCGTAAGCTTAAATTACACTTTGCACATAGACTTCTCTTACCCTTCACATCAATAACAGATATTATAACAATGATACAGACAATATAGTTAGCCAAATCTGCTTACCCGCCCGCGTAGTACACCGTGCCTTGTGGGTTCTGGAAGTACGTAGACACATAACAGACCACGAACAACGTGTTATATGCATGATAACAGTTGAAACGGGCCATGTCCCAAATCCAGTGTAAGCTCCTCAGACCGCGGGCGCTGAGCACTTGGTCCTTGGGATGGCCCGTGTCGATGGCCCCATCTGTCAAGTAAGCCAGAATCCCCTGCGCAGACCCTACCAATAGGTGCTCCAAAATGGCACCAGCAACATCACTAGTCACATTAGACCAGACAATGAAGCTGAATTTGCACAGTAAAAACTGCAGAAACTCCAGCGCCCCCTTTCGGAACCAGATGGCCTTCCCCTGCACTCGTGTGTGAGGGGGAGGGACATTGGGGATGATGGGATTCACCCAGCACAAAACCCCAATGAGGTCTAGCACAATCAGGATTGGCTTTAGCACGACGCTGTATAGAAAAGCCAAAGCATATATTAACACCTACATTTGCATTTGCACGACTAACATAGAAAACTCATAAAATGCACCCAGGCCGAAATCACCCAAACCCTTGCAATAACGCAAGGTTCATCCCTGACAACGGCGATAAACGCAACACTTTCAAACCCTCACATAGGCCCGAGGTCCATAACTCGAAATCAACATGCACGCAAATGAAAATATACCATGAAAAGCAGCCATAGAAATGAACGTAAGCATGTAAGGAATGACTAACCGGTTCAACGGCGTGGGGTCACGAACATCGATCAAAGCCTGCGAAACACGGTCCAGAGTTGCTTGCATTTCGTCGATTTTGGCCAGTTTTGTGTTCTTCTTCTTCGTCTTCAGTGCCATTGTGACAATTTCAGAATTTCTTCACAACCTAACGCTTGCAAATCTTCGCAAGATTCCACGCCCTAACTCTCTGCTCTTCCTTTTCTCAGCGACAGTTGCGAATTCAAATTCACGATAGCCAACAACCAGTTCTCATCGAAGAACCACTTACTTATACGCGAGGATCACCGACTTGATATTAGATTTAAGCGGAACTTTCCTAAAATGGAATCTGAAAATCCATATATTAATGCGGTTGATTTCGCATGCACCGCTGTCCGAAATGACGTTAAACTACCACATCTTATCGCCTCGTAATCGGGTTACATTGATTACAGCTTGTCTATAATATTCAAAATTCAGTTAGCCTTCCACGTTCGACGACATCACGTCACTTGCCTCCTAACCATTTACGCACTTGCTGGTTTTGCAAGACAGATGGAGAATGGATGCCATAATTTCAGCACCCTTAACTTTGACAGGTCCATACGGGAATTTAATTAGACAGTTTGACTCCATGCTAGTAGACGTTAACCTCCCTTTAGAAAGCGTAACCATAGCCGCATCGGAGATGTCCCCAGAATGGCCAGAACAGTCAATGCGTACGCTAGACCTGGAGGCTGGAGACATAACCGAGGATCCCCTTAGTGAGGTCCCTATCGTTACGCATAAGGGTGAGACTAAAATGCTCAAAGTCAGTTCTTTGTTAGACGAACAAACGCATAGCGCTATAAAACAGGTCCTGCAAGACAACATTACTATCTTTGCATGGTCATACGAGGATATGCCTGGGTTAGATCCTAGGTTAATCCAGCATAACATTATCCTAGACCCACAGATTAAAGAGGTTAGGCAAAAGGCACACAAAATCAAACCAGAGATCGTGCTAGCGGTGCGTGATGAAATCACCAAGCTATACCAGGCTAGTTTCATCTGCACAGTCGATTACTCAGACTAGGTATCTAACATTGTGGTCGTGCCGAAGAAGACCGGGAGCATACGCATATGCATAGACTTCCGGGATTTGAACAAGGCCACAATCAAGGATAACTTCCCGTTGCCGAGTTTTGACCAGCTAGTGGATACAACAGCTGGGCATGCGCTTCTGTCCTTCATGGATGGCTTTTCAGGCTATAACCAGATTCGCATTAACCCAGAACACCAAATGACCACGACATTCATGACACCTTGGGGCACCTTTTGCTACACCATGATGCCTTTTGGTCTGAAGAATGCCGGAGCAACGTACCAACAGGCCATGACATACATCTTCAGTGATTACCTCCTAGGAAGGCTGAATGATTACGTAGAAGACATAGCTGTGAAGTCTTTGAAGTCGGAAGATCATTCAGAGGCCCTGGAGTTAGTCCTTAAAAGATGTTCCACATACGAGCTCCGGCTTAACCCAAAGAAGTGCGTATTCGGAGTCAAAACCGGACGCATGCTGGGGTTTGTGGTATCGGAAACCGGCATACGAGTTGACCCTGATAAGGTCAAAGCCATTGTCGAGTTAACACCTCCCACAGACCTCAAGCAATTACGCGGGTTGCAGGGACGCTTACAGTTTATACGCCGGTTCATTTCGAGGTTAACCGACAAGTTACACCCTATGCAACACTTGCTGAAAAAGGGGGTTAAATTCGAATGGACCGACGATTGCCAGCGTGTGTTTGATAGTTTAAAACAAGAACTGCAACATTTGCCGACGGTTTTCCCGCCACAAAGGGATTTTCCTTTTTTCATTTACCTCGCAACTTCGGACATAGCAATAGCAGCGTTACTTTGTCAAAAAAGGGATGTTGGGTCGGAAATGCCCATCTACTACCTGAGCCATGCTCTATGTGCGTACGAGACGAGATACAACGACGTCGAGCGTAATTGCTTAGCATTAGTTTTTACGCTTAAGAAATGTAGGCATTATCTTTTTCATAGTCAAGTTAACGTCATCTGTAAAAACAGCATCCTTAGAGCCATTACGCACAGCTTATACGAGAGTAGTAAAATAGCTTGCTGGAAGGCTATCACAGCAGAATTCGATCTGCACTATGTTGGCCAATCATCCACGAAACGCCAAGTGATAGCTGACCAGTTAATAAATTCACCGATTAACAATCACGCAACCATAGAGCCAGAGTTCCCGGACGAACATGTACATAGTCTAAGCCCTGTCTCAACAGGTCTCGAAGCAACGTTGTACTTCGATGAAGCTTCAACTGCCAGAGGTGGCGGTGCTGCCACTGTTCTTACGTTATCGCCTGAGGATGTGCGTCTACACGCTTATCGATTAACCTTCCCTTGTACAAACAATGTGGCAGAGTATGAGGGGCTCCTCAGGGGTTTACTAACTACAGGTGAACTCGATGTTCAACACCTGGCGGTTAGGGGTGATTCGATGCTTGTCATAAATCAAATCACTGGAGTCTACGCCTGCAAGGCGGTACATTTGCAGCACTACTGCGATCAGGCTTTAGATCTTCTGAGGCGATTTACGACCTTCGACGCCCAACACGTCCCATAGACTGACGATACACTGGCCGACGCACTTGCCACCCTGGCTTTACACGTGCCTTCACACCTGTTTAACACCTGCCCTGCATTGATTACAAACTGCGTAGACCCTATCATTCAGACAGCGCAAATCTCCTCTCTTATCAAGGAAAACACGCCTGAATGGTATGATAATATCAAAACTTATCTTTTACAGGATGAGCTATCATCTGCATTAACGCGCGCACAAAAAGACGTAATTTGTAAGCAGGCTAGGCACTACGTCATCATCAGAGATAGCACTCTCTGTAGACGCTCCTTTGATGGTGTATTGCTCACCTGCGTAGACAAAGACCAAGCGCAACACATAGTCGGAGAGATTCACGAGGGACTGTGCAATGGCCACGTAGCACCACGGGCTATGGTCCTAAAATCCGCCACTTAGGATACTACTGGCCACGCATGGAAAGAGATTACTTGAAGAAGGTTAAAACCTATGACACGTGTCAATGTCACACAAACCTCATCCACGTGTCACCCACAGAATTGCATACGACGCAGATAACATGGCCATTTCAACGATGGGGATTGGACATCATAGGGTCCATCACACCAAAATCTTCTGCAGGGCATAGCTTCATCATTACCGCTACTGAGTACTTTACGAAGTGGGTAGAAGCTGTCCCCCTGCGGAAAATCACATCCCAACAGGTTTTCCATTTTATCTTGGACAACATAGTAACCAGATTTGGTTTCCCGATGACTATTGTGACCGAAAATGGGCCACAGTTTAGTAGCACGGATACCAAATCCTTCTGTGATAACCTAGGCATTAGACAGTCTTTTTCTTCCCCTTATTACCCACAAGCGAATGGTCAAGCTGAAGCAACGAACAAATTGATCATCAATTTGCTCAAGAGAATGCTCGACAGCAACAAAAGGCGGTGGCACGAACTGATCCTCTATGTGCTATGGGCATATCGTACTACGTGTAGAATAGCTACGGGTAGTACGCCCTATAGCCTAGTTTACGGATCTGAAGCAGTGCTACCTCTTGAATTACAAATTCCTTCTCTGAGAATGGTCCTCTCCACCATTATAAATGAGGCTCAACACACCGAGGCTCGGATAATGGATTTGGATTCAGTAGAAGAGAAGCGGATACAGACTCTTGATACGATTGAGAAATATCAAGATAAACAGAGACAAAAGCATCATCACAATCTTTAGCAGCATCCGATCAAGAAAGGAGACCTAGTTCTCAAAGTTGTGCGTGAACCAGTAGGCAAGTTCTCTGCAAACTGGGAAGGCCCTTTCTTGGTGGTCGATGCGTATGGCAACGGAGCATTCAAATTAGCAGATGTCAACGGCAACGAATTAGCAAACCCTGTAAATCATGTATACTTGAAGCGGTATTTCATCTAGCAGCATCTACGGTGTCGACAGAAGGTATGACAGTATTCGTCCGCTACGACGTAAAACTGGCACTGAACGTCCGCTACAACGTAAAACTGGCACTGACCGTCTGCTATGACATAAAACTGGCATGCCTTGCAGGCGTCCGCCATGATGCTAAACTGGCAAGTGGTAACTGTCCGCTACGACGTAAAACTGGCAGCGTTGTACAGTTCCGCGAAGATGAAAAACTAGCATCTTTTGCACACATCCGCTACGACGCTAAACTGGCACAGGTAAGTAGTCGTCTGCTGAGACGTAAAACCAGCACAGATCTGTCCCTGGGTCATGACATAAAACTGACATCCACAGCACGGTTTGCTGAGGCCATAAACCAGCCTTACCACCGTCCGCTCCGACGTAAAACTAGCGCTTCTCGGTCTGCCCGGACTTTAAACTGGGACCATGGTCTGTTGAGACTTAAAACCAGTAACGGTAGTCTACCGAGACTTAAAACTGGGATGTACAGATCGCTGCCATGTTCAAGCGAGTGTGATCATTCTTGTATAGCTGCACAGCAGACGAGGTGGAATACTGAAATAGTCCCAGTGTCGCCACCCCACTGGCATCCTACTGATTCCTCGGATAAGCTAAGAGGCATCTTACTGATCCCTCGGAGATGCCGCCACCGCACCCGCCGCAGTGGTGCCACCTCTGAGAGTTTAGGCTCGCCAGTCGGAGCCCCGAAGAAATCCTCGTTGGCCACGGCCCCAAGAATCTCCACCAATCATCGCTATTGGACGCTGGCCTCGCAGATTCATCTGGCCAGTTCCTTGTGCAACCAGTTGGCTGTACTGTGTCTGATGCCTTTTGGCGAAGATATGCAGCGCCAATCATCAGGATTGGCAGCTCCGCCCGCATGCTCCGGCTCCTTCTTTACAGCCCATTCGCTCTATCTCACATTAGATAGCGTTGGTTTCAAGAACCTTGCCTTTTGTTCATGAGCAATGGTGTCCTCTGTTTTCTTTTGTGGTTGCAGGGTACTTACCTTGGAGGATGTCGTCCAAAGGTGCGTCCATCTGAGTGGTGAAGTACAACAACATGTTGAAATGGCTGCTCAGGTTTGCTCGACCACGTAGCTCTACATGTCTATACCTTACACAATCCTACCCTTAACTCTTGTTTCCTTCATCCCCACCACCCGGTTCCCATACGCAAAACCCACATATGCAAGTATTCATTTGCCACACTCATGCTAGCAGAGACATCGCAGAAAGTGATGCGCAACACTCCTTTTGCACGTATTCCTGCAATAATTGGTAACAGAGAAACCTCAGGCTGATGTGCTACGCTCGTCTGAAAGCATTCCTGTTGACCGCGTATTTCATACCCCTACCATCCATAATGCATTTTGCATCTTCCCAAAACCTGTTTCCAGCTATATCCCTCTATCTTCCATACCTGCCAGTCTTGCTCTTCCATGTTGATAGGGCAACACTTGAGTAGCCATGGATGAACGTTGTTCTTGCTTTTTCCAATTCGGTGTTTTGCATTCTTTGTCGACGTCTTTCGGGTAAGCCCTCCAACCGTCAACAAAGAGGGGCCATTGAAACACCGTGACAATTACGAGTTAGCCTCAGGCAAAGATTCGCAATTCAAGTGAGAGTGCGCATCAGTTTTGTTCAAGGACAAGTTTACGCTCTATCACGCATAGCAGCGTAATGAGTGTAATAAGCTCCAAGGTAGTCAAAGGCTAGAGAAGCACAACAGTTCGACACTTTTTCTCGCGGCGCATGGATAACTTGTCTTTACGCTCGTTACGCGGCGGTGCGTACCATTGCGTATGTCATCATTCGAGTTGTACATTGTTTACGCTTCATCACGCGTAGCTGCGTAGTGAGCATAAGTTATACATTGTTTACACTTCATCACGTGCAGCTGCGTAGTGAGCGTAAGTTATACATTATTTACACTTCACCACGCGCAGCTGCGTAGTGAGTGTAAATTGCACATTATTTACGCTTTGTTACGCGTAGTTGCGTAGTGAGCGTAAAACAATTTTGAGCTTATTGTTTTTACACCAGATTACGTGCATACACACAACACAACGCGAATGAGTGTAATACAGCTTGAAAGCAATTAAAGCGCACTCAGCATGTACCTGCTCTTCACACGCACAACACGCAAACAAGCGTGTTGTGCATAGTCACAGTCTGACTTAAAATGATCATGCCAACAGGGCCCGCAATATCCGGGACCGACGTCGTCAGGGTTGCACCTTTTTTCACTAAGCATCGTGGCCTATAAATACCTCAGTTGACAAAGATACAAGGGTTGGCAAGTCAGAGAAGCAAAAGCATATTTCTAAGCACCAGAGCACTTAGCACTTTGGAGCAGAGATACAGAGAATGGCGCTTTGGCAATCGTTAACATTATCACCTTACAGCCAAAGCAAAGTACAGTTCGCTTTGAGCACCGGTGACAGGAGTAATCATTCTGCTAAGAAGACTCTATCAATCAGAAACAATTGATCGGTAGACGTCAAAGCTTGGCCTTCCTTGCATCTCAGCTTTAGCCCACGAGGTAGATCGGACTTCTGTTTAGACCGTTTTGCTTGTTGTTTTGTGCTTGTTTCACATCCTATAATTGGGGATTCCCGAGTGTAATTTCTCATACAAAATATACATTTTTAAGTCAAAGCGCAGATCTTGAAGCTACGTGCTTCTCTTCTGTCAACCTCCTTTCATCGTGTTTAGCATTATCACCGTTGCAATCCATCTACATCATTTTCCCCTCATTTTACGACTCCTCGAACCAGATTGCTTTCTTTTTACGCACTTTGCATTGTTTTACTGACCTGTAAGTCCCTGTCTGATCAAAAAGACCGTTCAGGGCGCTGCGGATTCGTTTTTCCAGCATAGCCCTCGTGTGGATCCGTGGCTAAAACTGTGTACGCCAGAACCTCGATCGGTATTTCCAGCTGCCGACGTTTTCCGTCGCTTCAATAGAGATGCCTCAAATAGCCACAAAACAACTCAAATCAAAATCCTACAACAATTAATTCAGGGATCAAGAATTTTCAAGCAAGCCGGAGTCAATCTCTCTTGTTGTACATTATCATTTTCATTGTAAATTTTCATCATTTGTGAGTTGGTCAAGCTCTTATGCTCCGAATTGTATCTGCTTCCATGGGCATAAGATAGCTTGCATAAGCCAATACACATTGTAAGATATAGTGCATCTGGTCAAGAATGTAGCCTGGCTACGCATGTCCAATTGACATGTATATGTCCATATAACACCTGTCACATGATCTGTTTTCCTCTCATTTCTCAGCCATTGATCCATCTATGAGTTCCATACCTAAACCTAGCCAAACCTTATAAATACCCCATCCATTCACATAAACGGGGTTGGTAATTTTGAAGGTTGATGGCTTAGGAAAAACTGGCTAGTGACTTTTGGAGGCTCAGGCACACCTAACTCCTAGCACCCAAGCACCTGCAAGCATATCACCCTAGGGCTTAGTGCTTGACATGCCATCCAAACACAGAGCTACACTTTGACCAGTGCACATTCATTCTAAGCAATATAATATAGTTTATTTTTTCCTTCCATTATGTTGTTTACTTTGTTTTAAATTCAGTTTACACTTTGTTTACAATACATTTCTATATATGCTTTGTTTGCATTTCATGTGCCACTGTTTCACATCCCGTACATCAGTTAGGATAACCCCAACGCAAGCCATAGCTTATGCTCAGGGAAGTCCTTGGTTGATTTTCATGCAGGCCATACAAGGCACTCTACATTCATTTTCTTTTCCATCTTGCCCTCATGCGAAGGCAGGGTCGGCTGTACCTATCTAGTGATCTTTTAGTGTTTGTTTTTTTCCCCTTCCATCCTTACATCGATGATTTTAGTCAGTACACTAAGGTCTTCTACATTGGTTTCATGTTAGCCAATATGAAACTAAAATGTTAAGCTAAAAAACCTTCAAAAGATCTTTAAAATTGTCAAGTTTTGATCCTAAGCTCTGACCATTAGCACTAGTTACCTTGGGAAAAGACATGCACAACCAAAATTGATTGAAAATAATCAAAAACTTCTTTTCTCTAATCCTTCATGCTGGATCAATGCTAGCCAGCATGAAGCTAGCATGGAACAAAGGGGATGGGCCCAAAATAACCTAACAATCTTCAAAATGACCATATTCTAACCCTTAGCCTTAGCCATCGACACCAGTGACCCTAGAAACACACATGCATGATCAAGACCTATTGAAATATGAAAAAACTCCATTCCCTAAGGTCCTCCATGTTGGATCCACACTAACTTGTGGAGCCAACATGGATCTAAGGGGGGTAACTTAAAACACCACTTAGAATCCCTAAAAATTGCTAAATTTTAACTCTAAACTATAGTCCTTGGCATTGGTAAACCCAGGGGCTAACATTCATGGTTGATTATGGTTAAAATTGGTGTAGATCTAATATTTATGATCTAGCCACATTAATCACCTCTTCTTACATGTTGGCTAATGTGAAGCCACCATGGAATGATTTTTTCCCCTTTCAACAGTATGTTGATATCCTAAGAGCCCAAAAACCTACATCGAAGAAGCCTGATACCTCATAGCCTTAGCCAGATTTCTGTTTAACCTTGTATAAGATTCTAAAACTCATCCACTCCCATCTTTCACATTGAATTAACTCTCCCAATGTGGATCAGAGGAGGTGTGACCTTATGTCCCCTCATATAGCCTTCAAACATGACCAAAATTAATCAAAAACTTTGGGAATCATAATTTGTAGCCTTAGAAGCCTAGGAACATAGTTGATGTGTTTCTAGATCATCCTAAGATCAAGGAATAAGAATACCCCCATTCTTCCACATTGAGGCCACCATGCTGATCATGGAAAAAAGTGGGGAATGATTTTGACACTCAAAACCTTTTGAAATGACCTTAAAATGAATCCAAGAGATGTACAACTTCTAGATCTAGGATCCAACTACCTATTTGAACTAGTTTGATCTTGTTTTTAGCTTTGATTTGGATTATCCACATTGATTCCCCCTCCATCCATGTTGGCAAACATCAAAATAAGGGGTGAAGTTTCAAACCTTCTTTTTGGTTCTTTTTGACCTACATGAAGCCAACAAGGTGCCCAAATTTTGATAGATTTGGCCTTGCATTACATTGGGTAGGCCCCATAACCTCAATTTTGATACTTTGAATGGCATAAAGTCCATTTTCCTTAGTTTCCATGCTAGGGCCACCCTTCCTAGCATGGATCTAATGTGGAAGACATTTTTAGGCTTAAAAGAGAAATCCCAAGGGTTAAAAATGATACCAAAACTAGCCCATTCCCTTCCCTAGTTAACTACATTGACATGCCAGCTATGACATATCCATCACCTCTCTACATTGTTCGAAATGTAATGATTGAGTAGAAATGTGAGTATACTATCTTAGCCATGCATTAGTGTATCGACCTAAATCGTCGATGTAAGGCTGGAAGGGAAAACAAACATCGAAAGATCATCGGACAGACATAGCGGACCCTGCCTTCGTCTAAGGGCAAGTTGGAAAAGGAAATGAAGGTAGAGTGCCTTGGATGGTCTACACACAAATCAATGAAGGACTTTCCTGAGCGTAGGCTATGGCCTACGCTCGGGTTATCACAACTGATCTTTTGAAATGTAAACAATACGCACGAAATATAAACAGAAACGTATGCAGAACTAGTATTTTAAAAAAATTTAAACTAAACGTAAAATAGAGCAAACAATATAATGTATGGAAAAATGAACTATATTGTATTACTTAGAAAGGATGTGCACTGGTCAAAGCATAGCTACATGTGTGTATGATAGGTCAAGTGCCAAGCCTCGGGGTGATGTGATGCATTTTAGAAGTACTTGGATACAAGGAGTCAAGTGTGCTCGAGCACCCAAGGATTGCTGGTCTGATTTTCCTAAGCCATCAACCTTCAAAATTTCCAACCCCATTTATGTAAATTGATAGGGTATTTATAGGGCTTGGTCGAGCTCGGTTGCGGAATTCATGGGTGAAATCAACGGTTGAGAGATGAGAAGAAAATGGATCTAGTAGCATAAGTCCAATGGATAGCTATGTGAGTTGGACATATGTGGGAAAGCTACATTCTTAACAAGGTTCATTGTATCTTACAGTGTGTGATAACTTACTCAAGCTAGCTTATGCTCATGGAAGCACATACAATTCGAAGCGTAAGAGCCTGACAAGCTCACGAATGATGAAAATTTACAATGAAATGATAATGTACAACAAGAGAAATTGACTCTGGCTCACTTGAAACTTCTGGATCTCTAAATTGACAATTGTAGGATGTTGATCTGAGTGGCTTTGTGGCTATTTGATGCATCTTCACATGACTAGAACTTCCAGCCTAAGTTGACTTTGTCCTAGCATGTCCTCAGTGTGTGCATGCTACACTCATGCTGCCATCGTGACTTCAGCGTGACCTTAGGGTGAGTGAGCTAGAACGACAAAGTTTCCACCAAATTTTTAATTTTTGAAGCCTGATTCCTAAACTATAGGGATTTCCTGACTATGATTGACCTTAAGAATGATTTGAAAATCAGAAATTGAGCCTGATGTGACTTATTTTAAGCCACTTTTGGGTAGCTTACGCTAGACTCATGTTGCTAGCGTGAGTGCAGTGTGACCACGATGTCAATTGCAAAAACTTGCAATTTTTGGATTTGAAATCTAGAATTCTGAAGGCTGAAATCTGAAGTTGTCAACAATGAGCCCTTTGTACTTTGGAAATCACATCATTTTGACTCAGTTTTAGGCTTTGAAAGTTGCTCACACTGCACTCACGCTGGCAGTGTGACTTCAGTGTGAGTGAGAAAAATTTGCACCTTTTGACCTAAAATTTGAATCCCTATACATTGAAACTTTGAACTAGGAACAACTAGCTTGATAGCGTGAGCAAGCTGGATAGCGTGAGCAACCTGGATGTATAGGGATTCAAATTTTGAATGTATAGTTCAAAGTTTCAATGTATAGGGATTCAAATGTATAGGGAATCCCTATACATTGAAACTTTGAACTAGGAGCTAGCTTGATAGCGTGAGCAAGCTGGATGTGAGCTCCATGCCTTAGTAAAATTTTACCTCCTGAATGCTCAAAAGGGCTTGAGTAGTTCTTTTTTCAAAGTTTTAGGCTGAAATTAGTGGTGTTTCATTGGCCCCTCTTTGTTGATTCTGGAGGAATTCACCCAAGAGGCATCGACAAAGAAGTGAAAAACACCATGAGCAACCAAGTACATGGGACTGAGGGAATGTAGTTCAAGATGCAAAGGGATTGGTTGTAACCAGGGGAAGCCAAGAGTTGGTCAAGGGTTATAATTTCTACTGGGATTGTGGGAGAGGGAATGCTCTCACATGAATAAGCTATATCTTTGGTCCTTGTCAATAGCCAATGTTCAGCAGACTCAGAGCCAAGACATAGGAGGTACGTTCTTTGGAGAAAAGAAACTCTTATAGAGTGCTTATAAGGCCCTTTGTAAATAGCCAAATCCACGACATGATGTGCAACATGATCTCTTTGAGATACAAGTGTAACTATTTTTCCAAGATAATTACCTTCTCACCTGGGGCTTGTATGAGAAAATCCAATAGTCTATGGTTTATGATGTCAACGAGGTCATGAAGACCTTTTCCGTGCATTTTGCTCTTTGACCTTTCTATTCTTCTTCTTTTAAATATTTTTCTTTTTTATTTTGTTTTTGTTTTTCTTTTATTTTTCTTTTTTTCTTTGGTCTTTTGAAAGAGCTTTCTTTTAGTGCCATGCTCATGTTTGAGTGCTTGCATTTTGTGTCATGCATCGTATTCAAGCGCTTGCATTTTGTGTCATGCATCGTATACTGTGTTTTGTGTTGCAACTACTTAGGAAGTTACAGTGTGCAACAATGTATCAAGGGTTCTGAGGTGAGTAGGATACAATCTATCTAGGGGATGTAGTTGACTAGGATAAGGGGGGCATGATGGGGAAATAGGGGATGTATCGATTTTTGAGAATGTACTTATGAATGGTTTGATTAACCCAGTTATGTGTGTGAAGAAAAATATGATACCTTGTCATCATGATGAAGTGCATCTATGCATGAATGCCTCAGGCGTGTCATCCTACAAACACAACTCCAAGAAGACAAGAAAAACACAAATGAATCAGTTAACTAAGCACTTTAAACAAGGAGATGGAGCCACCACATGAAATTTTCAAAGCCAACAGAATCATGAATAGCACCAGCCTCATTATGATCCATGAGACAAATTATGTAGCAAGTCTTTGTGGAACATGAACAACCAATTGTAGCAACACATCTTTTCAATTTTTTCTTGGTCATTGATGATGTTGCTAGTTTATAGTCTTAGCAGACTGTTGCAGGTTATTTTCATGTCATAACCCTTTGGATGGTGCTAGTTTAGTGTCGTAGCAGATGATGCATTGCTAGTTTATACTCATAGTGGACTATGAAGAGGCGAACCATTTTATAGTCTTAGGGGACTCTAGATGCTAGTTTCACATCATGATGGACAAATGTGAAAGTTTAGGGTCATACTAGATAGAGCTCTCTAATGTCAGTTTATTGTCATGACTCTAGGACATTCTATGGTATCAGTTTTAAGTCATGATGCTAAGGCTATTCTGTGGTATCAGTTTTAAGTCATGAAGCCAGGACTGTTCTGTGGTATCAGTTTTAAGTCACGAATCCAGGACTATTCTATGGTATCATTTTTATTAGACATAGTACCATTTTAGGTACAAGTGATTTTTAGGATTAGTGAACTCATTCCCTTGCATGTTAGCAAGTTTGAATGTTTCATTATTGTATGCCTTGGTGACTAAGTAAGGTCCTTCCTAGTTAGCTAAGAACTTATCTTGGTGTTCACGGATGGCTTTAAGGACTAGGTCTCCTTCCTTAATTCGGTGTTTATGAAAATCATGTTTATGTCATTGCCGCTGTTGTTTCTGGTACCACTCAATTTGATCAAGTGTTTGCACACGTTCTCCCTGCACCGAGTCAAGGTCAACAATGTGCAGTTCATTACTTTAACTTTCATCGAGGAGGCCTGAGAGAGCTATTCTCAATGAGGGAACCTATGACTCTAAAGGTAAAATAGCTTCAGACCTATACATGAGACTATATGGAGTTTTACTCATAGACATTCGATGTGTTGTTCTGTATGCCCACAATGCGTAGACCAGTTGTTCATGCCATTGTTTCTTGCTCTGATTTAGCATATTTTTGAGCAGCATGATGATAGTTTTGTTTGTAGCTTCTGCTTGAACATTTCTCTATGGGTAGTAAGGTGATGAAAATCCATGTTTAATACCCAGGCTTTCACAAAAGCTTTTAGAATCTGCACTGCTAAACTATGGCCCATTGTCAGTAATGATGGTCACTGGAATATCAAAATGGGTCATGATATTTTCTATTATGAAAGTGCAAATATGTTTTGAAGTGGTATTCTTAAGGGGAATAACTTCCACCCATTTTGTGAAGTATTTAATTGTAGTGATAATAAAGCTATGTCCCACAGAGAATGATGGCGTTATCAATCTAGTTAAGTCAAATCCCCATTTTTGGAATGGCCTTGTGATTTGTGTTGTGTGCAATTCATTAGGTGGCACATGTATTAGATTACCATGTTTTTGGAAAATGTCACATGTTCTGACCTTGGAGATGCAATCGTACTCCATGTGTGGCCAGTAGTAGCCTAAGTGCTTAATCTTTGTTGCAATTGCTTTAGGTGCTATGTGCCATCCACAAAGTTCTTCACAGACTTGTTCTACAATCATTTAACTGTCGATGCCACTAACGCACATCAGCAGAATGCCTTCATAGGATTTGCAATACAAGGTGTCTCCTATTAACGTATATTTCTAAGAACATTTTTGTACAGCGTCCTTCTAAGAATTTGTCAAGTGTTGTGAAGGTTCATCTCTTAGAAGGTAATCTTTTATGTCATCGTACCAATATATTGCATGTGTTGTGCTAATAGACGCTATAGGCATTTCATCAAGAGTGTTAATTATAGGTTTGACATAATTTTTTATAGAACTAGGTGATGCATGGAACATTTTGGGTGTCATGTTTAAGGCTAGTGTAGTGATTGCATCGACAATGGTGTTTTCGCTTCTAGGGACATGCTGTATATCCACTTCTACAAGTTGCCTTAGCAAATGTTTTGTCAAATCACAATACAGTTGCAAATGGAGAGCCTTACATGGGTAAACCTCAGTGACTTGATTAATGAATAATTATGAGTCACCTCGAACTACAGGACGTGAGATTCTCAAAGTTAACGCTTCTTGAAGACCTCTAAGAAGACCTTCATATTCTGCCACATTATTGGTACAAGGAAAGGTTAATCAATATGCTAAGGGTTGGATCTCTCCAGAGGGGTATGTTAAAATAGCTGCAGCACTTCCTCATCGGGAGGTTGAAGCTCCATCGAAATAGAGGATTTCCTTGTAGTTGTCAGGTACAGTGTCTATACTGTTTACATTCTCATCGGGAAACTCAAGGTTAACTATTGCTTGATGATGTGTTGGTGAGGCAGCTACCTTTTGTGGAAGATTGAGCAACATAGTGTAGGTTAAACTCTGTGATCATCACTTTCCACATAGCTATCCTACTCAACCAATAGATGTTGTTAATGATGGCATAGAGTACATTATCCTTGCAAATGATATAAACTTGATTGCGGAAGAGATAATGCTGCCATTTCTTCAAGGTGAAAACAAGGGCAAGGCATGATTTCTCTACATCGTTGTATCATTTTTCATAGGTGATTAAAGCATGGATTAGGTAATATACTAGGATCTCGACTCCACCTTGACATTTTTGACAAAGCATCGATGCAAAGGAAGCATCAAAATTTGCAAGGTAGATGTAAAAAGGTTTATCGCCTTGCAGGGGATAAATAGTTAGCAGTTGAGTCAGCTCATGCTTTATGTTCTTGAATGCTTCCTAACATTGTTGGGTCCACTTGAAATGCACATTTTTTTGTAATAGGTGCTGCATAGGTCTCAACTTATCTATCAACCTTTTGATAAAGTGTCTTATGAACTGCAGTCTACCTTGAAGACCACATAATTTAGTAAGGTTTTCTGGTGGTTGCATATTAGTTATTGCCTTAACCTTATTAGGGTCTACCCATATTCTTGTTTCTGAGACTACGAACCCAAGCATTTTTCCTATTTTGACACCAAAGACACATTTCTTTGGATTGAGTCTAAGGTCATATTTGAGATAATTTTTAAGCATTAGTTCTAGATCTTTTACATGTTGTTCAGTTGTTTTACATTTAACCACGATATCATCAATGTAATCGTTAAGAAAATTGAGCATGTAATCACTAAATATATATGTCATTGCTCATTGATCTGTAGCTCCTACATTTTTAAGGCCAAATGGCATCATCATATAGTAGAATGTGCTCTAAGGTGTCATAAAAGTTGTTCTGAGTTGATGTTCTGGATTGATTCTTATTTGGTTGTATCTTGAAAATCCACCCATAAAGGATAATAGTGCATGCCCAACAGTTGTGTTAATAAGTGGATCAATGCTGGGTAGTGGGAATTCATCCTTTATAGTGGCTATGTTAAGATCACAGAAGTCAATACATATGTGTATACTACTATTCTTCTTAGGGACTACGACAATGTTTAATACCCAATTGAAATAATCAATGACCCAGATGAAATTGGCTTTGTAGAACTTTGTGATTTTTGTATGGACTACTAATGCTACCTTGGGTCTAACCTTTCATGCCTTTTGTTTTACCGGTTTAATTTTTTCATCAAGGATGATATTTTCTTGGACGATTTGGGGATCTAATCTTGGCATGTCAGTATATGACCATGCAAATGTTTTTATGTTGTCTTTCAGTACTTGAGTGATATCACTGACAAGTTGTGAGTCTAGTAGGGTGCTTAATTTCAATGTTCTTACTTCACCATTAGATGTGGTAATGGGGACCTTAACAAGGGGATCTTCAATGATATTATTGTCTTCTAGATCCAAAGTCTTAGTTACATTTTTAGGCTTGTCTAACGTTTCTTGAGTGGATGCTATTAAATTAGTATAAGTGGATGGGTTTAGATCCAAGGATTTTGGATTGATTGCTCTTTTTTATCTCCCCGTATGGTCCACTGAGAGACAATGTTGAAAGGATATTCTTGGTGGCCATGTGCTTGCTCCTACCAATTTAAACAGGGAGCGAAGTAAGAGACACCTCCTTGGCGAAAGAGTTACTAAACGTAAATGAAGATAGGGTAATCAAACTATGTACTAAAAAAATTGGAAGACGTAGCAGTAGTAATGGCAGTTTTAAGGCCATATCGGGCCACATGGTAGTTTTAAGGTCATACCGGGCCACATGGCAGTTTAAGGCCATACCGGGCCAATAATATTCATGTTGACTTGTCATGAGTGCACAGAGCATTTTTTATTTTTGAAATTTTTTGTGAATGATAAGTTTATGACACTTTTGAATTTTATGAGTTTTTGAACTATTTATATATGTGTGTATATAGTTTTTTTCTTAGTTTTAACTTTTCATCCTTTCCTTTGCATAATGATAAATTTTTTCGGCCTCATCTCTAGAGGTTGAAATAATGAGGAATGCTAGGCCAACATAAAGTAAAGATGATATAAATGAAGACAAAATTTAGACATGATAAATTTAAATTTATAAAATAAGAGACAAGAAAATAAAATAGAATGTTTTAGGTTTAAAAGGGGGTTTTGAAGTGAAGGAAGGGCATTTTGTGGTAGCATGAGTTATTGGACTGTAGTGTGAGCTAGGAGTGCAATGTGAGCTACAACATCAGTGTTAGTGTGAGCAAAGGTAACCATGAAGGACAAGGGTAGAGGAAAGGCAAGTCGAGATAAAGGGAAGAGGCAGGCAGATTTGGCGATTGTGGAGGAGAGTGAAGAGCTTCTCCAACATCTCTCCCAAGCCAGGATTCGAATGAGGGATGGGGCCCTATATAGTTAAATTTGTTTTCTCTAGTTTTTCTCTAGAATTTTTGGTTGGCATTACCTAGATTAGAATTTTATGGCCATGATTTTAGGGGTTGTTTCAAGGTTTATTTGGGATTTGTGGAGTTAGCGTAAGTTCTTAGGGCATGTGTGCAGGGCTTGAGTGCCAAGAATGTCTAGGAAAGTGTGATCTTTTAAGGCTTCCTACATCATGGGCTTATGGGGCTTCTTGGTGATGTGGGGTTTTTGGGATTTTTGGGTTTTCTTGGGATCTTGGGCCGTAGGGTTTTTGGGGCTTTTTTGGGCTTCCTGGGCCAGGTTTCTTGGCAGCGTGAGTGTCAAAAGAAGATAAAGCCATTGTGAGTGCAGGGGAAGGCTGGCTTTCTTTTTTTCTTGTAGCATCAGCCATGTTATTGGGAGGTTTCCATCATCAATTTTTCCTTTTCTTGTGCCAACATGCACACAAATTTCTCTAGGCAGTTTGAGCTGTCAGTTCCAGCATGAGTTTGGGTGAACAAGCCCTAGCATGAGCATGAGTTCGGAACATCAGCATGAGCAGTGTTAAGGGGGAGAATAGGAGTTTTTAGGGTGACCACCAGGATGTAGGGTAATGTGAGCATAGGGTCTTCTAGGGCAGTGTGAGCTGAAGAGTTGCTGGTCTAGAATGTGGATCGCTGGGAAAAGCCTCAATGTGATCTGCTGGGAATAGGCCCTAGCGTGAGTATAGGCCCAAATGATTAGCATGAGTTGGGCCATCGTGAGTCCTCAATCATGAGTTGTTTGGCCTTAGTGTGAGTTTGCTGGAAGGTCGATCATGAGCTAATGCTAGAGCAGTTTGAGCATAAGCTAGAATGTGAAGACGTGCGTTGTTTGCTGGATGCCCATTATTTGCTGGTTTCATGTTTATACCTTGTTTTTTCTCCTGAGATGGATGATTTAAACCTTGCTTTAGTGAGTGTTTTGTGCTTTTGTATGAATTTATTGTGAAATGGATTTTGATGTACCCAAGTGAGCATTAGATACACTAAATAGATATTTGTGTCTTTGTCTCATGGGGTGCAGCTATGCATTCAAAGTATTTGTTTATGTGATTTTTGGTTTATGTGGTTTTGACCTATTGTTAGCACTTAGATTCTTTACTTACCTAATGTTTTTGGCTGTGTACAAGGGACACAAATCTTCTCTCCTCATGGTTGAGCTTGTTGGTGTACTTACTTGGTTTGGCCCCTTTGGACTGGACACACCTCCCTATGACATGTGCATCGGGCCCCATATGATATGGTTTCTCCCCGGTGTTAGTTTGTTTTTGTCCTTCATCCTGGAAAATTTTACTATGGTTATATGGTCTCACTTGAGTAAATATTTGGCTTGTGATATCATCGAGAAAGCGTTGCCTGAGTCTACATAAGGCATGCTTGCTTTATCACTGATATTGATGAGGGACTTTTTAAGGTTGGGGGAGGCCCTGCTGAGGGTCCTAAATCTACTCATCCCTTGACTCGTGTGTGCGAGTTGTCCTCTTCTGCTCATTACAATAGCAGCAACACACTTTTCTTAGCCTTCTGTGTGCATACTCTATTCCAGAATCCACTTGGGATAGTATATAGAGTGGACAGGTCTGCTTCTTTACACTTTACTTTAATTTGTGATTCCTTTTTAAATTTTATATCATCATCTAAATGTAAATGTTGTTTTCCTATCCAGGCCCTACTTTGATGAACATGGGATGCATGATGATGATGGTGGGCTTTCCTTAGTGCACACAACACTAGAGACATTCATGGTGGACCCCATTCTTCATGCCGTAGTACTGGACCAGGCAAAGGTGACTATCGTTGACTATCATAGGCAGTTTTCAAGAGCCTTCGAGTGTTTCCAAGTTCGTGGTTGGTTATAGAGGATTGATCTTCTAATGGGCTAATTTTTCCTCAAAGAATCGATCCTACACCTACCCCACCTACGCCCCTTACTGATGGTAAATGACCACACTCTAGACACCATTTTCTTTTTTTCGTTGCATTATCATGTACTATGGTTTTAACTCTTTTCTCTATGTTTTCTTTTTAAAATAGCTTTTCTCCACAAAGAGTTACTGTTATAACAGGGTGCACTGAGGCCACCCTTTTTATGAAATTTGGGGAGGTAGAGCAGTCACAATAATGGTTGCAGAAAAAAGCTTCTAAGTTGATGATCAGCCGCCTTACCCAGGTGGGTCTGATAGACTTGTTCATAGCTTTGACTCCTAGTATTTTGGTTACTAAGATGATCACCATTGTTGATTTTTTCAATGATGATGCTTCTGATTTTAGCATGTAGGTTTGAGAAGTCAAGGTATGTTTTCACCTGACCACTTAATTCCTTTTTGATCTTTTTGGCATGCCCATGGATGGTGCCAAGGTGACTATAGATAGGGAAACTAAAGAAGGCTAGGTCATAAGAGAGCTTGAGTAGTGGTTAGGTGTGTCTTGGGGTCCTAAGGGCTTTTCCATGTGAGATGATACCTGATTAATGGAGATGAACTTCTTGTATCCTCTCTTCCGGGCATGAGCATTCCCCAAATCTCTTTCTCAAGGAAGAAACCTTGGGATTGAGTCTACGCATGTCATGCATGCAGGTTTTAGAGATAGGCATGCACTATAACTGGGCACAGTTTCTTGTATCTAGTTTTCATGAGGAGATCATTAGGTTACGTCCAAACATCCATGCTAAATCCCATTTTACATTTGCTTTCTTTGCAGGGTATCTACATAGGTTTGCTGAGTTCCTAGTAGTTTATGATGATAACCGCTATGTTTTAAGGGATCATTCACAACTGTCCCGCCTTTGGATTCACCATTTGTTTAGCACCACTAGATCCCAGGACCCATCAGAAGACATTGAGGAATCAGTGTCAGTTAATAGTGGAGGTGTGGCCAGCCATTCCCATCATTCCCATGATAGTTTGGGATTGGAACTGCCTAGGCTACACACATTTGTTAAAAGGGCTGAACGTTTGATTGGTGAGACTGTTGGGAAGTCCAAGATGAGGTGAAGAGGAAAGAACGTCCAAGGGAGCCTACTCTAAATGTGATACCACCAAGAGCAAAGAAGATTCGGTTTCTACTACTAGTGAAGGGTAAGAATTTTTATTGTTATATATTTATTATTATTATTTATTTATTGTTACTTTTTGCCTATGTGTTATATATACTATGTTATATTAACTCTGAGATTCTGGACTTATCAGAGGAAAGTCCTGAGAGAGAGAGAGAGGCATTGGCCCTAATGGTTGATCCTAAAGTGGTTGTGATAGGGCTGGAGGAAGAAGTGAAAGAAAGAGAAGAAATGATAGAAGAACCTCCAACCTCATAAGAGGAAGATGTTACAAATGTCATGGGGATGAAGCTTGTGGAGGCTTTGGATGTGCTTAGGCACTCTAGTGATGAAAGAGGTGTCTTCAATGCCTTCTTTGATGGATCTTTGCAGCCTAGTGATCTACCCAAGTTAAACAACAAAGGGTTTTTTGATATGTTCCTTTTAACATGTTTTGTACCCTTTAATTTTCATGTGTTTTTCTTGATTATCTTGATTATTTCTAGCGTTAGAGGTAGATGCTAAGATTTCTAAGGCACATACATCTTAGGTAGAGGTGTCAGGATCATAGGTTTCAATCGAGATGACCTTCCCTACTTTTCTTACACCAACCTACCAACTAAGATTATGGCTTGAGATGCCTAGTAAAATGGACTTTGTTAAAGGAATCATTAATGATGTGGTAGCTCACCTACAAGAAGCTCATCCAGAACTAGGTATATGTGTATTATGTATTATGCTAAGTGTCTAGGTTTATTATGTTTCTTTGCATTCATTATTTATTATAGCTGATTCATATGTGTGGTACTTACATCTGTAGGCACCATGCTCCAGTGGGATCCTTCTAAAGCTACTCACATTGATGCCCTCCCTGACTTGCTAGGGAATATTGAGCAAGTCCCTAGGAATGTGTACAATGTAGTTTCTAGTTGCGTCATACAGAATGCCAAGTTGCCTTGGACTTGTAGGCATTTGGTTGAGTATCCATGAGAAAAGGTCCATTCATTGAAGGAAGCTCTAGCAAAAGAGAGAGAGGAGAAAAGGGATCTCCAGTCCTGCTATGATCTTGCTACTGCTAGGTTTTCTGACGATAGCACTTGACACACATCTGAAATCACCTACGCATGTTACTAGAAGATTTTGAATAGCAAAGTATAGATGACATAGGACTTAGTAGAAAAAAGAGCATAGATGGATTTTTTGAATAGGAAATGCCACGATTGGAAGTCCTTTGCTGCAAAAGTACAAAAATGGGGCCAAGACCAAAAGGAACATAAGAATCAATATAAGAAATGGTTAAAGGAGGAGTCGGTTGAACACTACTAGATGGAGATGTTCATCAATGGATTAGGCTTGCAGCCTACTTATGATAGGTTCATTGAGTGCACCGAGGTGGAGGGATCTCCCGAGAGAATCATTGCTACTACCTCCAAGAAGGCTTCTACTAGCATGTTCTCTCTTGAGCAGCCTACATGCACTTCAGTGGACAAGGGCAAAATATTGGTTGGCATTGATCTTAGCCTGGAGGAGGATTGGAAAAACATGCCCAAGGAGGAGATTCTATGGTGTTTGGAGGCCAACTTAGGACCCTCCTCATTTGTAAGTATTTTATTTTGACATTCATTTTTGTATGGTTTTATTATTTTCATTATTAGTGTTACTATTTTTTTAGTTTTGCATTTATGATTTGCTTTACTACTCTTTCCTTTTTTTTTGTTTCTTGTTTCCTGTTTGTTATAGGTGTACTGTCCGAAATCGTCGGTGAGAGGATGGAATGAACGGAGACCGAGAGATCTACAAATGAAATAGTAAGACCCTACCTTCACCTGAGGGCAAGCTAGAAATAAATGGAGGTAGAGTGCCTAGAATGGTCCACGTGCAGATCAAACGAGGACTTCCCCAAATGTACACAATTGCAATGAATAGGATTATACGTAGACAAGTGCAAAAATGAACGTAAATGAATGAAAACGAATGTAAACTGTTTAAATGATACATACTGAAAATAGAAGAAATGTGAATAGGAACAATAATGTAAATTGTAAGAATCTGGGCAATAATGCAAACTATTTGTATTGATAAAAAATTAGAATGTGCATCGGTCAGAACACATTTGTGGTTTGGTCACAAGGCAGACGTTTAACCCCGATGGATGAGAGCAGGTGCTGGGAAGATGCAGGTTTTGGATTGCAGGTGTACAGCGTCCAGTCTGTATGAAGCCCAATGTATGAGATTGATACCTAGATCTCCTAAGTGTGTTAGATTCCAATTTTTCAAACCCTGATATAGTGGAAAAATAGAAGATTTATAGGGTTTTGGACATGAGATTCGGATCTGGGAGAAGATCATTGGCTGCAGGGTAAGAAAAATTCGGATCGGGTGATAGGTGTGTGCATTGACCAGATGCACAGAAATTGTTACAATGTATAGTGTAGCATCCAAAATCTATTATGCTGGCGTGCATAATGGCCAGCGTAAGAACTTCAAACACTGAAAAAAATTTCAAAAATGCAACAAATATTAATGTGCAAGCATGGATCTAGGTGTCTGGCCTCTGAATATGTAGTTCTATGCTATTTTTTATGCTGCTAAAGCCTCCAACATGTGTGGATCTAGCTCTAATGTGTGTGCATCCTATTCTAGCATCATCGTCTAGCATCCAGCATCCAACATCCAACGTATGAAAGTGTTTACACTGGGCTTACACTGCTGGAAGCATGCCAATGTGACTAACATCATCTAACCTGAAAATAGTGCATTTTGAACCTATTTTTGACCTGTGAAACCCATTTTTAGAGTAGATATGCATGCCATGGATCATGAGGGTTCTGTGTGCCAAATTTGGGCTGATTTGGATGTCGTTTTGGCCCTTTTTTGGTTGATTACGCTGGGCATTACGCTGTCCAACATTTGAAAAAGTAACCCCAGCATCACCAAGTGTTTCTACCCTGGTTTGAGCTCCTTTTTATACACTGATGCCTATTTGATGTTTCTTGACTACTTCTTGCTCTCTAGGGTGGCCTAGGTGTAATTTTTGACTCTGTTTGCCTACCATTTTTGGCCTGTTTGGGTTTGTTACATTGTTCATACGCTGTGTAGCGTCTGAAAAAATAACCCCAATGTCACCAAGTCAAAATGGCATATTTGAGGATCAAATTTNAAAAAAATAACCCCAATGTCACCAAGTCAAAATGGCATATTTGAGGATCAAATTTGGAGTTTTTAAAGCCTGTGAATAAGTATGTGTGCTACCAGTCCCTATGGGTTGCTCTAGTGTTGAAGATGCTACATAAAAATGCTTGTTCTACCCTGTTTTTGCTTGGTTACACTGTGCTTACGCTGTGCAGCGTCTAAAAAAGTAACCCCAACGTCACCAACTAAAAATACCTCATTTAAGGCCCAGATTTTGATTTTCTAGAGGTTGGGAGCTATTGGGGGCCTTCATGAAGGTCATGGGAGGTCCTTGTGCTTGATTTCAGCCTATTTTAGCTCAGTTTTATGGCTCCAAAAGTTGGTCACGTTGATCCTTATGCTATGCAGTGTAAGCTAGTGTGACCAAAGTGTACTTAGCTCAAACTAGGCATCTTGAGCTCCGAAATTTTGATTCTAGATGCCAGAAGTTGGTGTAGTTACCTGTGGACCCCAAGGGGACCTTGCCTATTGAATTGTGAACCATCATGGGCTATTTTGGAGGACTCCAATTTTGATCATGTTGTATTTATGCTTGGGTAGCTGCATGACTTAGCTTGAATCTTGTTTGAAAGTGCTAGGCCAAACTTTTGTGGTGTTTTCAATAGGGGCATGTTAATGATGGAGCTAGCCCCAGTGGAGCGAGAGTGGATGATGAAGAGGATCTTGGGGACCAGCCCCCTCCATGAGCTTATTTTTAATTAGACTTTAGCTATTAAATGTTTTGGATTTTTTAATGTTTGATGGAAACATATGGTTGACAAATGTAATAACATGGACCTAGCTATGGCACAACGTGTTGGGATTTTACTACCATATTAATGTATCATTTTTTTTTGTTTTCTCTTTTTTTATTTACTTTTTTAGGTATTATCGTGAACATATGTGTATAGCTAAATGCAAAGTGGGGGAACAGAATGTGAATCAACACTCGTAAAAGAAGAAAGTAACGAGAAGGCATAGATCGAGACTACAACTTGTATTATTTAAACTAAAATTTGACATAACATAATGAATGTTTGTAAACTTGCGATGTATTGAATCCTAGTTTAAAGCTATTTTGGGCATCAGTTTAAAGTCATGGTGGACTATTGCATTGGTTGTTAAAGGAAGAAGGATCACCATTTTTATGCCATAGTGGGCCAAAAGCACTAACAGTTTTAGAAATCTTTTAAAAGGAAATCGGCCATTTCTGACTATGGCTAGTTTAATTTCATTGATGACGTTCACTGGTAGTTTAACGTCATACCAAATGATTGGTAGTTTAACGTCATTCCGGACATCTAGTGATTCGCTCTAGTTCTTGAACTACCTCTTAACCTTTTGTAGCTTAACATGTGGGGTTGGGTATGTAGGTATGATCTTATACTTACCTTCCCCTTCATTGGTGATGTCAAAGGTTAATTCCAACCAAGAGACATATGTAGGAATGGCTCCTATGTTTGTGTCATTTGTGCTTCCTCGGTTTTAGTAGGATTGTGAGTTAACGTTGGGTTCATTCCTTGAGGTATGCTCATAGTTCCTTACTTAGGCTCAATGAACTCAATTTCTAACTCTTGATCTACCTCAGGGTGTGAGAAAGTGAATGATACTATTGTATCCCCATGTATGATGATTTCACTGCCCTCATAAGGTAGGTCGATCTCCTAATGGATTGGTGAGGATATAGATCTAATCTAGGCTAGCTAGGAACATCCTAGGATCAGGTTAAGTCCTGGAATTTCATCAACCTCTACGAATTCAGCTGACATGGGGAAGTGGTCCCCAGCTATGAAATATAATGTAACCATACCTTTCACACCAACACGGGAATCACTGAAGGATTTTAGGAAAGAGCTTTTCATGGGCTATATTTGTTTAGTAAGTCCTAGTTTTTCAATGACGGGAAAAGGTATTATGTTTGTCACCACTTCGTGATCGACATGCACCCTACATATCTTGAAATGATTGACCTGTATCATTATGAACATAGGGGCTGTGGTGACTTCTCCTATTTTCTCATCTAGCTTAATGTCCTTAGCACAAAATTCTAGGGACATAGTCCTTAATTACTAAGGTTGCGGGGACAATACTACATAAATGGATGGTTCATCTGCAGGGAGGTCCTCACTAACAAGGATCGAAGTCAACATCCGTACGAGAGGTTCTCAATGTACTGGTGAAGTCATTACTAGCTTATACAGACTTAAAGAAGTGTTCTTTTTTTAAGGCTTGTGTGACTTGGGTCAACGTGCTTGCTAGGTCTTTATCTTTTGGGGCACCCTTTTTTGTGGAGATTTGGTCGATTTGACCCAACATTTGTATTTCTCATCAAGGAATTTTTGTGTTGGTATATGAGGATGCTAGGTTCGGGACACAACCGATGACATTACCCTCATTTTAATGACTCATACTAGGCTCATTAATGAAAAGACTCATGGGAACAACATTTAGCAGTGTGGGTTTTGGTGGTCCTAATTTGTGCTCATGGTTTTCTCTTTCCAGGGGCTCTCTTGTTAGTCTATCAGCAAGATGTTCTCGTAGTGGTCATCAGGGAACAGAGGTGGGTTATGTGTCAGGATTCTTTGGTACCTAGATCACAAAGGGAGTAGGTAATTTTTTAAATGGTGTGGTTGTTGCTGCAATAGATGGAGGTACATAGATAATGAATTGTTTTTGTGGTGTAGGGAATGTGCGTATGATGAAAAGGATTTGAGGAGATGTTGGAGTAGGTGTGTTTTCTGAAGGCCTATGAACCATAAAAGGTTTTTGTGGGACGTCCTGTCTGTTCTCCACATGGATAGTATTAATCACATATGGTGCATCATTGGTATTGAGAGGATCCTTATAGACTCCCATAGGTTGATTTTTGGGTCTTACTGGGTTTTCCTCATCGAATACTACTTCACCCCTGTCAACCATGTGTTGTATATCCTATTTCAAGGTGAAAGAGTAATCAGTCCCATGACCACACCATTGGTGATATTCACAAAACCTATCCAATCTAAATCCTCTTGGAATGGGGGTTCATTAGCTATTGCTAAGGCTGGGTTGTTGGCCAACTCACAAAATTGATCATGTTTTTGAGATGCTGTGGGAGACATTTATTTATGTTTGATTAACTTGGCCTTTGGAAGTTGATCAAGCAATTGTGAAGGTTTCATAGGCAATGGTGTATATTGAGCAGGGTCTTTTCTTTCGAATGTATCAGCATGACTCATGTTGGTGTTTCTATTTGAGGAAGTTTCAGGTGTAGGTGTAGGGGTGTTTCTTTTATAGCCATTTGGGATAGTGGGTTGTTTTCCCTTTTGTCCTAGATGGTTAGGTTGGGTTGCCTCGGCCACTGCTGCTATCGTTGTTTTGGATTTATCTTTCCTTGTATGTTGGCTCTTAAAGGTTGAGTAGGCTGGGTCATTGCTTGTTTGTGTCGCCTCTTCTATGTCCTTAATTTTCACAAACACTTGGCTTAATGTGAGGGCTTTCAAATAGTAAACCTTAGACTTAATAAAGTCATTCATGGCTATCTTAAGGATGGTAAGAACATATGTTTCAGGGATGGGCTCATGAAGTTTATTCAAAGCTACACTCCACCTTTGGATAAATTTTTGTGTTGGCTCTAATGGCGCTTGTTTAATTTGAATCAAGCTATCCAACATGGATTTAGGTTTTAGATTGTACTTAAAACATGTGAAAAATTGGTGCAAAAAGTCCTCTATAGAAGATATGAAGCTGCAAGGCAAACCTCGGTACCAGTCTAGGGATTTTCTGGTTAAGGACATAGTAAACACATGCTGAATTACATGGGTCCATGCCTGAAGCAATAGACATTTTGTTCAAAATGTTACTAGGTGAGCATTTGGATCTCCCTCTCTATTATACTTGGTTAGCTGGGGTAATGAAACTCCCTTTGGCAAGGTTAACGGTGAAACTGAGGGGTCGATTGGATCATCTTAATAGAAGTCTGGTACCTTGACTTCCTTGGAGTTTACAATTTTAAGGTGCTTTAATTCTTCTGCTAATAAGTGCATCATTTTTTCTATGTCTGCCCACTCTTGGGTGGTAGGTAAACTAGTGGGTTGAGTTGGTGGTGGTTGATAATGATTTGATTGTTGCATCGCTTATGGAAAGAGAGATTTTTGGACTGTCCTTTGTTGTGGTGGGATGACATTCAGGGCTAAGACTATGAGGTGTGGTGTGCTATAGTGAGTAGATAGGTTTTGCTGAATAGCTGGTGGAACCCACTACCTAGCCACAGGTTGTGAAGTGATCAATGGTGCTTGCTGGATTTGCACTTCATGTATGTAATGGGTGGACATGGAAGCTGGTATAATTGATGGCATCCCAATTACTTTAGGTTGAAAGGTCAATCCTACAGTAGTTTTTGGAAGAGGTTGTTCGGATTGTATTTGTAGAGGTATGATGGAAGTGGACATGTTAGATTGAATGTTGAGCTTGGAGAAGATGGGAATGGAGGTGGGTACTTCTTGCAGAGAAGATCATGATGGAAGTGTAGTCTCTTCCAAGAAGGGTTGGAACAACGAGTTTGTATGGGCATGGGGACTGATGGTATGGTATGAATCCCCATGTTTAGATTGGGCTGTGAATTCATCTTCCTCATCTCCACCCCTAAGGCTCTATTGGAGGTGGCTGTAAAGCATGGCTTCTTGCCATGAGAAGCTGGAATATGAGTCTATGATGGTGTTTATAGAGAGGGATTATATCAAATACTGAGGGGATAAACTCATGACCTCCTTTGTGAATAAGTTCATAGTCTTGCTTCACTTCTCTCTCTACATGATCAATAGGCAAGTTGGCTTGGATCTTAACACAGATGAAGTTATACTGTTCAGGTGTAAGAGTGGCATAGGTATGGTCTTTGCCCTGTAACCTGAGTCACTGGCGCATAGGGCCTTGGTGGTTTATCTATTCAATAATAGTTATGGATTCCATAGCAATCACAGGGTTCGAGGTTTCAGCCCCAAAGTTAGAGATCAACAATGTCACTAGACTAATTTGGAAGGATTCCATAGTGAGTATAAGTAAGCTTCACTAGACAAGTTGAATGTGAGCAACTGCAGCATGATTGGAAAATAGTGTGAGCGGCTGCAGCATGAGTCAACTGCAGCATGATTGACAAATAGCGTGAGGGGCTACAGTGTGAGGTATTGGGGGTGGACAGGATGGGTGAGTCAAGCTGGCATGTAAGCTAGACAGACAAGCTTTTTAATTTTAGCACTTCTTCTATGCAGTGTTTGGACAGGTAGCGCAATCAACATTTTGACAGGAAACAATAAGCAATGAACAATTTAGGCCCTCCTTCTAGCACCAATTTACTGTACTAACCTAAATTTTCGGTGTAAGGATGGAAGGGAAAACAAACACCAAAATATCATTGGATAGACACAGCTGACCCTGCCTTCGCCTGAGGGAAAGCTGGAAAAGGAAGCAAAGGAAGAGTGTCTTGGATGGTCTACACGAAAATCAACCAAGGACTTCCCCAAGCATAAGCTATGGCCTGCACTGGGGTTATCGTAACTGATTTTTCGAAATGTAAATAGTACACATGAAATGTAAACAGAAACATATGCAGAACTGGTATTGTAAACAAAACATAAACTAAACGTAAAACATAGCAAACAATATAATGGCTGGTAAAATGAACTATATTTTATTGCTAAGAAAGTATGTGCAATGATCAAAGTGTAGCTACATGTGTGGATGGCAGGTCAAGCACCAAGCCCTAGGGTGATGTGATGAATTTTAGAAGTACTTGGATACAAGGAGTCAAGTGTGCTTGAGCCCCCAAGGATTTCTATTTTGAGTTTCCTAAGCCATCAACCTTCAAAATTATCAACCCTGTTTATGTGAATTAATAGGGTATTTATAGGGTTTAACTAGGCTCAGGTGCAAAATTCATGGGTGGAATAAACAACTAAGAGATGAGAATAAAATAGATCTAGTGACACGTGTCCAATGGATAGCTATGTATGAGTTGGACATTTGTGAGCAAGCTACGTTCTTGACTAGGTGCATTGTATCTTAGAGCGTGTGATAACTTACTCAAGCTAGCTCATGCTCATGGAAGCACATACAATTTGTAGTGTAAGAGCTTGAAAAGCTCACAAATGATGGAAATTTACAATGAAATGATAATGTACAACAAGAGAAATTGACTCTAGCTTGCTTGAAACTTTGGGATCTCTAAATTGACTATTGCAGGATGTCAATCTGAGTGACTTTGCAGCTATTTGATGTGTCTTCTCTTGACTAGAACTTCCAACATGAGTTGACTTTGTCCTAGTGTGACGTCAGCGTGTGCATGATACACTCATGCTGCACTCACGCTACCAGTGTGACTTCAACATGAGTGAGCAAGAATGACAAATTTTCCACCAAATGTTTGATCTTTGAAGCCTGATTCTTGAAGTGTAGGGATTGCTTGACTATGATTAACCTTGAGAATGATCTAAAAATCAGAAATTGAGCTTGATGTGCATTATTTTAACCACTTTTGGGTAGCTCACACTGGACTCATGCTGCCAGCGTTAGTGCAGCATGACCACAACATGAATTGCAAAAACCTACAATTTTTGGATTTGAAATCTAGAATTCTGGAGGTTGAAATACGAAGTTGTCAACAATGATCCTTGAGGATGACTTGCACTTTGGAAATCAGATCATTTTTACTTAGTTTTGGGATGGCAGCGTGACATCAGCGTGAGTGAGAAAAATTTGCACTTTTGACCTAAAATTTGAATCCTTGTATGCTGAAACCTTGAACTAGGCATAATAGTAACCCCTAGGAATGCCTTGCATCCTCAAACTAAGCCACCTTTGACTTGATTCTGATGATGTTTGGAGTTGCTCACACTGAGGATAAGCTAGCTTGACAGCGTGAGCAAGCTAGGCGTGAACTCCATGCCTTAGTTAAATTTTTCCTCCTAAATGCTCGAAAGGGCTTGAGTTCTTATTTCAAAGTGTTAGGCCAAAATTAGTGGTGTTTCAATTAGTTTCCCATGAGACATGATACACTAAAGTGAAGAAGTATTGTCTAGCATTAGTCTCCTCATTGAAGAAATGGAGATACTACCTCTTGAGAAGCCAAGTCGATGTCATTTGCAAAGACAACATCCTTAGAGCCATGAAAACATCTACAAAAGTAGTATAGCTCAATGGAAAGAGATACCAATGAGATTTGACCATCATTACATCTTTGAATCCTTAACAAAAGGTTAAGCTATAGTCGTACAACTCACTATTTTACATGTTGATGAACATGTAGGCATAGATCTTAAGTTTCTTGATGAACATGTTAACATTGTTAGCCAAGTGCCTAAGGACTATGAGGTGATCATTCACTTTGAAAGGGATTCAATTGCCCATGGAGCCAATGCACTGGCATCATAATATTTCCATATAGTAAAAATTGATCATTTTCCTATCATTTTGAGTTTCTATGTACCAATAACATAGTGGAGTATGAGGATTTGAGAAAAGGGATGATGGTAGCTTATGACCTAGGAATCAAGTAGTTAATAATCAAAGGCGATCCCCAACTTGTGGTCAACTAAGTAATCGAGGTATATGCATGTAAAACCAAATATTTACGACCTTACTATGACCTAGGGAAGCAATAGTTACAACAAATTGTAGACATTGATATCTAGCACATACCCTAAAATGAGAATGCCATAGCCAATGCAATTACAACATTAATGCTCAGTGTGATGCTAGATGTATTTAGCAAGTTATCCACCTTAACTATGGATTGTGCTATTCCCATCATCTAGAACACTTATGATACCTTTATGGTCATAGTTGATATTGCTCCTACCAAGGAGTGGTATGATGATATGAAATTTTACATTTTACATTGTGAATACTCATAAGGCCTGACTACTGCTCAAAAGAACACTATGCGCAAATGATTGAAGTAGTATGTCATGATAGGAAATAACACATTATGTTGATAGTCCTATGATGATGTATTGTTAAAGTGCTTGGGTAAAATTAAACCATAATAGTCCTAGAATAGGTTCATGAGGGTGCTTTTGGGGGACATATAAGATGTAGAGCTATTGCTACTAAAATTAGATGGTTAGGCTATTACTATCCCTATATGGAAAGTAACTACCTCTAAAAGGTTAATTGTTGTGACATGTGCCAATGGCATACAGAAACACCACCAAATTTGGGCCACCTCATCTGGATTGCAAATTTGTCTAAGTGTCAACACAAGGAAAATTTTCTTTAAGTGATGAGACTATGGTCACCATTACTAGGACTATGCTCTAGAGAGTAGTCAATCTAGTTGACACAAACAGTCCAAATTTGCAAGATTTTTCTAAGTGTCGATAGCATCTACAAATTTTTCTAGGCGTGGGGATTGTGCTCTTACTCCCAGGACTACAATCTAGAGTATAGTTAATGTAGTTAGCATACCAATGGCTGATTTTGCAAATTTCCCTAAGTGTCAAGCTAGAAGCTATCAAGCTCGCTTGGGATGGAAGAAATAGTTTGAAAATTTTTTTAATTACTATAACTATGCTCTAGAGCGTACCCTACCTAAAGACACTAGTTTTGAAAATTTGCATAAGTGTCAAGCCAAAATCTATCAAGCTGGCTTGGCATGAAAAAAATAGTTTGGAAAAATTTATAAATGCTCCCTACTTCACTCTAGAGTATAGTTAGCATTGGAACACAAGTTTTGCAAAGTCTATCCAACTGTTGGGACTACACTCTAGAGCATAGTCAGTGTAGTCTACCAAAACTACCTTCAAAAGCCTTCAAAACATAGCAGCAACCTTCATCGTAGTCCCAACACCTCTCTAGCAAGTAGGATTAGCAACTTGCATTCCTTTTTGCACCCCCCATTTTTTGCAAAATTGCACATATGCTTGACATCACTCAAGAGACTAGACTGCATAGTCTCCAAAATTGCACCATTTTGGATTGTTTTTAGGTACATTGTGGTCTATTCAGCACTTGCATAGGTAGTTTTGTAGTGTAGTCACAATTTAGTAGTGTCACAAGGTCCATTAAAGCACACTAGTAGAACATCATTTACTTCAGTGGAGAGTGTAGTTGGGTGTAGCATAGTCCCAACTACCCCTTTGCCATGTGGCACCTAATCCATAATTGATGCAACCCTAACACTATAAATACCCCAACAGTTCACATTTAGGGATTGGTAAATTTGAATGTTGGCATTCCTAGCAATCTTTGCATTCAGGCACACTTGACATTTTGGCAAACTACAAGCAAGTACTTAGCACCCTTGCATACCATTGAGGATATCGTAGATTACTATAGCCCATAGGACACTACAAAAACCAAGTCAGTAGGCACAAACTTCATAATGGATGTTAGACTTTGTAGCCTAGACACCTTGAGACTATGACTACACTACCTACTATGCTTATTTGTACACTGTGTATCTCCTCATCTTTCTTATAGTTAAATACACTCCCTAGTTTGGGATGGTGCTACTTTCTTTCTCCCTCAATTCCTATGCATTTTTTAGCATTTTCTCTTGCATTTTAGCATTTTACATACATTTGTTTACTATTTTCTACACATACTTGTGCATTTGCACCTTCATCTTGCATAAAAAATCTTGGCTACCTTTTTTGACATCGTGAATGCTGCAAACAACATGTAAACACCTATCATTTGCTCTAGCATCACACTCTATAGGTCCTAGTTCAATCGACAAGATCATTCTGGGCATCCCATCTCTATTTCTAGTAGTCTCTCATGCAAATGTAGGGTAAACCTATCCACACTGCAAACCACTTGGTGTATCGTTCCAACCTCTAACATTTTTTTTGCCATATTTTTTAGTGCTAGAAGGAGGGCCAATGTCATTTCCTTCTACGATCTTTGTTGGTTGTTATCTTGCATGCTCCCTCCACTACTATTGCTAACTCTAGGCTAACTTAGGCTCAACACCGCTATGTGCCTTCCATGGTAGTAGCTAGGTCTGAGGCCAGCATAGGAGTTATCTATGAATTGGTTGTTGTAGACTTGATCCCATCATTGGTTCCCTTGGAACTTCGCTCAACAACCTCTAGAACCTACATCTTACACTTAGCTAAATTCTGATAGCTCAGAAGAGTGTAGTTGACTCTCAGTCTAGAGCATAGTTGAAGCTTAGAATAGTGAGCATAGATCTAGAGTTAGCCATTTTAGTAGCTTTCAAAGTTAGTCATTTCTTTTTCAAATTTACAGCTCGCTATTTTCTGCAAAGTTTTACACTTAGCTATTTTTCTTGCAACTTTCATACTTAGCTATTTTTTTTAGCCAATAAATTTTTCGTTTACTCTTTGCATCATGAACCCTAAGCAACCTTCAACCTCCACTCTAAGTACAATTGTTGCCCAACCCATTTAGCAAGAGATCAAAATTGACCATCCTACCAATCCTACCATGGTAGGACAAAGGAAATCACTTAGATTGCATAACCTATCTCCCATGTGCGTGATCCTAAACGAAGAGTAGTATGAATTCATTTCTGTGAAGTTCCAAGTAGGTCTATTCATAGACCACCAGGAAATGAAGGCCAAATGAAGTTATGAGCTTGTACACTAGAACAGAAGGGAATACTTCCCCAATGTTGTGGATTTCATTTCACTCACCAAGACTTATTAGTGGGTTCTCACCTAGCTCATCCAAGCCAATGAGTATGAGGTAGGAACCAACTACAAGGAGCCCCTATAGGGAGAGTAGGATGAGTTTGAGGCTTATTCAGAGCACGAGGACTCATTCCATACCTCTTTTCAGTGGATAACCTTCACCTTTGTTTCTCCACAATCTCAACACTTATCTTCCCAAAGATAGTTATAAAATCAGTGTCACCTTCAAGATCTATGCCTATAGTGGCAAGCCATCACACATAGTTCCCATACCAGGATGCAGTACATCTCGTTAGTCTATTCTCCATCATACCAGCACAACCTACTCAATCCTCCTAGCTGGTAATTATCATGCTAGCACAACTCTATGTGCATATCATGCACATTTCTCCACTGCAAGCAACTTAGACATCATATGTTCCACCTATCGCATTAGCCTCCTTCACAATGACCCAACCCACAAATGCATGGTGGGGCCATACTACTATTTCCATGGCATAGCCCACACAATAAGCATCACACATGGTGTTACAACTAGTAGCTAGGTCATGGACCACCTAAATGGCATAGTAGGTAGCACAACTGACATAGCCCACTACAAGCTCCCCAAGCTTAGATCAAGTATTCCAACTCATCTAGACTCTCACTAAGGAGGTTAAGAAGCCCAAAATCACATCCTTTGAAATGATACATGTGATAGATTTCTACTAGGATTATCCAATTAATCCTATAGTTCCACCACTAACTCTACCTACCAAGGTCTTGCTACACTAGTTCACCAAATACAATGGTGAAGGGGATCCTAATCCTCATTTGGTGACCTTCCAGTTTGAATGCCTTCTACTATAAGCATGGACACATCCCATCATATGTGTATTCACCATGTCCTTTATCGACAAAGCACTAGATTGATATCATGCACTTTCTAGGGCCTCCATGTCCTCTTTGGAGGATTGGCTTAGCCAATTCATCACATGCTTCAAGTATAACTTGAAGCCTAAGGTGTCCTTGGACTAGTTAATGTAATTTAAGTAGGTCCACTTAGAGCTCATGCAAAAATTCATTCAACATTAGAGTGCATCGCTCAATGAAATTCATGAGCCCATTGTGGAAACACACTTGCTGGCAATCTTTAGAGGTGTAGTGAATGAATTTATTAAGTCAAAACTATATCATTTAGCCCTACAATCTTTAATCCAATAATTTTCTCAAACTAAGATCATTTAGGATGTGGTAGAGGATAATTAGGACCCAACCTACAAGGCCTACAAGAACTTGCATGCCAAAAATGACAAGGAAAAGGAAAAATAAGCAACCAAAACTATGGCAATGGTGGCCAATGAGGCAAAGCCAACCAACACTAAACCAATGGCTAAGCCTCCCATAGCCCCAACCAAAAACAAGGCTTTTGGCTTTAGCACTGTAGTCAGCAACCAAGCTTCATCATCAGTAGCCATGGGGCAAGCTACCCTAAGGCCAACTGTGAATGCAAAAATTACTCAAACTACACACCATTGCCCATCAAGCTATCAGAACTCTTCAACAAAATACTTAAGACTGGAAGAATCCAATATAAGTAGATGTCTGAGGAGGCTGACAAGAGGCAAGACCGATACTGTGAGCTCCTTAGGAATCCCTTGGCTATAGCACCAAACAAGCCTCCAATACCTAAACATTTCAAGCTAAATTAGTTGTACCACTACCATCAATTGCCTGGACAAGATACAAACTTTTGCATGGCCCTGTAGAATGATATACAATAGATGATTAATAGGGGTGAGTTAGTCCTTGATGCAACCAACCTAGTTCACCCCCAAAACCAATCAATAAGGGTCTGTAAGGATCCTCTTAACATAAGTGATGTAGGGTACATCATCAACTCTATCAGCATTGATGACAACCTAGAATGAATGTAAGAGCCATTCATGGTTCATGTGCCCTTAGGCAATGCTGGGGCCCCCTCGACATCAAGTAGTTGAGGATCCCTTTTGATGCCAGAGCACCACCTCGGGCACCTATAACATCCTTTGTGGTTAAGGTCCCACAACACATCATAGCAATAACAATTTCTTCATCCTCCATAGTTAGGGTGTCACAATGTGTAGACTCCTCATCTACTTGGAGTCCAATGGTGGGCCACAAATTAGTCATCACTCATCCAAAGGATCATCCTACAAGAGAGACCAACAGGTAATTGAGGTGGAAACTTAGGAGGCCTAACCAACACCTTGCAAAAAAAATATTAGGTAGCACTAGGAGCAAAGGGTGTTAGGACAACTAAATATTATCCCCTTTTCCTCTATCCCCATGGACAAATCAACTAAGAAGGCCACCACAAGCAATCAACAACCGATCACTAAGGCTCAAAAATAATTAAGGGAAGTAAAGCCCAAATCTCTAGATCCATTAACACAGGTCAAAAAAAAGAATACTACATTAAGCCTATATGACCTAATCATGACCTCCTCTTCCCACTATGAAGTGAATCTCCATTCTTATTATAGAGGACATCCTAGTGGATGAATAATCTATCCATGTTGTGATACTTTCCCCTACACTATAGGGATTGAGCTCAATGCCTGTGGTGTTTTGCAATGAGACAATCAAGGTTGACCCTAAGAAGGGTTAGGTCACTACAACACCAACATTTATCATCATCTACATAGGGTAGTGCAAAATCCACAAGGTGCATGTCAATGATGGGGTGACAACTAATGTCATCCCATACCTAGTTGTTGACAAGTTAGGTCTTGCCGATGAAATCAATTCCACAAAGACAACATGGCTAAAGTCCTTCAATGGGTCACACATTGTCATAAGGGAAATATTCATAATAGCCTTTGTATTAGGGGAATAATTCCCACCACTATAGAATTCATTGTAATCAAGTAGATGTCAGGTTTCAACCTAATCTTGGGAAGGCCTCAGCTAGCTCAATTGTAGGCCATCTCCTCCCCAATCCATGAAGAAATCCATATGAAGGTGGTAAGGTTATCAATTATGGTGATAATGTAGCCCCTCTATCCATAAACAACATGGACATGGAAGAAGGATTAGAGGTAGAGTTTCTTGATGATGTGCCTCCCATGAAGGATGAGGCTGAGACATGTGAGGTAGACCAACCCAAGTAGCCAAAGGAAGTGAATGACCTCTTAGAAGATGCTTTGTGGGTAGAATTTCCCTTTGACATAGTTGATGATGGTCAAGGTAAATACTGCATAGTACTGTCCAAGCCCTATGCACCTCCTAACCCACATCGTGTTAGGAAGAAACTACATAACTAAGGCATTTCCATAGTCTAATGTGTGCTAGCTGCCTACCTACCCCTCACTCCTACATACATTTCTTTCTTGCATTTTGTTTTTCTGTTTACATTTAGCTTGGTTGTTTGCATTTTGCATTATTTACTTTATTATACATTTACTTATTTTGTTTGTGCATAGTTTAATTTTTTGTAGTTATTAGCATACACATGAAAAAATGTCAAAATACATAAAAATCATAAAGTTCAAAATTACAAAAAAACCATGGCCCAAAAAGGCCTTAAACTAGCATGTGGCATGCCATAACCCTAAACTAGCATTGCATGACCTACCATGACCTAAATCTAGAAACACTTTTCCTTTTAACACATGGCCCAAAATGGCCCAAAACTAGCATCCACATGTCCTAAAATGATCCAAAACTAATGTTGGCCCTTTTTCCATGGCCTTAATCTAGCATGGGGCTTGGAATGGCCTAGTTGTATCAATTCATCTCATTATTAACATCAAACACATAGTAAATAAATGCAAAAGTCTACACATCATACATCCCATAGCAACAACATCCATTTCATCTCATATAAATAATAGTACATAGCATGATCATTCACACCATATAACAAAAAATACACAAGAATGCAAAAATAGGTAATATCAAGGCTACATCAAGATATGGTCAACTAGTGATACTAAATGGGGGTGGAGGCCTTTCTTCCTTTGCCCTACCACTAGGGCCTGCAATATTGCTTGGAGCTTGTTAACAACAACAACATGAAAAAAGCATTAAAGAAACAGAAAAAGCTAACCTGAGCATTGAACATGTTTGGAGGCAAGCTATCAAGGCCCGCCTACAAGCATCGGAGGATCTTGGCCTCAGATAGCTACATCCAGTCCTCCTAGCCAAAGTCAACTCCCATGAGGATCTTTCCTTTGTTCATAGAGATTCATGTGGGCAACTCCATGGAAAACGTAGTACATGAAGCCTCTCTTGAGGGTGTAACAATTTGCCTCTCTGGGGAATCACTAATCATTGTATGGTGAGTGAACAACTCATAGGCCTATCTCTTACTAGTTGCCTCAAGAAACATCTCATGGTGGCAACATTCGATAGACTTTTCTTTGAGCTATTAAAGATACATGTCTCACTCATATTTATAGTGGTGTTTGTGGTTCTTTTTCATTTGCACCCACTTGTACACCTTGGTACTAAAGTTCTTCTAATCTTGGTTCTTTTGGGTAAGTAGATCAATCTATAGTTGTTGTCCAATAATCTCTCTAGTGACCTCATTTTCGCAATGGATGGCCAACCAGTACCTAGCATAATCAATCTTTATAGTCTACTAGGTACTATCTCCCTATGACCAAGCCACGAAAAAGTCATATCAGGATTGAAGTTCTTCAATCATTGTGTCTTGTCTTATCACCCTCTCTTGACATTTGTGCACACAATTCCACAGGTGCTCATTCGAGTGCTTGTAGACCCAAAATTCTTTCATGCAAGAAAGCATGCACTTGTTGACTACCTCATATATATGATGAGGAACTTGCTTTAGTTCAAGAAGGAACTTAAGGATGGCATCCACTTTGGACACCTTGCTCAGATCCCAACAAAGCTTAGAACTTGTTGACATGTAATAAGCAAATCAACATTGGTAATGAACTAAGTAGTAAATCGGTTGATAAAGCAACATAAGCAAAAAGACATTATATGCATACCAAGCTTGGGATCTTCCTACTGTAGGCAGTCAACCATGTTCTCCATGATGCCTTCCATGAAGGCAAACCTGTCATGTGTTTCCATCCATTACTTCATGTGGTAGGTAGACATGGACATTGGACTACTAATAGCCTCATCTAGGGTTGTTACATAATAATGTAATAAGAAATAACTAAACAGCTAAAGATACAAGAGAAAAAGAGAAATAATAGATAGAAATCTAAGGCACTTACCTAGAAATCCCTCAAGTGTGAGAGCAAGGGGATCACCCAGTTGCACACTATCAAAAAGGTGGTTAAAATCACCCTCTTTGAGGTGGAATAGCCCCTCCACCAACTATTGAAGGGTCTCTATGGCCTCGTGCAATTCCTCCTAATGCACTTCCCCATCCTTAGCTTAAGGAGGGGTTGTCTCCACTAATGCTACCACCATTACTTCAGCAGCCCTCTCTCCTAATTTACGAATATAGCATGTTAGCATTAACATAACATAGCAAAAAACATAAAAATATAAAGATAAAAAATACATAAAAAATGCATCTAAAAATGTACATATACTAACCTATGACATCTATGTGCAAGCTAGGAAGTTTGAGGTAAATTTTCTCCATGCTTGCTACTCCAACCTCAGGAGCAGCATTCTCTATAGGGCATGGCCTCTTAATCTTCACCTTGGGTGGTCCCACCATTTCCACAATATAGTGGTTAGCCCTATTCACATCCGTAGTTACAACTAGGAGAACCCTTGCTTGTGTTATCATGCGAATAGTATGACCATCCCAAGAGACCTTTTGTCATTACCGAATGGAACTCATTGATTCCTTTTGGGAGATCTTGTGCATGAGTGGTTGTGAACATATGCTTTACCTAAGGCTTTGATAGTTGCTCATGGTCCTACACCAACCATCACTCACTATCATGGACCACCATGAGCTCTTCAAGCCTTTGTAGATACTCTGCAAAGAATGTGAAGTATATGTGGGACCTTACTTGGAGGTTGAAGCACAACCTAGTGATCTCTATGTGTAAACCAGTGGCGATGTAGCAAGTCCAATTGAACCACATGCTCTTTTGTAGTATCTCCTTCATCACCTACTCTTGCTCCACCCCAAGGAATTTTCCTTGGAAGAGAAACTTTGGGATGGCATGGGTACAAAAAAGAGGGTAGATCTCTCAGACCTCTAACACAAGCATGTCTTTGATGGTGATGCCCTTGTGAGATTGAGTGATTCCCAACTAGCCCTCAATCTCTCCTTTGTAGTTCACATTCCTATTGGTATTGTTAATAACCAATGGGCCATTAGTAGGGAGGCTAAAAAGGTTGGTGAAGAAGGCCTCATTGAGGTCCAAAACTACCCTCACATTGTGCACATGGATGATGAAGCAACAGAAATCACTATTGAAGGATTCTATGATCATGATCATTTCAGCCACTAGAATGCTTGGGATAAGGACAAAGAAAAGGTCCATCAACCCAGCATGCGTCAGCCTATTAGGAAACACCTTTGAGGCGTGGTGGCACAACCAATGTTGTGCACCCTCTACATCACCATACTTTATGATGAGGATGGCCTCAATGTGGCCTATGGTGACCATTGTCACCTCTCCTAAAGCAACTTCCACTATGATAAAGGAAAAAAGAACAATGTTAACATCATGAAAGGGAAAATCAACAAGCATATTTGAACAAACAAAAGAACCAACATAGTAGACACTTAGATGGAACAAATGGTGTGTGAGGTGGAGGTGGTGATGTAGCCATCTCCTCAAGGTTGAGCTCATCGTTAGCCCATTCCTCATCTAGCCAATCATGGGTCTTGCACTGCTCAAATGCCCTCAAGTATTGGGTGGTGTAGGACCTTAGATCAGCTTCCACTTTCTCAAGTACCACCTTCTAAAATTTTGTACTAGAGGAGAATACCTCTAGGATAGTATGAGTCAAGGCAAGAGCATCCTTCTCATCTTGAAGGCCTTGCTCATTAACTTTGAATCTAGTAGTAGGCATGAGAATTTAGCAACTTAGCATGAGCTAGTAGCAAAGAACATAAGAGCACTTACCCTTTAATGTAGTATAGCATTCTAGGTGGATTTTGGAACAAAGTGTGCACATGCAGAGTAACAAAGAGCATGTTTCTCTTATTTTAGCAAGAGAACTCTAACATCTACGAGATCTTGGATAAAGGTTGAGCGCCCTTAGGGCCTCTACCCAAACCACCTACTTTATCATCATCAATAGTGGGCTCATTAGACATAAATTTCAAAATGCTATGGTTAGCCCTAAGCAACAATGTCTTGGTGATGATGCTTGTAGCCTCTGTCACTAAGTGTGATCGCATCATCATACTGAAGCCCTGTAGCAAAAAATCTAGGGACTCGCATGCTCCTGGTTAGAACCACATTGCTTGATAACCCACCCACATATCTAGTGTAGGTGTGTTAGGCATAGGCTTGATCATGTAGTAGAGAATTCTAATGAGCTCCATAATAATTAGAATGGGCTTCAGTAGCATCCTATAGCTAGAAAAGCAACAAAATGAAGCGTTAGTATGAACACATCAAATGTAAATTTTGATAAAATATATTAAATTTAACTTGGCAAAATTAGCATAACATAGCATCAGTTAGAAAAAATATCGTAGGGCCCTGTGGGTATAGCACATCCACACATACATCTAACATGCTTGGTATGCACTGGGTAACATGTTTTGCATAACATTAGCATCTTGTTTCACATGTTCGCACAATTAGCATTGTCATAGTTTGCATATTTTGGGTACTCTAGCATTGTTTTAGCTTGTAGGTTTAGCCTTGTTGCAAGTTTGCATTCTTGGAATTATTTCATTTTAGAAGTTTGGCTTTGATTTACAAAATTTTTTAAAAACTTTTTCTAACTCTAGACAATGTAGTTCGGAACATTGCAAATTTTTTCTAACTCTAGGCTACCTCTAGGAATGTAGTCTAGAAAATAGCAATTGTTTTCTAACTCTAAAGCCTTAGATCATCCTATATATGCTCTAGAACACTCTAGAGTGTAGTTCCAAGTTGCAAACAAAAACTTCTAATTGTCAACTATGCTCTACATGGAGCATAGTAAGCTAACCATTGGATAGGCCATTTTGACAAACACTTGGCATCAACTACACCTCCAAAATGCAAGTGTAGTCTTGGCCGTTGCTAGTGAATTGAGGTTTGGTTGTTGTCCCAATGCTCTCTCCATGCACCACACCATGCTATGGTGTTGTGCATTGCTCACTTGCCTCTTTAGGCACCATGCCCTGCCATGGTGCTACCTATCATCACTTTCACTATGCCCTATCTGCTAAGCCCCAACCACAGTCACAATCCTTGTGGCCGTAGCCATGAAAACACATTCACATCATGTAGAAAACATAAAAGAAATGCATCCATGGACATTGTGTCTACCCTCTAGCCCTCGTTGTGTTAGGTCATAATGTGCTCACAGCCTCTGTGACCCCCAATGCACTCAACCCTCACCTATGCCCTCTTTTTTCACCAAAAAATGAATAAGAAAAATTAGAGGAAAATCCCTTTCCATAACCCTATCTTACAATGGGATGCTAATGACCACTACTAGCACTTGCATCCCTACCCTACACAGAAAATTTTTCATAAAACTAATAAGAAATTGAAGAGACCCTTTATCGTATCCTCAACCTCATGGGTGGTGGCTCTTAGAAGCCACTGCCAGGTCACTGCCAAGTCACTATCCCCACCCTGTAGTAGACCACCCACAGTTACCACCGGTGCTCTAATCCTTGCACACTAAAAGAAAACAAATCCTAAAATTAAAAAAAATCTTATAGAACTCCACAGGTGTAGCCAACCCTTCCTGGTCATGCACTAAGCCCCAAATCCTTGCACGCATTCTACAAAAAATTTTGAAAAAAGAAAGACAGAAAGAGGGACTAGAAACCCCATAGCCATCTCATCCATGGCCACATCCACCACCACTATAGTGATGTCCCTTACGAAACCCTCCTACAAAATAAAAACCTAATTATGGATGAGATTTCCAAACCCTTTTCATCATCACTTATCCCCCACACAATCACAAAATCAATCACAAACAAAACCCTTGCTCCCCATGTGCATGGCTGAGATGACCATGGTGATGGTGGCCCTTGTCATAATAAGGTGCCATAGGTACCCAAATCCCTGAACCCTCAATGTAGAAATAAGCAAAGCAAATAAAAAAAGGAAAAAAAGGAGATATCATAGTTGGATTACCTAGCAGACGATCGTGTCCTCTATTGCTCCACATGTGCCTACGTTATGTGGCCCAATGCCTGTTATCCCTCATTCACATTTTCTAGTCTAGGGTGCAGGTGTCCACTTTGGCAAGTCATCTTAGTGGTGACTACACTCTTCATGAAAAATGTGTTATCCTTTGAAATTTTTCATTTTTAACTTTTGAAAATGATAGACTTACCCAAAGTAAAATGTACTTTTATATCCCCATGGACCACTTAATGATTTACCAACCTCAGGACTATGCTCAATACTATTTTCTTAGTATAGAGCATAGTTGGGTGGGAGTGTAGTCAACCAAAGTTAGAAAAGTTTTGAATTTTTCTGGCCCCCGGTGAACTTGGAAAAATTTTACATTTTACTCATTACGTAGTGAATGCCCAATCTAACTTTGCATCCCAAGCACTCCTGGTCTTACCCAAAGCAATGCATCTAGCACATACCACGGTCTGCTAAGACCTTAAACTAGCATCCCATAGTCTACTAAGACTTTAAACTAGCATCCCATGATCTACTAAGATCGTAAACTGGCATTCATGACCTATCGAGGCCTAAAATTGGCACAAACGTGTCTACCTTCTTTAAGCTTGTATGTGCATAGGTAGGCAAAATTTTTATTTCATTGCTTTGTTGCATGTCATGCATATCGACTTCAATGAGGCAAGTGTGGCTTAATGTTTTTCTAGTTGTTTTTGCAAGATTTTCCTAGGAATACAACATGCCTACATATGAGTATCTTCACTAAAATTTGGTCCTCACTAGGCCCCATGGTAATCACATGCGATGCATTGATCCACAATTCCTAGGCCTTGAGCCAATAGCTACGATGAATACATAACATCCATAGAGGCACCACTAGATTAGATAGACCATCTGGTTAAGGCTTTAGATCTAGAAGTAGGTGACTTCACTAAGGATCTCGCAATTGAAGTCCCTGCAGCAATTCCTAGTGGCAAGGCAAAGGCATTGAAACTTAGTTCCTTGCTAGAGCCTCAACATGCCCAAAACGTCACTAGAGTACTCAATGAAAACTTGAAGGCATTCACATGATCTTACAAAGACATGCTAGGCCTAGATCCTCACGTAGTGCAACATAACATTATCCAGAATTCCAACATTAAGCTAGTTAAGAAAAAAAAATGTAAGGTTAGGCTTGAGATGGCATTGGTAGTCCGTAATGAAATCACCAAGCTCTACAAGGCTAGTTTCATTTGGGCCATTAACTATGCATACTGGGTCTCTAACATCACGGTTATGCCCAAGAAAAATGGGAGTATAGACATTTGCATAGACTTTTGGGAAATTTTATTATACCATGATGCCTTTCTGACTGAAGAACATAGGAGTAACTTATTAATATGTAATGATGTATATTTTTTAGTGATTACATCTTAGGTTTACTTAATGATTATGTTGGCAACATAGTAGTTAAGTTATACTACTTAAGCCATGCATTGGTTGCCCATGAAGCAAAGTATAATGATGTGGAAAAGAATTACCTTACCTTAGTCTTTGTACTTAAGAAATAAAGGCACTATCTTTTCCATAGTCAAGTCAACATTATCTGTAAGTGTAATGTACTCTAAGCCATTACAACCAATATCTATGAGGGTAGTTGCATTGCACAATGGAAAGCAATAACAGTAGAGTTTGACCTACATTATGTTGCATAAGCCTCAACAAAAAGTTAAGTAATAAGTACATAACTTATGGCTTCACCTATCACTAATCAAAAAACAATAAATCCAAAATTCTTGAATAAACATGTTAATAGTGTCAACTAAGTGCCTGAAAACTATGAGGCACTCTTGCACTTTGATGATGCTTTGACCTCTCAAGGGGATGGCACTACTTCTGTTATCATGATTCCCTCTAGGAATATCCAATCCTTCATGTATCATTTTGTATTTCCATGCATGGACAATGTGGTGGAGTATGAAAGTCTCCTCAGAGGTATCCTAGCACCTTGCAACCTAGGAATCCAAAGAATAGTAATTTGAGGTGACTCGCAGTTAGTGATCAACGAAGTCACAAAGGTCTATGCTTATAAAGTGTAAGATTTAAAACCTTATTGTGACTTATCAAAGCACTTGCTTAAATAGTTTGTAACCGCTAATGTTTTGTACATTCCCCATAACAAGAACACCATAGCTGATGCATTAGCAACGTCAGCCTTATGCATTGAACTTGACATGTTTCACACATTAACCACCTTGGTGGTGGATTGCACTATGTCTATCATGCAAACCACTAACATTGCATCCATAGCCATAGTTAGCACAACCCACACAGTAGAATGGTATGACAAAATTAAAGTGTACCTTCAACAGGATGAACTTTTGCAGCTTCTAACCACTACCCAAAAGGACACAGTTCATAAAAAATCACATAAATACATCATTGTGGGAGATAACATGCTATGTTATAGATCCTACAATGGAATACTATTAAACTACGTTAGCAATAGTGAAGCACAAATGATCATTGAACAAGTCCATGAGGGACTGTGTGAAGGTCACATAGAACTTAGGGCAATGGTGACAAAATCATACACTTAGGCTAATATTGGCCCTAAATGAAGCATGATTATGTCTCAAAGGTCAATACATGTGATGTTTGCAAATGGCATGGTAACTTAATGCATGTACCACTAATTGAGCTACATACAACGTAGATCACATGTTCATTCCAATGTTGGAGGTTGGACATCATAGGACCTATAATGCCTAAGTCCTCTATAGGGAATAGCTTCATTATAGCCACAATTGAGTACTTTACCAAGTGGGTTGAGGCTATTCCCCTTTGGAAGACAACATCATAGTAGGTTTCCAAATTTATGCTTAACAACATAGTGACCTATTTTGGTTTACCTATGACGGTCATAACTAACAACTGGCCATAGTTTAGTAGTGCTAAAACTAAAGCCTTCTATGAGCACTTTGATATCAAACATTTATTTTTATCACCATACTACGTATAGGCGAATGGCCAAGTGAAAGCTATGGACAAGGTCATCATCAACCTTTTGAAGAAGATGCTTAATAGCAGTAAATGATGATGAAATAAGTAAAAAGTCTATGCACTCTAGGCCTACCACACAAAACATAGAATAACAATAGGTAGGATTCCATATAGCCTTTTTTATGAGTTTGAAGCAATTTTACCTCTTGAATTTTAGGTTCCATGCTCCATGTGATCCTCTCGAACTTCATCGACGAAGCTCAAAATGATACATTGAGAACTATGGACCTTGATTCAATAGAGGAGGAGCATATGTAGATGTTTGATTGCATTGAGTGGTACTAGGAAAATCAAATGTAAACACATCATCAGAATCAACATCAATGCCCAATCAAGAAAGGGAACCTAGTCCTCAAGGCTGTCAAGGAATCTTTGGACAAATTCTTAGCAAACTGGGAAGGACTTTAATTGGTCATCAAGGCCTAAAGAAATGAAGCATTAAAGATTGCTAATTAATATGGCAATGAGTTTTTCCAATATGGTGAACCACTTGTATCTAAAGACTTACTACTCTTAGTATCTAGTGTCGCATCTCAACAAAGCAAGGTAAACACAAAAGTCTACTATGACTATAAACTGGCACAACAAGTCCACTATGACTATAAACTAACACAAATAGTCCACTACAACTATAAAATAGAAAAGCATTTGGCTATGATGTTAAATTGGCACCAAAACCTCAAGTCCACTATGACTAGAAATTGGCACAGATCATCTGCTATGATGTTAATCTGGCACAACTTGTCCTTGGCTCATGACGTTAAACTAACATAGTAGCACATAAAAATGTACTACAACTATAAACTAGCACACATCATGGTCTTCCAAGATCTTAAATTAGGTCAACAAGCTACTCAGACCTTAAACTAGCAAAGCATATGGTCTACCAAGACCTTAGACTAGGTTCATAGTTCACCACACATAGTTCTATCGGTAAGCAAGTGAGAATACTTCCAACTCCCCCCTCCCCCAATCCCCTCTTGTCTATCTACATCTCATGGACAAGGTGGGAACGTTATAGTCCCACAATGGATTTCTTATCATTGGGAGAGGCCTTTGGAACATTTGCAATGTTATGACCCACCAACATTTTGCTGATCTTCTAGAGCTATTGTCGTCGGTGCTAGCACTACTAGCTCTAGGAAACACTTGCAGTACTACTAGATCTAAGCATTTTATTGCCATCTTAAGCTTCTATCAATGAGACATCCTTTTCAAAATTTGTAGCACTATGGACCCTTGCCATTTGGGTTAGGTTTTTAGGCTCTTACCATTACTTGAACTTAGGAGCACTTGCAACGTCATGGGCCACAACCATTTTGCTAGTCTCCTAAGCTTCTATCGATGACATGGACTCTTGACCACCCACAACATCATCATCATTGGCACCTTTACTAGCTTTTCAAACACTTGGAACTGGTTCAACTATTGCAACACTTGTAGCACCCTTACATCTAGCAATTTACTTGCATATCATGTTGTGTGACTATTTTCCTGTTTTCTTTGAGTTGTGCTTGTAGGATGAAGCCCCGAAGGTCTTCATGTAGAGGTGCATCTCATCACAATGGAAAGTCACCAAATTACTATGATATGCATGATGGGACTACCCAAGACACTCAAGAGTGCACATCCCTATTACCCCACTATAGCCTCCTTGAATTTACCCCTTTCACCATACATTCCCCCACCTTCCCCTACATCACTAAGCTTGCAAACATTTCTAATGCACACAACATCCTTTAAGTCAACCATACAACCCATGATAGATGTGACACAATGCATTCCATGGGGAGCCTCTATGAGCTGGTCAAAGCCCAAGAGGATGTAATGGAACTCATCGCTAGGAGGAAACACCTGTCCTACAGATGCAACTTGGTTGCACCAAAGCAAAGCCCATTAGGTGATATGTAGTCCACTTAATGGAAAGCATCTCCTAGCTAGTAGTCAGCAATGTGTAGAGCCTAAAGTAATTTTGTCTCATAGTAAAAGAAAGAGTAAATGGGGTAAAACATGTTCCCAAGAAAAAATTAGTAGAGCAGCAATTTTGCAACGAGTCTAACCCTAAATCCATGCTGATTCTTTCATAAGCATTCTAACAAGAGATCACATTTTTAACGGCAAGCCATCCTAGTGTCATGGATGTTGGCTATCTCATAAGCATTTCGATTAGAGGTCATCATTTTGATGACAAGACACCTTGGTACCATGATCACCATCAACTATGTTGACTTTGTATCTTGCAGCATGACATCCTACTTACATTTTTCCTTCCTTGCCTTCCTTAGCACTTTTCCTACACCCTTTCCTTTTAGCATACTACAACCCTTAGCACTCTTGAGCATTGTGTAGTGACATCTAGTTAGGTATTGATGAGCAATGTTGGTGCTAAGCCTGCTATGGTGTTTTATCATTCTTTGTCAATGTCTCTTGGGCCACTCCTCTAGACATAAATAAAGAGGGGCCAATGAAACACCACAAAATTTGAGCCACCTCATTTCAATTGCAAATTTGTGTAAGTTTCAACATAAGAAAAAAATTCTCTAAGTGTTGAGACTATTCTCCCCACTACTGGGACTATACTCCAGAGCATAGCTAGCATAGTTGACACAAATAGTCCAAATGTACAAGATTTTTCCCAATGTCCATAGTAATTACAAATGTTTCTAAGTGTGTAGATTATGCTCTAACTACTAGGACTATGCTCTAGAGTGTAGTCAACACACTAATAGTTAGTTTTGTAAATTTTCCTAAGTGTTAAGGCAAAACCTATCAAGTTGGCTTGGGATGGAAGAAATAGTTTGGCAAAATTTCTAGCTACTGTGACTACACTTCCTACTATGCTCCAGAGTGTAGTCAACATAGTCTACCTAAAAACACCAATTTTGCAAATTTTCCTAAATGTTAAGTAAGAAGCTATCAAGCTAGCTTGGCATGGAAAAAACATTTTGGAAAAATTTGTAAACACTCCTTACTACACTCTAGAGCATAGTTAAGATAAGAACACAAGTTTTGAAAAATTTGTCTAATTGTTGGGACTATGCTTTAGAGCATAGTCAATGTAGTCTACCAAAACTACCTTTAGAAGCCTCCAAAATGTAGCATCGACCTTCATCTTAGCTTTGACACCTCTCCAACAAGCAAGATCAACATCTTGAATTCTGTTTTGCACCTCCATTTGCATTATTTTTTGCACTTCCCATGATTTTTTAGCATTTTCTCTTGCATTTTAGCATTTTACTTGCATTTTTTTGCTATTTGTTGCACATACTTTCACATTTACATCTTTGTCTTACACCGAAAATCATAGCTACCTTCATTGACATCTTGGATGCTGCAAACATCATGCAAACACCTAGAATTCACTCTGGAATTACACTTTGTAAGTCTTAGTTTGATCAACAAGACCATTCTAGGCACCCAATCTCCATTTCCAGTAGGCCCTCATGTAGACATGGGGTCAAATTGTGTGCACTGCAAACCTCTTGGTGTACCATTCTAGCCTCTAACATTTTTGGTCGCCACACATACAAACCTCATACATGTATCACCAACTGAGTTGCATACCACTTAAATAACTTGGTCATTTTAGCAATGGGGTTTGGATAGCATTGGGCCTATAACAACTAAGTCTTGAGTAGGGCATAACATCATGATCACCACAATTAAATACTTTAATAAGTGGGTTGAAGCTATTCCCCTAAGAATGATGATATCCAAACAAGTCTATAAATTCATCTTGGATAACATTGTAGCTTGTTTTGGCATATCCATGACCATAGTTATAGATAATGGATCATAGTTTAGTAGCCAAGAAATAAACTATTTTTCTCATGATTTAGGCATTAAGCATTATTTCTTGTTGTCATACTACCCTCAAGCCAACAGACAAGAAGAAGTGAGCAACAAGGCTATCATTAACTTACTCAAGAAGTTACATAACAATAGCAAGTGCAAATGGCATGAGTATCTTGTCCATGCACTTTGCACCAATTGTACAACTTACTGTAAGGTAATTGGTGTAACACCTTGTAGCTTGGTTGATGGTTTTGAAGCTGTTTTACCTCTTTAGTTTAATGTACCATCACTTTGAGTAGCTCTAACTGAATTCATCAATGCTGAGAAAAGTAAGGAGTTATAGACAGTAGACCTATACTTAGTGGAGGAGTAATGTGTGCAAGCACTTACTCACATCAAATGGTATTAAGAGAGGAAGAAATCGTAGCACCACCATAACATGACCAAGCACAAGATAAAGGAGGGTTACCTGGTACTTAAAGCCACTGGCAAGCATGTAGATAAATTCTCAGCCAATTAGAAAGAGCACTTCCTTATCAAAAGAGCCTATGGCAATGGAGCATTTAGGATCATAGACATGGATGGGAATGGGTCGGTTAATCTAGTCAACCATTCCTATCTAAAGCCTTATTACATGTGACCTACATGTAGCCTATAGTAGCCATGATATTGATGAACATCAAGTGAGCTGACTTTACTATGGCCTATTGAGGCCTTAAACTAGTAATATAGCCTATCAGGGCTTTAAACTAGCACCACGATCCAGTATGATCTTAAAATGACACCATGGCCTACTAGGGTCTTAAACTGGTATCGTGGCCCATCATAGCTTTAAATTGGCAACATTGGTGACCTAGGTAGCTTGGTTTTTTCATGTTATGTGGCCTGTATGCATTGTAAATTTATAACATGTTCTATTTGCTTTATTTTCTTGTCCTCTTGGAGTTGTGTTTGCATGATGAAGCTTGCAGTCATTGTAAGGGTGTAATTCATCATAGTAGTAAGTCACTATGTGACATCAATGTTCAAGATTTTGTGAGTTTATCCTACTTCATTAAGAGTGCTTGTGCCATTTCCCTTCATCTGGCATCACTCATTGAGCCCAACCCTGTAGCCTTATTATGACCTTACATACCTTTGAAAACAATATCAACATATGCTTGCCACTCATGGACTATGGATAGGTGATATCTCTTCATCATGCTACATCCCCAAGTCCACTTGGATGTAACATAGCTTATTTAATGGAAAAAAAATTAAGTCCATCAAAAAAAACTAGTTCGATGGGAAAACCAAGTCTATTGAGTGTAACACAACTCATTCAATAGGAAATCTATATCAAACTAGCCTTGGGAATGAGACCCAATGAAAGTTTTACCTCACAAAAAAAATAATAAGGAAACGAAAATTACCAAGAAGTTGAATGGCCAATAAATCCTTAAATCCGAATGGCCAAAGAAGTCTTGGATGGAAGTGATCGGGTCCTCAAACGCACTTGCAACACATCTCTAGAAATGATAACACCATTGTAGACGCGTTAGCCACATTAGCATTAAACATATCACCAGACATGTTCCATGCATTACCAAGCTCCATAATCAGTTGTGCCGAACCAATAATGAGTACTCTTGACACGTTGCTGATTTCGTCTGTTGGTACAACATACGTGACAGAATGGTACGATGACATAAAAGAATACCTTCTACGCGACGAAACACCATGACATCTAAAAAATGCACAAAAGGATGCAGTGCGAAAACGCTCTAAGAAATATACCCTGGTAGGGAACACACTGTGTCGTAGATCCTACGAAGGCATATTGCTAACATGCATTAGCAATACCAATGCCCAAACCATTGTTGAACAACTACACGAGGGACTATGCGGAGGACACATAGCGCCAAAAGCCATGGCAATGAAAATAAGTCGTTTAGGCTACTATTGGCCACACATGGAATATGGTTGTCTCTCCAAGGTCAAAACATATAACATTTTCCAAAAACATAGTAATCTAATCCATGTCCCACCAAATGAGTTGCATACGACAAAAATCACGTGGTCCTTTCAAAAGTGGATGTTGGACCTTATCAGTCCAATAACACCCTCATCTTCTGCAGGGCATGGTTTTATCATAACCGCGACCGAATATTTCATGAAGTGGGTAGAAGCTGCTCCCCTTCGAAAAACCACACCTAAACACGTGTGCAATTTCATTCTCAAAAATATTGTAACCCATTTTGGCATTCCCATGACGATCATCACTGATAACAGGCCATAATTTAGCAGTGTCGTGACCAAAACCTTTTGTGACAATCTGGGGATTAAACACTCATTTTCATCCCCTTACTATCCTTGGAGTAATGGGCAAGAAGAGGCAACAAACAAAATGATTATTACAATACTTAAGAGAATCCTTACCCAAATCAAGAGAAAATGGCACGAACAATTGGTATATGCATTGTGGGCATACCGTACTATGCATCGAACGTCAATAGGTAAAACACCATATAGTCTAGTTTATGGTTCAGAAGTTGTTTTACCTTTGGAATTACAGGTACCATCTTTAAGGATCATACTTTTCGGACTCCTCAATGGCGGGAAAAACAATGATCTACGTATCATTGACTTGGATTCGGTGGAAGAGGAACGCATACATGCGCTTGATCAAATTGAGTGGTACCAAAAACAACAACGACAACGACATCGGCATGACATCAATAAGCACCCTATCAAAGAAGGTGACCTTGTGCTCAAGGCTATTTGGGAACACCCAGATAAATTCTCAGCCAACTGGGAAGGGCCTTACTTGGTCATTAAAGCATTTGACAATGGAGCATTCAAGCTAGCTGACATGGAAGGAAACAAGCTTGCCAATCCAACTAATCACTTGTTCCTTAAATCATTCTACATTTGAGTACAAGCTCAGGTACGTGCGAGTCCTGGGATCACGACTATAAACTGATACAACAGCTCATCCCGGGATCATGAAAATAAATTGATACCACAGAAGAGTCCTGGGATCACGACTATAAATGGATACCACAGCTCGTCCTGGGATCATGACAATAAACTGATACCACAAGAGAGTCCTGGGATCACGACTATAAACTGATACCATAGCTCGTCCTGGAATTATGATGGTAAACTGATACCACAAAAGAGTCCTAGGATCACAACTATAAACTGATACCACAGTCGTCCTAGAATCATGATGGTAAACTAATACCACAGAACAGTCCTGAATCATGACTTAAAACTGATACCACAACCCGTCCTAGCATCATGACTTAAAACTGATATCACACAGTGTCCACAATGATGATAAACTAGCACCTATCTGGCATGACAGTGAAACTGCCCCATCGCATTCTCTAGAGTCCGCTAAGACTATAAACTGGTTTGCCTCTTCGTGGTCTGCTAAGACTAGAAATTGGCAACGTAACATCCGCCATGACGCTAAACGGGCAATGTCCAATAGGTTATAACATAAAACTAACCCATGACAGTCTGCTAAGACTATAAACTGGCATGTTCATCCCTGGTTCCTCACTCCGAGGCCACATTCATTCGTCAGAATCACTGCATCGCTCGCCATCAAACGATCCTACCAACGTTTCTGCCACTTATATACAGTGCCTAAAATATCCTTCAAGAATCTTCATTCCATCTATATCTATGTAATTCTAAGCTCACTTATCCACTCATGATTTTCTGGTCTCCTTGGAGTTGTGTTTGCAGAATGACACTCAAACATGTTCGTACAAGAATGCACTTTGTCATAAGCAGCAAGATGGGACAATGTCCACAGCACCCATGGCAAGACGAAATCAAACCATTCACTAGTACATCCCCATTCCCCAATACATCCTCTATTTATTCACTAACACATTCTATTCAGCCAAACCTTTGATACATCCAGTACATTCAAAACTTTGAACACGCTGTTGCACACTGTAAAACTTGAAAACAGTCGCAACACACAACATAGCACTTGAGCATGAGTACAAAGGCAAATTTTCTTCCTAAAAAAAAAGTGAACGAGACTCTTGGCACTTCCTACACAAGCCCCAGGCAGAAAGGCAATTATCTTGAAACCAAGTACTCATGTCCAAAACAGTCAAGAAGCATCCAGTTGTATGGCTTTGGCTCTCCTCCAATAGGTTCCTCCTAACCACTAAACAAGGGCCCTATTCCTCCAAATAATGTAACACATTCTCCCATGGCTTTGGTCTCACCAACGAGTTCTCTTGAACACTAACCAAGAGTCTCGCTCAGCCAAAGGACGCACATCGCATGTTTGAATTCCAAGTCTGCTAAAAATGGCTATTGACAAAGATCAGCATGCCACATACCAGAGCATCCCCTTTATCCAGCCCAATCCCTGAATCAGTTCCCAGCCCTCGCAATCTCCATAATCCCATCTAGATACAACTTTTATGTCTCTAAATCCCATGTACTAACAAACACGATGCGATGACGTCTAGTCAAGTGGTAATGGATAAAGTTTCTATCGAGTTGCTTGTGGTGTTTTGCACTTCTTTGTTGATGCTTCTCGGGTCGATTCCTCCAAGCGTCAACAAAGAGGGGCCAATGAAACACCACAAAATTTTGAGCTTAATACTTCTCCATCAAGAAGCAGGTCTTCGGGACACACAGATGACCACAGCTACATTCGGTGTTACGAATGATAACTTCAGAGATCAAAATACTTAATTTTTACTAAGTATGCAGTATCAGCGTATACGCTCAAGTTTGCATCCACAGCGTATATGCCCAGCGTATATGCCCAACATTCTCAGCGTATACGCACAACATATACACCCAGCGTACACACCTCACATGTACGTTCAGCAGGCATGGAAAATGTTTATGCCCAGCATGAAATCTCCGAAGATGGCATAGAAACAGCACTGCAGAGCAAGATTTTGCACAAGGCAGCAACCATCAGCGTATACGCCCTAGCGTATACGCTCAACAACCATCAATGTATACACCCAGCATATACGCCCAACATCCACAGCATCTCCACCCAGATTCACATACGCCCAACACATCCAGCGTATACGCCCAAAGTCTATGGTTGCCTGATGCAGCGTATACGCCCAGTAGATGTAACATATTGTACATTTGTAAATTTTTCACCCGGTCAACGCGCCACATGTCGCCCAACCCGAGTCTAGCGTAACAACCAGTATAAAAGCCCCAATTTTCCACTTGAACCAGGTCGGTTGGCAAAAATCCTAGAGCATACCAAAGAGCAATTACGCTGAGATCAGAGCTAAAAACCTCTTACGCTGGACAACCCTATATGCTAAGCATACAGCCTCTATGTTGCGCCTACAGTGTGAACTAGTCCAGTCATCCCTGCATCCACTAGGGATTTTCGTCCGCCTTGTGTGCCAATCACAACTATGTTAGACCGGTGCATTGTACTTTCATTATGTAATACCACTATTACATTTTCTTCCTAAAATCGTTTATAGTTTACATCAATTACTGCGTATTTCCTGTTTATGCTTGTTCACGTTTACTCTTTGTTCATGCCATTTACGCTACTTACGCTCTCGGTTACGACTGTTACGCCGTTTACGCATAACCCAGCGTATAGCACTTCGATGTACGTTCGGGGAAATCCTTGTCTGATCTGCATGCAGACCACTCAAGGTACTCTACCTTCGTTCATTCGAGCTTGCCCTCAGGTGAAGGTAGGGTCTTCTGTGTGTGTTCGGTGATCCCATGGTTTCTGTTTCCTTCCAGCCTTAGACCGACGATTTCGGACGGTACACCTTGACTCTTACCTTAGAATCTACAATGGTCATGGGATCCATTGTTGCCCAAACTAGGATTGTTTATAGTGGACTATAAATTTTGGTTTGAGGCCCCTTCATCAAAGTGAAGGGGAGAAGAGTTAGTGAATTGAGAACCCCTAGAGAAGAAATTTTCTCTTTCTTTTTGAGCAAATAGGAATAAGGAGTTATTGAATCATTTCTGCTTTGATGCTTAGTAATGCCTCTCTTATTGCTAATCTCTATTTCCTTGTGCCTCATTGGGATGATAATCCTGATAGTCATGATCTTCTACAATGTATTCAACATTAAGCCCCTAGATGCCCAACCTCATACAAGTTTGGAGTAGTATCCTAGGAACTGATTGATTGGATGACAACACAATGTTTCCCTTCATATCCCTCCATTATAACTATTCATCTTGATGGAAGATGAAGGTGAAGTTGCTAAAATTTAGGAAGCTACTCTGATATTAATAGCTATAGAAGCACATAGAATAAGTCAAAGGATGGGCATGAAGAAGGAGAACCCTAGCTAATTTAAGTCTACATGATTACAATTTCTAAAATCATGGTCTATCTTCCTATTTTCCAAAAAAATTTAAATCAATTGCAGTTAATTAATTCTGAAAGGCCAATTGTGTTAAATTTTCAATGTGCCTAGAGATTGAGATTTGAGGATTACAAGAAAGCTCAAATCATGAGTTTTCTATATTTATATGATGAATAACTTGAATGGCTTCTTATATATCATATTGTTTGGAAATTATTCCGCTTGACTATTGGCTCCCTATTAGATACTAAATGAATCCATTACAGTTTACTCTATTTCACTTAGGAGACCTACAATCTCTTCCTCATACCAGAAGCAAGACAACATTTTCTTTCTGTGTTTAGGGTTACTAGTGTTTTTTTCAAAGTTATGGTGGGCATTAGCATTATGGTAAAAAGAGTGAGAAACACATTTACAAGAATGAGAAATGTTTTATTGATGTGAAAAAGGTCATCATCATCAACATCATCATCCTCTTCAACTCCTAGTTGGAAGAAGAGAAAATTGGCTATTGTTTCTGCAACTACTACTACAAGTGATGCTGCTACTCCTTCTTGTTCATAATTTTCATTTTAGCATGATTCAAATTATGTTGAATGCATTGCAAATTACATTTAGTACATGAAAAAATATTACTATTTCAATCATTCTTGCTCCCTCTAATATCTGCATTCTCTAGTTCATTTTTCCCTTTTCCAACCATAATGAAGGAGTTTTGTTTCTTTTGTTTTTAGGTTACATGGCTTCTTTGGCTAGGTTACATTGTTTACACACATAGTACTATGGGAATTAAAAAAAAAAGAAAATGCATAGTAGCGTCATGTGCAACTTTCTTTCATACAAGGTAAGGATATTTTTTGCTAGTCTAGCAAAAAATGTTTTGTGGTTAAAAAGATTTAAAGAACTTTTGATCTCTTAGATTTTGAAATGCATGATTTATAAATTCTCTACATTTCCCCTCTCTCTAAAGCAGGAATCATATTTTTTAAGGCTTTAAGTAGTACAATATAGGATATTTTATTTGACTGATTCAAAGTGTGATAACGTAAAAAGTGATTTCCATTGATTTTTAAGATAGAAATTCATTTATAATTAATCAAGAGTGAATGTCTTAAAATTGATAAAAATTGTAGACTTGGGAAACTAATAGTAGCTTCATAAAGGGTAAATGATGGGTGAGAATTAATCTAGAGAAATATTGAAAGGATTTTCATTCGTATTATACATAATAACAATTAATAATAATTTAAGATCCCTAAAACATTTCATATATGCTTACAAAATTTGAATGGGATAGAATGGCATTGTGGTGTAAATTTTTTTCAATAGCCCTAGCTTTGGAGATGAAGAGTTTCACTCTTATGATGTGAATTGAGTTAAAAGTCTTAGTAGAAATGCAATGTAACTAAAATTATTTTTACTAGAAATGTTAGCTACTACATAATATTTCTCAAATAATGTAATAAATAGCTATCAAGTGTTTAAAAATCTTCATGGATCTAGAGGATTTTAACATACATGGTTACATCTATTTTATTTAGGATGTAAAGAAATCTATGATAAGGTTGGTGGCCCATGTATGCAATGTTGAAACTATGATTGGCATAAATAAAATAATGATGGGGATGCATAATGTTTGCTCAATCATGTATGTATGGACATGGAAGAATGTGATCATAGTTATTTGTAACCAACACTATGATAGTAAACCTACCCACAGTTCATCATAGCACATGGTAAAATTCAAGCTATTGAAAACCCTATGAAATGCATCCACTTGTAGTCTTTATTAAAAGCTCACCAGAAGAACCTCAAATGATCGAAAGTGCTAATTTCAACTACAATGCAGAACATCAGAAGTTGAACCCTTTTTGAAAGAATCTGTGAAGAGACTACCAGTGGCAGTCCCTCACAATGTGTTGTAATTTTTTGTTAGAAGTCTTCTAATCATTCAAAAGGATAGATACAAGTGTGAATGCATACTACTAGTTGCGTTAGTCCTTCCAAAAGTCACTGTAATCATGTTGGTGGATTCTTTCTTATATTATGCATAAAATTCCTACCAATAGTATGTCTATAGACTAGAAGTAGTGCATTCCAGGTAATTAGTGATCAATGGAAGTGGGACGAATTTTGGGTAGACTACAAGTGAATTGGTATTGACAGTTCCTCATAGTCCATCGAAAATTTATCTTAGAATCCTTCCTATCATTTGGAAATCTTGATGCAAGTGTGAATGCATGCAACTGGTTGTATTAAGACTTTTGGAAGTGACTTCTAGCATGATGTTGGATGCACCTACTCGTAGTGCATTGTAAATATATGATGGAAGTCTTCTACTCATCCAAAATCCTTGATGCAAGTGTGAATTCCCACTCATGGTTGAATTAGGCTTTTTGGAAGCACCTGCATGCTTGTTGTGAGATGCACCCCTTCACAGTTTGTGTAAATATCCCATTATAAGGGCATCCAATGACTAGAACTAGTTCTTTCCAAGTAATGAGTAATCAATGAAAGTAGGTTAACTTCCCATGCCCACTCCAAGTTGACTAATACTGGTAGCACCTTGCACTGCATTGTAAATCTATGCTAGAAGTCTTTTAGTCATCTAGGATTCTCAATGTAAGTGTGAATGCCTACTACTAGTTGACTTAGGCCTAGAGATGCCTATGAACTTGTTGTAAGATGCACCCCATGCACTCTATGTTAATATCCCACTAGAAGCATGTTTGACAACTAGAAGTAGTGGTTTTTAAGTAATTAGCAATCAATAGAAGTAGGTTGACTTTTAGTGCAAACTACTAGTTGATTGCTACAAGTAGGACCTCAAAGTGTGTTGTAAATATATGCTAGAAGTCTTCTAGTTATCCAAAATCCTTGATGCACATGCGAATTCTTGCTACTAGTTAACTTTGGCCTTTCAAAGGTGCTTATGTACTTGTTGGGGATTCACCCACTCATAATCTATGCATTATCCCACTAGAAGTACATCCAACGATTGGAAGTAGTGGTTTCCAAGTAACTAGTAATGAACAAAAGTAGGTTGACTTCTGGTGCCCATTTGCAAGTTAATTGCTACTAGTAGCACCTTGCATTGCATTGTATATCTATGCTAGAGGTCTTCTAGTCATTTAGAATCTTTAATTCAAGTGTGAATTCCTAGGCCTTCCAAAGATGCCTATGCACTTGTTGTAGGATGTACTCCCTCATAGTCTTTGTAAATATACCACTAGAATCATGTTTGATGATTAGAAGTAGAGATTTCGAACTAACTAGTGATCAAAAAAAGTAGGTTGAATTTCAATACCCACTATTAGTTGACTACTAGTAGTAGCCCCTCATAGTATGTTGTAAATATATGTTGAAAGTATTTCAATCATGTGGAATCCTTGATGCATGTGTGAATGCATGCTACCTATTAACTTATAACTTTTGTAGGTGCCTACACACTTGCTATGGGACATACCCCATTGTAGTCCATGTAAATATGCCACTATAATCACATTTGACTATAGGAAGCAATGGTTTCCAAGTAACTAGTAATCAATGAAAGTAGGATAAATTCCAGGGCACACTGCAAGTTGACTACTACTAGAAACCCCTTGTAGTGCATTGTAAGTTTGTGCTGGAAGTCTTTCAATTATTTGGAATCCTCGATGTAGATGTGAAAGCCCTCTACTGATTGACTTCAAAGTTCTAGATGTGCCTATGTGTTTTCTGTGGTATGCACCCCCTCGTAGTCTATGTAAATATCCCATTGGAAGTGCATCCAACAACAAGAAGTAGTGGTTTCAAAGTAACTGGTGATCAATAGAAGTAGGTTAACTTCTAGTGCCCATTGTAAGTTGACTGCCACTAGTAGCACCTCACACTGCATTGTGAATTTATGTTGGAAGTGTTTTGGTCATCCAAAATCCTAAATGCAAGTGTGAATGCCTACTACTAGTTGACTTAGGCCTTTTATATATGCCTATGCATTTGTTATAGGATGTACTCCCTTATAATCTATGTAAATATCCATCTGGAAGCACATCCGACAACTAGAAGTAGTAGTTTCCAAGTAAGTAGCAATCAACGGAAGCATGTTGACATCTAGAGCCCATTATGAGTTGACTAATACTAATAGCCCCTTGTAGTGCATTGTAAATATATGCTAGAAGTCTTCCAGTCATTTAGAATCCTTGATGCATGTGTGAATGCCTACTACTAGTGAACATAGGACTTCTAGAGGTGCCTACGCACTTTCTATGGGACACACCGCCTTGTAGTCTATGTAAATATCCCACAAGAAGTGTGTCCAATGGATAGAAGCAATGGTTTTCAAGTAACTAGCAATTAATGAAAACATGGTAACTTTTAAGGCCCACTTCAAGTTGATTCCTACTGGTAGCCCCTTGCAGTGCATTGTAAATCTATGCTGAAAGTCTTTTGGTCATCTAGAATCCTCGATGCACATGTAAATGCTTACTACTAGTTGATTTAGAACTTCTAGAGGTGCTTACACACTTGCTACAAGATGCATCGCCTTGTAGTTTATGTAAATATCCCACTAGAAGCACATCCAATGACTCAAAGCAATATTTTTCAAGTAGCTAGTGATTAACAGAAGTAGGGTGATTTCTAGGGTTCACTACAAGTTGATTACTACTGGCAAGCCCTTGAAATGTATTGTAAATCTATGCTATAAGTCTTTTAGTCATTCAGAATTATCAATGCACATGTGAATGCCTTCTACTAGCTAACTTAGAACTCTTGGAGGTCTCTGTATGCTTGTTGTGGGATGCAGCCCCTCATAGTTTGTGTAAATATCCTACTAGAAGTGCATTTGATGACTAGAAGTAGTGGTTTCCAAGTAACTTGTGATCAAAAAAAGCAAGGTAACTTCTATGGCTTACTACAAGTTGACTGCTACTAGTAGCCCCTCGCAATGCATTGTAAATCTATGTTGGAAGTCTTCTGGTCATCCATAATTCTTGATGCATATGTGAATGCCCCCTACTAGTTGAATTTGAACTTTTGGAGATGCCTGTGCACTTTCTATATGAGGTAACCCATCATAGTCTATGTAAATATCCCACTAGAAGCATGTTTGATGATTGGAAGTAGTGGTTTCCAACTAACTACGAATGAATGGAGGCAAGGTTACTTCTGCAGTCCATTGTGAGATAGATAAGAGATGTAGGTTTTGAAGGGTATGTGAGATGATGTGATGCACATTGGCTTCTACTAATAAAAAAAAGGTATACATATAGCAAATGAATAGAAGTAGAGAAAGAAGGTTATACATTCAATTAATGAATAGAAGTATAGAATGAAGGTTTGTAGTGATTTAAAAGGTGTGTATAAAGGTTGGTTTTAATTTGTAAGTTGTCTTTAACATTTTTAATGTTTGTAGAATGTGGAATTGTTTTTTGAGTTAGCATCCAAAAATAATTTTTGTTTAGATGCATGGATAGTGAGAGCATGTTCGTTTCTGGGAAACTACATGGCAATAAAAAAATACAAGACCTAGCAAATGGCCCTTTTCACAAAATGAAATAAGATGGTCTTATTTCTATGACAATGCATTTTCTTGGATATATAGATAAAGAGTGAACAATTTTATTGTATGTGAACTAAGAAATGCAATGTTTGCATGTGAATTTTTCCATAGGAAGAAAAATCAACAAAAATGGGAAAAGGAAATTCACTCTTAAGAAAACCACTACACTTGTCATACAAGGTAGGTTTTCTTAAAGTTATAAATTCCTCAATGATTTTTATTATATATTTTATATATTTCATATTTTTGAAGTCCTACCTAATGTCCATGTATATACATGAATCAGTTATCATTATTCGTATGACCCAAATGTTACCCTAGGGGTGGCACCAAGGAAAGGAAGAAAAAGAAATAGGACTAGTAGAAAGACTAGTTGCCAATGTAATTTCATTGTATGCATTATGTGTGGCATTGAGCATGTTGCATGCATTATATATAAAAAAATGAATCATGTTACACATCAAAAGCTTATTGTCACGGCTTGCTTGGTCCCATGTTAGATAGAAGAGATGTTGTGTCCATACATATTTTCCATGAGATAGGTCAAAATATAGTGTCATTATGGAATCAAGGATTTCTAGTAGATATGATATATGAGTGATATATTAAGGATATATTCAATGAAGGGTAATAATTCTAGGTGTCATGGAAGAGGGACATGTTTCTTCTAAAAAATCATGCTTACAATATTTGCAAAGATGTTACACTAGAATACAAAAAATGTGAGCCTAATAAAATTAGCATGAGGTTATGGTACCATAGATTTTCTATTTTACTATCAAGAGGAGAACATTGAATAGTCTATCCCAACAATCATTAGGTTACAATTTCCATGGATGCTAAAAAAGATGATTGGTCTACATCAAAATAGCATACTTTCCTCAGATTCAACCTTCAATACCAACAAATATGGAGTAGTAAATATTTGGGGTATTTCAAAGAAACCATGTATCAAGAATATTCTATATTAAAATTGGCTCATTTATCTAATGAAAAAGGTATTTTTATAAATAGCTCCATCTTCACATAGTCATGGCTTTTGATTCATACTACAATGGACTACTTGTAGCTTGGGTGATCTCCTCTAGGGTTACAGAGAGGAATGTAATAGCTTGGGTATCTAAATTGATGAGAAGATGCAAGTCCCAAGAGCCATAATGGGTAGTAAATGCATTCATGGTAGATGATTAAAAAGATGAAATGAATGCTATAAGATAAAAATTATAACATTGAAATTTAGTTTTTTATTTTAAAGCTTATCTCAAAACATGGAGATATTAAAATTGAATGTGAAGCTTTATGTGAAATATTCAGGTCTATATGTGGGTGTTACATTTTTCTATGCATTTGTCGTGTATGGAGGGCATGAAGAAAGAACTTGGCAACAAAGGTTAGAGATTCTATAACAAGAAAGGCTATGGGATCACATCTGAACTATATTATGAATGAATGCAAAACTGCTAATGATGTAATTGTCGAAATTAACAAGTTTGGAAATGATCATCAACAGAATGTTTACTTCATTAGTTACCTAAAGAGCCAATTGATAAATGAAGATAAATTTTGTAAGTACATATACATTTTATTTTAATATAGTTAGATTGCATTTTTCTTTTTCTTTTTTTCTTATGGTTTTTAGAGAGCTCAAAGGTTCACATCTCAAGGATGTGGGAAAAAGCCTATCATGATATTCCTCATGCTCAAAAACACACAAACAATGTTGTGGAGTCCTATCATGGATTTTTAAAAGGAAAATTCTTAAGAGATACTACAAACAAGACACACCATCATGTTGATTAACTTATATGGACTTTAATAAAGGTATAGTGATATTACTAGAATAGTGGTATACTTAAAGCTGCAAGATATCTAATAAATAGAAAGGATAAAGAATGAATAAGAAATCATGGGAAAAGTCAACTGAAATCTATGATGATGATTGCAAAAAATTACTGGATAAAGAAGATGAATATCTTGTGCAAAGTTAAAATTCTTTGAAACATGATACCTAGTACAAGGTGTCCAAGGTGTTTTTCTTTAGTATTTTATGTGAGTGTAGACGGTCCAACCTTGGTTATTTTTGCAAGCATTGAATGAAAGTTTTTATGTTAGTCAAAGGATATAAGAGTGCATATAAGGTCTTCTTCAAAGATTACTATTTTGATTCAAGACTATGTTTCAAGCTAAACTCATTTATGCCTCATGAATTTTCAAGTTGTGAAGAGGCATCATAGTTAGGGATGACAATAGAGACAATTAGATCAACCACCAAGAAATCAAATATCCAAGTGGCATAAAGTACAACAATATCTAAACATGAGTAGAACAATACAGATGCTTAGAACTTAGATGAAAAATTCAAAAGAGTCAAGGATAATGTGTATGAAAGCATGATAGAAAAAATAGCAAAAAAAAAAGGCATTAAAAAATTTTGCAAAGAAGATGCTCATAGATAAACAGAGTATTCTTGAGCTTGAAAAATATGTTGAGAAGATTTAGCTAAGTTTTTATTTAGTAAATGAAAATGGTTGTTCAAGTATCAAAATATTTTCAAGTTCATACAGGCCTACTAAAAATCGACACCAAATTCTATCTAATCCAAAATGTCGTAGAAAACTATTTATAGAAGGTAGAGACACATTCTAGGTCCACTGACCTATATTTGAAAATGTAATTTATCATTAATAATTGTAAGAATGTAACATTTGTTACTTTTTAACTTATATAATGCAATGAAGATAGTCAAGTTTGTAACTGGAACTCAGCTTCCTCATAATTAAATATGCAGTAGTCGAATTCCTGGGTTGCATGACAAAGAGAAGTTTATGTCATTGGTTGACTTTTGTATTGTGCATAGTGTAAAATTATTTTCTTAGATGCTAAAATTTGGTTTTTTTTAGTCTTTATTTGTAATTTTTTGAACATCTAAATAGTAATTGAAATTGATATAAAGATTGAAAATTGTTTCTATCTATTTTTCCAATTTCATACACAATTTTTTTGGCAAACTACAAAGTTACTGCAAATAGCAACCATGTGCACTAGTAATATCTACATTTTGCATGATGATTGCAATTTATATCTATGACTACATGCTACCCACATGAAACCATTAACTTAAAGTGTAAATTATTTCTTACTAATATGAGCTCATGCAATTTGTAACATCGTAGTTTACACTAGCAAACTATGAAACTTGTGAAAAATGCAGGTAGTCCCATTAATATTATTTAGGCTGCAAGTACCTACTAATCAAAATATGCAAAAAACCTATGCATCATAGCATGATATGTGAAACACATATTTCCTTTTCCAATATCAAGGCTACTACTTCATGCATGATCCTCACACTTTCATGTATGATTCTGGTCCATAGTATTTATTATGCAATGTAGGTGTTAAAGTTAAACTATGAGTTGACTGTGATCCACATCAACTCACATTGCATGTCAAATGTGAAAAATAGAAATAGGGCATTCATGAAAATGACACATTTCAACCATTGCAACCAAGTCCACAGTAAGCCATAGACACATAGAGTGCACCAAGTGGAACATCATCATTGTCGTTAGTCAAATTTGATAGTAGAAACAATTGTTGACTACAACAATGATGGGCAAGGTATGTTAAAAACTACAAATATTTTGATTATTTTTCTTCATTTTATTGTCCCACATTTTTTTTCAACTTCATGCAAAGAAAAAATTTGAAAGAGTTTATGTATGTAGAAATCTAGAACTTCTTTGTTTAATTGTCATGATAATGGCGCATGACTTCTTGATAATTTTTTATGTTGATAATTTCTTGGTTATGATTTTCTTCAAGTGTGTCTAACTCAACACAATGCATGTTATTATTCTTCTCATTTAATAGCCAATTTTACATGATCACATGAAGAGAAGGCATGCCCAACGCCACCAGAAACATAGCTTCTAACCCATAGGTGAGCACGAATGAAGTTTATATAGTTGCATTATGAAAGGTTGTATAGTAGGTACAAATGGAATTGGATAACTAGGTATGCTAATTGCATTGGGATTTTTGAATCATGGTTTTGAGCAATTTCTAATGCATTTATTAGTTAACTCAACTTGACCATTGGATTGTGGGTGGTAGGGAGGTGATAATGACTAGGTGATTTGGTATTGCTCATAGAATTTGATGAGCTATTTGCTCTTAAATTAAGTTTCACTATTAGTGACAATGCAAATAGGGATAGTGAAGCAAGTGATTATATTATTCAAAATAAAATGATAGATATATTTAGAATTTTTAGATATTAAAGGAATACATTCAAACCACTTAGTAAAATATTCATTAGCTATGAAAATGAATTAATAACTATAGGAAGATGAATGATTGATAGAACCTATGAGATCCAACCCCCACTTTTGAAAGGACCATGTAATTTTGGAACTTCTAAGCTTTTGAGATGGTAAATAAATAAGTAGAGAATGATGTTAACATGTATTACACATTTTTACTATTGTATTTGTGTCCCTAGAAAACATAGGACACTAGTAATATAGTGAAATGACATGAGCTACAAGACATCATGAGCCTAAGTGACCACGACATATACCTTAATGAACTTACCCTAGGATACTTTATGCTTTATCATGACATAGACACCATAGAAGAATACCTAATGTAGAAATAGGATATAAAATAATAGGATCAATGATACAAAAATGTTTTATGTTTATGGAGAATATCCTTTTGTGAATAAGATTGATTTTCAAGAATTTCTCCAATTTGTAAGTATTGCATAATATCATGATATTGTTCATCGTCTTCTATGTTAACTAAGCTAAGACGTTGTGTGTTTATGAGAGTGATGATCTTGCATTAAGTAAGATAAATGTTATTTAAGAAAAATAGGATCAATGAGAAAACAAAAATTAGCTAACACATTAACAAGTTTGTTTTCTAAGTAATGGAATTATATGAGTAAACATTCATCAAATTTAAAAATTAAATTTTTGGCTAAGTCTAGATAAGACTAAAGGTATTTAACCTTATAAGGATATTCATTGTATACCTAGCATGTAATAAATTCATAATCACCATGAATGAAAAGCCTCTTAATTCCAAGTTAGAGTGCTAAGAGAAAACCTTGATGAAGGCCCTCATATTTGCTACATCATTAGTGCATTAAAAATTAAATTTGTAAATTTGATAAATGGAATCCGTATCTTGAAGGTGAAGCACAAAAGTTGTGCTAGAACTTTGAGCTAGATGAGCATCATTAGAGTACAAGTCTGAATTGAAATTATCATGTGTCAATGTCATAGTTGGAAGAGGAGTTATCTCTTCCTTCTTATTTTCTTAGGGGAAGGTTGGATGGTTATGGGTAAAGGTTTAGATAGTGGAGTGAATGTAAGAATGCACATTGTGGCTTGTGCCATAATAAAGTATTAGGTATGGTAGGATGATTCAAATTTTACTAAGAGTATTTTCCAATTTTTCATGTGGTTGTTGTCATATAGATTGATATTGATAGATCATAAGACAATGTCAAAGAAAATGACATGAACCTTTGCCTCTTGTAGGTAGTTTTGTGATTTATTAATGGAAAATACAAGACCTAAGTAAGAAGTTTCTATACTAATGTGATTGGGATGCGATATCACATGGCCCACGATATCGCGTACACGATATCGCGGTATGCCGCCAAGTCTATAAATAAGAGGTGGCTCTCCCTTATTTATCCATCTAGATCTAGACCTTAGCAAAAATCTAGTAGTTTTACCTCTCTAGAGATAGAATAATTTCCATGTGCCCGCAGTAGGAGCTCCAAAGTGAATAGATCTTTATTTGAGCAAATATTGTACCTGAGCACAAGTTTGTGTACAGAAATAAAGACGAACTGTTGGATAAACCTTGCATTTCATGGACTAAGCTAAATAGGACATTAATTAATGTTATTTATTATTCATTATTTAAATGCTTTATTAGTTAATTAATCTCTCTCAACCCTCAACACTCCTAGTTAAGTGCATTTAGTACGATCACTTTGAGTGCGTGCGTTATGCTTGGTAATCCTAACAACGAATAGCGTTTGGTAATCCCAGAAGGTTGCATTGGTTTAGGATGTGAACAGTAAGTGCGACGGATACTAACACTAGGAATTAGAACTTAGTTAGTTAAAATTAGTTTCTTAGTCTCTTACCCTTTCTATCTTAGCTTAGTGAACATTATTTTCCATTTCCTTCAGGAGTAGCATTAGATTAGGAATACATCATACACCTCACTCTAGACTAAACCGTACGTGAAAAAGCTAATACTATTCTGGGTGGGAAGATAGCAAACTATGACCTAAGGTTAACGATCTAGGTGCCACAACTAGTCCATCTACGGAGTTTGACCGGATCGCATGTGAAAATGCTCGTATTCGTATTGTTGAGTATAGGGGTATCTCGCCACTCATCATAGGCACCGTTGCCAGGGACGGTGCTAGTTATCTAGATTAGTTATATCATATAAAGGTCTCTGTAAAGGAATTAATGATATATCTTTTAGAAGAAGAAATAATTATTAAAACATCACATATAAATTCACACACAACTTCACAACCATGCCTCTCCTACAAGATTATGATAATACCATACCTAGTGAGGAAATTCATTAGAGAACCAACGAATTAGCTGACAATGAAGATTGGAGTACTCAACCTTATGTAGGAGTTCCCTACATTTATGAACACCCCAAAAATACTCAAAGACCCTCGTCATCCAACTCTAACACCTCTAGTAAGGATGATTCATCCCGTAGAACGAGGAGGCCCGAAAGGCCTAGGACCTTCTCAATAACTAACAAGAATTTGCTTGGGGATGATTGGAAGGCTTTTAAAAGTCATAATAAGTTTTACAGTTCCTTCTCTTCCTCTACTCCAATGTCAAATTGTGATACAAATGACTATCTTTTAAGGGATCAGTGTAGAACTAAAAATCAAGCTCACAAAGAAAATCAAGAATGCTGACATAAACAAAGGGAACATCATCCCAACACACGAATGCACAACTTATCCGATGAAGATGAACTCATGATAGCTACTAAGAGGCTAATGTAGATATAAGAGGCTATTCAAATCTCACATAGGCATCATAAAGAGAGCCGTCTACCCAAGCTCGATTTAAACAACTTTCCCAAGTTTCTAGGAGGCTATGATTTAGATCCACAACATCATTTACAAGCCTTCTACGATGCCTGTGCATTGAAAAACATTGATAACAAGTGGAAAAACCTTAAACTTTTCCCTATGACACTCATTGTCCAATAAAAAGTATGGTATAGATCATTAAAACCAAATTCAATACGACGTTGGCCAACAATTGTAGAAGCCTTTAATGAAAGATATCAAACCTATGCAAGAGTGTCAGCCTTGAGGAGAGAAATCCAAGAATGGAAAAAAGCCCAGAATGAACCCTTGGACATGGCCTTAGAAAGATATTATGCACTATTAAAAAACTACCCAAGCTATGGGTTCTCCAAAGAGAAGCTAATGTATCATGTCATAGATGGGCTCCTTAATGAAATGAGGGAGACCCTAGGGATGTATGTCCAAGGTCAAATATATGAACTACAAAACCATCAACTTCAAGAGCTTATTAAGCAAGTGGGAAAAGAAGTAGGAGAACTAGCCAAATGGGAGAATGTTGAAAGTTCTCAACAGGACCAAAATCTCAACTTACCAAGGGTCCATAATCATAAAGAGGAGAAATCCACTCACTTCAAGGAGGTGGAATCATCTTTGCCCATCCTAAAATCATTAGATGAAATTGAGGCAAAGGTTAATAATATGGTGGACTGGGTACATGAAAGATGTGGAGAATATGCCAACATCATTAGAGGAAGAGTTATGCCAAATCAAGAAACAGGACTGGACACCATGCAACAATCGAAACAAAGGGTAGAAGATCATAAGAATAAGAGCTCAACTACCAGTTTCACATATCAATGTAACATCTGTTTGTATGATCACCCCAAGGGCTAATGCCCAGTCTTGTCACATTTACATGAGCATTGGGGAGGAATGGTACATCCAGATTTTGTACAGAAATATCTGGTTCAATCATAGTGGCAAAAACCTCAGTCATGGAGGAGGCCATCGCTAGCTGGACCATACCCTTCATATGTCTCAATGCCAAATGCTTATTATTATGTTCAACAGCCTATTTCTCCAACAAGCTCATCATCTTCTACCTCACCTCATCATTATTATTCTCCCAAGTACTATCCACCCATGTCCTCCCCAACAAGATCACCACCTCATGTGCCTTACACTTATTACACTTATTCTCAACCCCAATATTCTCATACTTCACCTCCTCCTACATCACCACCTACTATGACAGGGATTTTTGCACCACAACACCAACCCGCAAACGTTACTTGTCCTGCTACTTCCAATAGCAGTGGAGGTCCTTCACAACATCAAAAGCATCCCTTCTTGAGACATGATCATCGAAAAGGACACCATAGTTCAGGAACCACTGCATCCGCCAACTCATCACAAACCCAACACCATGGTGCATCTTCCTCTTCAAACCCAATGCCTCATGTTACCTCATCAAGGCCACCACTTAACACTCCAACAACCATATAGCCCAATGAATACAACCATGGAGGGTGACATCCTGATCCTTGCATATCATCTAATGGTCCCATTTATCATAGTGAGTCAGCTTGTTATTCGGAACCTACATCTTATAAACTACCCCACTATGGTTACTATAATCAAGTGTGTGAACCCCAATGGGGTCAATATGACTAAGTCCAAATATTTCCAATACGCAAGGATCATAATCTTCCATTTATTAATTCTAGTCATGCTCAACCATTTTTGTATGGGGGGTATCCTCCATTCTAAAAACACAGAATTAATAATTATTTTTCTGATTCTTTAATTTCTCAACCTTTTTTTTCTAGTTTTTCACCTTTTAATTTATTGTTTTATCTTTTTGTCTTTTAAGTTTTTGTTTTACAACATCATTTATACTTTTTCATTTCTTTGTGTGTGCATGTGTTATCCATCTTATTAAGTTTGTCATTTAATAAGTGTTCTTCATGATGGTATGAACTATTTTTTCTATTGGTTGCTAATGTTTGGTTTTTACCTTTAAGTTACGATGTTGATACTAAGGTATGTTTCTTTTGATATAGCAAGCAATGAGTTCACATCATCCATACATCCATAAATCTCTATGGTCTCTCTTGGCTTGGAGCTGTACAGTCTTTTTTCAATAATAAGAACTATAACGAATCGATGAATGGGAATTTCTCAAACTAAGGAAGGACTCAAGGATTGAAAAGGATGTGGCTTCAAGGGAACTTGATGCATTTGTGTTGGCCATTCTCTTGGGTACTTGGATGTTTTCTTCTTGAGTTTTCTTATTGTTTCAACGTTACTCAATTATCAAGAAGCTGAGAAAATAACAATAATAAGTCTTTGCATGGTGTGGTTCTCACGCAAAAACAAAAAAAAAGAGAAAAGAAGAAAAATAAAAGAAGATGAAAAAGTGAGAATTCAAAGCACACCCCTTAGATGAAATAATAATTTAGGCTACAAGCACTAGTTATGGAACTAAAATAGACATGTTCCCTCTAACTAAGGCCCTCCTTGCTTCCCATTCTCTCCTCCTTCGTTTCGTCAAAATGGTGGTGGCTCTTGGGTGAAAGCATTCTTGTTACTTCAAGTGGATGGATTGGCCGAATGCATTGATGTGAAGTCATTGGATGTGGTTTTTTGAGGCTGGTCTTGGAATGGGATCTACTAAGTCATATTAATCATGAAACACACAAGAGGCTGTACACCACCTTGTTCTTAAGACTCCATTCCACTCTCTCCTTTTCATCCTTCTTTCCCCATCTATCACCTCATTGCCGGTTGTATCAATAGTCCATATCTTCGTGGATGCATTGTTTTCTTTTTGCTAAATTCTTGTAGTTAAGACTTTAACTCTTGTTCCAAATGACATTCCCAGAGCCTACAGACTCTTTGAATGTGGGTTTGTCAAGGCATTAAGGGCATGAGCCTGCTTTGGGGAGGGCCCACTGGCATTCCTATTTCGTACATCAATTAGTTTCTTTCCATTAACATTTTCACAATCCACTCTCTTTTGTTCATTTCCATCTTGACATCCACTTCATTGATGTTATAGTTGTCTCTTTTTCTCCATCTTTATTGTTCCTTTTCTTTCTCCATTCTATCACTACCAGAGGTTCGCTCTTAGTCATGGGGGTCCTGACCCAATTTTTTCGATTTTCGCCTAACCCCTACACCTTCAGTAGTCATCACTAGTATATCTCTAGATCTGCATCAGCCATACCACAACTTAGCCAATGGACCTTTTCATAGAAGCAAGGTATCAACTGCATTATGATTCATTTACCCTTACTAATATAAAGATTGTGTTGTGTGTGTAGATGGCAATCATGCAACAATGGGTTGGATCTGGAGAGAATACTGGGAATGGATCAGTGCTGAAGTAGCTACGCAAGGAACAAGATCGATGGCGTGCTTACGGATGGACAAAAAAAGGCACAATCTTGGCATTGGCAATAGCATACTTATTTCCTCTTCTCTCTTCTCTCTTAGCTGCCAAATGAGGCCTGATGTCAAATGTATAAAGTTTTGACTCCTGTTTTCATGAACAGCAATTTTTTCTTGCTCTGTAATGATGATCCATTCACATGTCATCCCATTCACCATTAGTTCCATTTGAGTCAATAATCCCATACCTTCCCAATATTTTTTAAGGAACTCAAGGACGAGTTTTCATTCAGTCATGGAGGTATGATGGGACACGATATTGCATGAGCTAAGATATCGCATACGCGATATCACGTCCGCTGTGATATCGCGGTACACCACCAAGTCTATAAATAAGAGGTGGCTCTCCCTTGTTTATCCATCTAGATCTAGACCTTAGCAAAACTTTGGCAGTTTTACCTTTCTAGAAATAGAATAATTTCCATGTGCCCACAGTAGGAGCTCCAAAGTGAACGGATCCTTATTTGAGCAAATATTGTACTTGAGCACAAGTTTGTGGACGGAAATAAAGACGAACTATTGGATAAACCTTGCAGTGCATGGACTAAGCTAAATAGGAATTTAATTACTGTTATTTATTTTTCATCGTTTAAATTATTTATTAGTTAATTAATCTCTCTCAACCCTCAAAACTCCTAGTTAAGTGCACTCAATACGACCGCTTTGAGTGCGTGCGTTACACTTGGTAATCCCAGCAATGAATAGTGTTTGGTAATCCTAGAAGGTTGCATTGGTTCAGGGTGTGAACGGTAAATGGGATGGATACTAATGCTAGGCATTAGAACTTAGTTAGTTAAAATTAGTTGCTTAGTCTTTTACCCTTTCTGTCTTAGCTTTGTGAACATTATTTTCCATTGCCTTCAGGAGTAGCATTATATTAGGAACACATCATACACCTCACTTTGGACTAAACCATATTTGACAAAGCTAATACTAGTCCAGGTGGGAAGATAGCAAACTGCGACCTAAGGTTAACAATCTAGGTGCCATAACTAGTCTGTCTGTGGAGTTCGACTGGATCACATGTGAAAATGCTCATATTCATATGGTTGAGTGTAGGGTTATCTCACCACTCATCATAATGTAACTCATTTCATAATCAAAGAAGGAATCAGAGAAGTAGCAGGTAGAAAGATTGACACCATCTTTGCACTGTTGGAAAAACATGATTGTAATAGAGTTATTAGAATTACAGAGGTAGAGGTAAAAAGGAAGATCAAATTTAGGGAAATGAAGAATCGAAAGATTGATAAGGGTATTCTTGATTGCATTCAAATGGTCTTGACACTTTGAGTCCTATTTGAACATTGTAGATCTTTTGAGAAGATGAGAAAGAAGCTAAAATTGACTAGTAAGATTACATATAAAATGAAAAATGGATTACAATCGATCTTGCAAGATGTTCATGTATTTAAGATACTTATATGGTGGAGGGTTCATGATTACTTTGACTTTATAGCATTCTACCATGATACCATTAGCTGAAACTAAAAATACTAACATTTTTAACTGTTTCTAAGCTGAAAGTGTAACTTTTAGGGTTGAAGCAAAGGTTGTAATTATTTTAATGAGCCAATAATATGTCTAAGTAAATAGGGTAATTGGTTGCAATGATTCTTGATATTCAATTTGTCTATGTAATCATCAATGGTTTCCAACATCATATCACTAAATATAAAGTTGTGATTGATTGGTTTATTGCTCCAATATTCTTAAGTCTAAAAGATATTTTCATGTAGAAAAATGTTTGCAATGGGGGATCATGAAAGTTGTAAAAGGCTGACATTCTGAATTGATTAAAATTTTCTTATAATCCAAGAATCAATTCATGAAACTAAGTAAAGCATGACCCACCTTTGTATCTATGAGTTGATTGATGTTGGATAACTAAATGTCATCTTTCAATGTCACTTTGTTGAGATAACAAAACTCAATGCATATCCTAATGGCTTGGTTTTTATTAGGTAAAATTTCCATGTTGGATACCTAGTCAGATAAATCTACATGATGTATGAATCCTACATTGTTGAGCTTCATGATCCAATCTTTGATGATCAAGGCTAGATCAAGTTTGATCTTTTGGACATTTCTTTTACTAGGCTTGGAACCATCCTCAAGTTTGATGTTGTGTTAGATAAGAATGAGAAGCAAACCTAGCATTGTCATTGAATCTCCATGTGAATGAAATATAATTTTTTATAAGTATTTCCAAGATGGATTTTTTAATGTCCTTGGGCAAGTTTTCCCCTAGTTGTGAGGTCTTCTACTTATGTTTGTGATTCATTATGATAAGATCTAGTAATGGATCATTGGCTAGGATGGGTTTACAATCCAAGAAAGGGAGGTTAGCTTCTGAAATTAAATAGTTTTTGATAACATTGAGGATAGAGATAATAGAGTCTAAGAAGTTAATTGGAGAAAAATTCATTAAGTCCTCATTGAAAGGCTAGGTTATTCAGTTGTGCAACCCATCCAAGGATAGTGGTTCATGTAGTCAATGGAGTAGGGAAAGATCCATGCATTACCATGCATAAGAAAGAAACAATAGTTGCATGTGAGAGAGATTAAAATTGATAAACTTAGAAAACATTACAAGTGAACTTATGAGCAATCAAAAAGTTGGAAATTTTTTTAAGGTTTTAGGAGGAAAGTTAGGCAAATTTTTCAAAGGATAGAAAAGATGAAGTTAAATTTTCTAAGATGAGGGAGAGAGAATGAGTGAATTTTCTATGTCTAGATGAGAGAATCTTAGAAAAATTTTCTAAGTTATGTAAGAGGGAAAGAATTAGAAAATTTTCTAAATTAGATGAGAAGTTAGAATAAATTTCAAAGCCAATGTACAAGTGAGGAAAGAAAAATTGGAAACTTTTTCACATGTTGATCATTGAGGGGCTAGAAAAATTTTAGGTCAAATACCCATGTAATGGAGTAGAATTTAAAACATTTTATGAGGTATGAAAGAAAAAGTGGAAGAATTTTCTAAGTTTAGAGAACAAGAAATTAGAAAATTTTCTAAATCTTGTAGAAGGGGAAAAGTTATAGAAATTTTCTAAGTAATGAGAGGTAAATTAGAAGATATTTTGAAGTTAAAATGCCAATTGAAGAAGGAAAATTAGAAAATTTTATAGGTCAATGAGGAAAGAGAGCTAGAAAAATTTTCTAAGTCAAAATTTTTTTTCAAGTGATGCGAGGAAGGTAGGAAATTTTTCTTGTGCTTAATTTAAAGTCTTAGTCCATGTATGTAGGTATGTTGTCAAAGGTCTAGGGAAAATATGGACAAGGTTTGGAAGACCATGAGGTGATTAAGAAACTAATTATTATGTTTTATATTAATGACCCAAAGGTCATATGTAATGTGAGTTTTACAATGTAGATTTTGCTTGTTTTGGGTGTTAGGAAAAAAGTAAGCCAAGACAACAAAACTGAAACAAGAAAGAAGAGAAGGGAAAAATATATAAAGTGAAGATGAAGAAAAGTTTTTCTCACTTTGGCATTTTGCATGTGCAAGGTTGAGAGCTAGGAGTCTAAGAGTTTATGTTTTTCTTATAGTTTCTAGCTTTGGATGTGATGGAATTGTATGGAAAGACACGACATCATGGAGATCATGACAATAAGAAAAATGGGACCCACTAGTGGTAACATGTGTAGGAAACAAAGGTCATCAAGGAAATCCCCAGAAACATGTTAGCCTTACCTAGATGAGTCCTTGGGCTCAACCTTCAAAATTTTTTTCATTTTTTTCTTTGCATGAAGATAGGATGGGAGGGGAGAAAGGGTAGGTTACTTTGCACTGGTAATTCTCGCAAGGGCACTAGGACCTATAGTATGTAGCTATGACATTAGTTGTCAAGTATTATATAATGTGGCCATAAAACTAGTGACACTAGTCTTTGCTAGTGCTTGTTGTTACATGTTGGCACATATACATAGGCATGCATGAGGCCATCCTATTTTGATGCCTGATGAATAGTGTTGTGCAACCAAGGCTAGTAGAGAAAATGATAATCATAGGTAAATGAAGTGTAGAAAAAGTGACAAAGATGCTAGTTTCGGGCCTCTTTAAGGCTAACCATGACTAAAGAAAGCTTCACATAGTGCACTTATAGGCCAAAATGGTGAGTTTTGGGGGTGAGAAGTTCACTATTTTATTTTATTTTTAAATCTTCGTAGTGGGAGTAGAAGAATGGTTATGGTGATAGTGGTCACTTTCAAGGTAGTGCATGCATAGCCATGGTGTAGCTTAGCTAGTACACAGTTACCTAGCCATGGTGCTAGCATGCCAGGCTGTAGGCTTGTATCTTTTATTTCTCTTTAAAATATTTTTATTAAAAGAATATAAAATTAAAAATTAAAAATTAAACTGGGGGACGGGTATATAATGTTGGTGGCTATAGCTACACTATCCATGGTGCACTGTTGATGCAAGCTTGTACCTTAAAAGATTTTAATTTAATTTTATATTTATTTTTTACCCAAAGGCTAGGGATGAGGAAGGCTATTTTCGCTAGAACAATATTGTTGATGGACACATTAGCATTACCCATGTGTACGTAGAGTTGAGGATTAGGTGTGAGTAAAAGATGGAGTGGCCAAGCTAGGGTAGTTCCTAAGGGAAAAACTAAAAAATTTAATAACCTAAAGGCAAGTGATGATGAAGGCTATTTTGGCCAAGATAGGACTATTGATAGGTACATTAGAAAATCCATATATAGGTAGAGCTGAGGAATGTGTGTAAGTGGAAGGTAGAGAGGGCAGGTTGGGATGGATGCTAAGAGAAAAACTAAAAATAATTTAAATGCTAGGTATGCAAGAGGAAAAATTCAAAAATTTTCAATGTACCAAGATTGGACAATGTACAAAATTTCTAACTATTGAGTGAAAAAGATTTGGCTAAGTGTTAAGAAGGGTGAGATTGAAAATTTTATAAGTCTAGAGAGAGGAAAATTAAAATTAAAAATTTTTGAAAGGAGGAACTAGGATTGAAAGCTAAAATAAAAATAAAAAAAGTTTTAAGCTGGGAGATGGAAAGTAAAATTGAAATCCAAAATTAAAACCAAAAATTTTCTAAGGTAGGAGAAAAATACCAAAATTAAAACCTTAAATATTTTCAAGCATGACAAGAAGTGGGAGAAGATTGAATTTTAGCTAAGCATTGCGAAGTTAGGGAGATAGAAAATTTTTTACTAAGTGCTAGAGTAGACTAAGACCAAAATTTCACCAAGTGTTAGAGAGAGAGAGTAAAAATTATCTAATTATTCGATGAAGAGGTAGAAATTTAACTAAGTATTTAGGGGAGTTACCTAAATCAATGATGGGAAATGGAGGCTAGATATCTAGAAGTTAGGGAGATGANATGGTGTCATTGTAGAGGTGGAGTGATTAGAAAGCTTTTGATCTTATACCTAATGTTATTCTTAATTTATGATGTGTGTCCTATGATCATGGAAAATCCTAGAGTAGAAAAAGCCCTTCCTATTGTCAATGATTATTCTTTTTACTCCACATAGATGTGGACATGTCGAAGGACTAGGAGTTTCTTCAAATTTTATCTTGATGATTTTCATGTGTTGATTTAAACCCTACTATATCTCAGAAAATTTTTTCATGCCTTAGAATGCATCTACTCTACATCTTAGATTGGTGTAGAAATACCTCTTTAAATTTTCTTTTGTTCTTCCTTTGATGGTTTTTGCAAGTTTTGGGCTCTATGAAGAAGTCTTGGAGATCAAGAAAAAATCTTGATTGAGAGTTGGAGTACATATAAGACATCTAGCCTAAGAAGGCCACATCTTAGGAGAGACATCTTACTCATGAGGGAGACATCCTAGGTAAGATTTTCCAAAACGCAAAAGATCTCTTTACTTTTGAGAAGATGTCTATGTTTTCAATGAGACATCTCCCACCAAAAGGAGATGTCTCATCCAAATGATGAAATATTTAGTAAAACATTTGGAGTAATGCTAGAGATGACTCATACAAGTAGGAAAAGATCTAAGGTGATATTTCCAAAGTAGGAAACAACTGAGAAAAGAGAAGAAAAGATAGAAACATCTTGGAATATTCAAGTTAAACTTGGAAAAATATTTTTATGTTTTTTTCTTGATTTTTTGATAAATATTATTTTTTTTCATGTCTTAACACATGATGTGATGAGAGAATACATGATGAAAGACATTAAAGTAGAAGTATGAGAGTGCATGGTTGTGTCTGTAGCTATATAGTCAAATTTTGTGTGTATCTTGTATGCTTGTATGAGTTAATCTCATTTATTTGTGTCTTGCATTAAGGACAATTGCTATGTGGTTATAAAGCCTCATTTTCTCTAATATAATTTGATTATTTGTGAGTGTTGTGGATGTTGTGGGTTATAGAATCACAAATTATAGTCTTCTTTATATTAGTTAAAGATAGCTAGTTTTTTTATTTTTCTATAATATTACATTGTCTTTCATAATATTTGAATTTAGTGGTATTTGAAGGTTAAATTAATAGAAGTGAACTTTGCTCTAGCATGTAGGTTGATAGGTTTTCCAAGATGGCATACTTCATTCTATGGAAAAACATTAGTAATGCTTCTCTTGTTGTGAATTTATTTCTTTATCCTATTTTTAAGTTGTATGGAATTCCTTTGAATATTTAATGTGGTTTCCCAACTTGGGTAGTTCACACTTGGAGGATAGTTTGCAAGTATACCTTTGGACTGTGTTCATGTAACACCCTAAAAATTTCAAGAAATTCTTGCTTCACCAAGTTCTTGGAATTTATGCAAAGGATTTCCACAAGTGCAACATCATGGAAGTTTAGTAGGAAATGACTACACTGAGTCTAGACTATTAAGTTCAGCATGTTTTGTACCACCAGAGCTAATAGGCCCGACAAACCATCCAGCCTGCCCACCTGGGTAATTCACCCGGTTGATAGTCGGCAGTGTGCAGGATACGTGAAATAGTTTGGCACATTTTCTAGTGAGGAAGTTTGCTACGCTACGCTATGCTATGTAGCATAGTAGGCCTCAGAAGAAAGTTGCAGAATAAAGTGCTATGCTATGCTATGCTACGCAACATAGCACAACGTAGCAAAGGCAAGACAAAAAGGCCCAAGCTTACCTAGTGATTCCAATTGCACTCGGCAAGCACTGTAGCCTTCAAAACTAGTTGCCTTGTTCAACTTCAAGTCCTTAGCAAAGCTTCTCATCAAAAAGTGGTGGATTGAATAGAAAGCAAGATACATTAGTTGCTACGCTATGCTATGCTACATAGCGTAGCATGACATAGCAAAAATTCAAAAGTAGAAAATGAGCCTCTCAAATGCAAAGTCAGCAAGTTCATAGATCTCTCTTCACTAAAGGAAAAAGTTGCAATTGTTAGCATGATAAGAGCTCCAAGTAAGCATTTGTTACTTTAACATGGATTGCGAATGAATCTAACTACTACGCTATGCTACGTGATGTAGCATAGTGCAACATAGCAAAAGATGCATATCAAAGTGAGTGTTGCTAATGTTAACTTGATGTACAACGAAGCTTCTAGCAGATGCAGTTAACTTCAATGCCAATTTCCTCTTCAAACTAGTGGCTACATTGCGCTATGCTACATAGCATAGCATAGTGTAGTAAGCTGCTACGCTATGCCAACATGCTACACTACATTTCATAGCATAGTGTAGCAAGTAGCTATGCTACTTTAGTGTGCCCCATTCCTTGTCTGCATTGTTGGCATACTTGATTCCAGCATCCCTAGTTTCGACAGTGTGATTGCAGCATGGCAGGCGCGTCAATCAACTTTGCATGTCCATGTAGCATGGACACATCAAAATCTTGTAGGTCTAGGACACATGGCATCCAAGTCACATTTCTCGTGTGCTCCTAGCCCTATCAATACCCCGACGAGCAACGCTCAATTCGTTAGCAAAAATTGGTGGTTGACAAAAATTGGTTGGCAAATTTAAGCAGGGTTGGCATCTCTGAGCATTATTAGCATTTGTTGTTGAAAAATTGGTAAAAAATTAAAATAGTTGGCATTTTTTCTTGGCATTCTATTACCTCCTTTTTGTTGTCTTTGTAGCAATTTGCATTGTTGGCTTTTGAGTCCACGTTCAAGAATATAGTTAGCATACTTTGAACATTCTGGTTACCTTTGGAATCTCTATGCTTCCCAGTGTTGTGCAACTAATTGTACCCACTTCAACATAGTCAAGCCATGATCTTGAGGTGGTGCATTCCCTAACTCGTATTCACTTTAAATTCCTGCTCATTATTATTGCATTTTACATTGTTTTTCGCTTCGTTGCATTTATTAAGTTTTATATTACGTTACAAACATCGCTTCCTCATTACACATTTACGAAAGGTTAAGTGACAATGACTAAGTCCCTGTCTAATTGAATAGACCATTTAGGGTGCCCCATTTCCATTTTTAATCTAGCATGGCCCTCGCATGGATCCGAGGTTAAGACTATTCGCCCAATAACCCCTCAGTGTTTCCAGCCACCGGCATTTTCAGTCACAACAATTTCTTGGTGCTAGAAGGAGGGTCTTTTGGTTCCTTTTCTTTGTTTCATGGTAGTCTTGCATGTGTTCTATACCCCATCACACACTAGTGTAAACATGACACCCTCTTGCAGTTGTTTATGCATCATGTGGTTTAGATCGGTCACTCAAACAGTTCCTCTAGAATCCTGTAAGACAAAAAGCCTCTGATCACCTTCTGATATCCTTATTTTTGTCATTTGAAAAACCCTTTTAGCCTTACAAAAATGATTTACCTGAGCATAGTAGCTACTACCTCTAATGTTGAGGTCCCCCTTTCGGTTCAAGGCATGATAGGTACCGAGCAGCTACCTAGCCTAGTGTTGGGGCCATGCTGATCTCTCAGGATCCAAAATCGAGGACTTGAGGGTTTGGCCCAGTAATATGAGCAGTATAACTTCCTTTGTGCTAATGTTCAGGAAATTCTACCCTAATATGCATAAGAACTTGAGGAAAAATGTACCTTTGCATTCACTTATTGTAATGGGAGGGAATTTTTTCCCACTCTTGGGATTTCTATTCCATTGACCTAGATGCATCAATGGCTCATAGATCAGCTGATAGAAACCATTAGGCCTAGGGAGCTACGAGACATGGCATCTCACTAGGATGAGGCATTCCAAGATAGGTAAGAGGAGCTGGACTCCTAATTTGAGGATGTTGGTGAAACCAATCCTACCATCATCCCTCCCATTCCATCCTTCTAGAGAAGGGCACTCTTCACAGTCACTCCCTTCATGACACGTCTGCACTATCGCAACCCACGATTACATCAGCAATTGGTAGCCACGCCATGCCCTTAGCGTATCAACACATCTACTCCCCTATCTCATTCTCAACCACTACCCCACCACAAACTATTCCACAACCTATTCCCTCAGCATATCATGCATTCGTTATGGCTACCCTACCATATGTTCACACTGTACCTACCTCACAATTGGATGCAGTTTCCACCTTTTTCCTTGTGTCTATACTTGTCCCACTGTCAGTGGCGGGACCAAGCCCATCCACATCGTGGACCCCATTTGCCTCTCCTCTTGTTCCACAATTATTGCAAATGTCTCACTACACTCATCATCAAACCTACCAGGTCCTATAGACACTACAATCAAGTGTAGGACCATGGTCTATCCCACCAGCCACACAAATGTCTTATCCCGTAGCACAACCAACATCTGCTACTCCCACAACACCACCTACCATGTGGTGGATAGCACAAATAGCACCTTTCATAGGGGCCATCTCAATAGCACTGCCTATGAGTCATGTTGCTACCCCTACTATGCCATAGATAGGAGTTGCCTCGGCAACTCCCCAATCGTCTACATCAATTTTGGGTCCAGATCAAGTGTTCCATCTCATCTAGACCTTTATTGAGGAAATTAAACACCTCAAAGCTACCAGTTCTAACATGATATAGGTCATGGACTTTTACCAGGATGATCCCATCAGCCCAGTAGTCCCCACACTAACTTTACCCTCCAGGATGTCACTCCACCATTTCATGAAATACAACAGGGAGGGTGATCCTAATGCCCATTTTGTCACTTTTAGATCTGAGTCTCTTCTTCTACAACAATGGCCACACACAATCATCTATGTCTTTGCTATGTCTCTAATGGGGAAAGCCCTGGACTGGTACTGCGTGCTTCCACACTCCTCCATTTCAACCCTAGAGGAGCTCCTAACCCAGTTCATAACACATTTCAAGTACAAATTGAGACCAAAAGTTATGCTGAATCAGCTAATGAGTGTGAAGTAAGATCCACTGGAGCCAATCCAAAGGTTCATCCAACAGTGGAGCGTTACCCTTAATGAGATCTGTGTGCCCATCGCAGAGGCCCACTTGCTTGTAGTATTTAATGGTGCAGTAAATAACTTCATCAAGTCCAAGTTGTACTACCTCACTCCCCAGACTCTTAGCCAATATTTCACCCAAACTAGGAGCATACAAGATGTGGTTGAGGCAAGCAAAGACCCAGCTTATGTTGCATACAAAAACATGTTTGAAAAGAAGGACAAGGGCAAGGCTGTAATAGCCATAGTGGCCACTATGATAAACGAAGCCAAGCCCAACAATAATAAAAACAACAGGGTAGCTGCACCAAAACCTAACCCCATGGCCAAACAGGGAAATGTACCTCAACCCTCCGCATCTACATCCAAAGCATCTGCACCCCCTAAGCCAAACTTTGAGTGTAAAGATTGCTCCAAGTATACCCCACTGCCCGTTAAGCCTTCAGAACTCCTAAAGAAATTACTGGCAATGAGGTACATCCAACACAAGCAGATGTTAGAGGAGGGAATTAAGAAACATCAATGTACTATGATCTTCATAGGAACTGCTCCTTGGCCTTGCCCAATGAGCTGCTAGTTCCTAAGAATTTCAGAATGGAGTAGTTCTATGACTATCATCAATAGTGTGGTCACAACACAGATTACTACATGGCGTTAAAAGATGATATCCAAAGAATGACTAATCAAGGGAAACTGGTTCTCGACAAGAGAAATTCAGTATGCCATGAAAATCAATCTTTACATGTTTACACAAATCCTCTTAATGCCAAAACTATCGGCTACATCATTAACACCATCAGCATTGATAGTAATCCTAAACCACCCCAATAGCCATTTGTGGTCCATGTGCCTTAGTGTAGCGTACTAGTGCCACCAGTGGCTAAACAAACTCTACAGCAACCATTTGTCCTAAGAGTTCCTCCACACACATTCTCCCCTACACCACTTGTTAGCGAAACTACACCAGCATGATGCCCATTAATACCATTAGCACCGTTTATCATCAGGGGGCCAAGTCATTCAACCATCCCCACCCCGCATAACACAGCACAACAATCTTCTCATCCAAAGAAATGAGAAGAATATTTGATAGGTGAGGCATTAAAAGAACGTACCATTCCAGGTACTTCTAAACCTATGCCCTCGCCCTCTGCATCTATGTTCTTGTTTTCAAAAGATAACGTTGCTACATGTGCACGGTCATCGCCACCTTGCCCAAAAGGATCTGATACCAAACTCAAAACTATCTGTGCTCAGGAAATTCGTCTCTTGGGACGAATGGAAGAGGAGAAAGGAAGTAGATAGGAAGGTGGCCTTGACCTATTAAATGTCCTCACCCATGTCAAGCAGGCTCTAAAATAGAAAAACACAACAATGAGCCTGTATGACTTGATTATGACTTCTACCACACACTGTGAGGCTTTGGTTCACATGTTAACGTCAATAATGGTTGATGAGAACATGCTAGTAGAAGAAGAAGTGATACACTGAGTGATGCTTCCTTCTGTGCCTGTAGAACCAAAGTTGTCCCAACTAACTTTTTGCGATGATTCCATTAGGGAAGACCCTAAAAAAGGTTAGGTAACTACAGTACCCCTCTTCCTCACAATTCTAGTTGATCAACATAAGATCCAAAGGGTACACATCAATGATGGGACTGCTACAAACGTCATCCCATTCCCTATAGTGGATAAGTTGGGTTTGGTTGACCATATCAGACCCACGATAACATTGTGCTTAAAGTTGTTCAACGGGGCATGGGTCATGGTGAAAGGCATGGTCCACATAGACTTTGTGGTAGGGGACTAGTTCTCCATGAATGCAACATTCATCATGGTGGAAGAGATGCCCAGGTTTAACCTGATCCTGGGGAGGTCATGGTTAGCATAACTTAGGATAGTCTCTTCGCCCATACATCAGGAGATCAATCTACCCTATGTAGGCAAGGAGGTGGTAATCCATGGAAATGAGGCAGAAAATCAAGCTATAAATAATGTGGACATGGAGTAGGGTTCAGAGGTTATCACCTCTGAGAATGAGGCACCTATCTCTATCAACACTAATTTCTTAGCAAAGGAGCCAGCCCAGCATGTTGGCTTAGAAAATGAAAATGCATGGGTTGAGTTGCCCTTCCAAGCAAAGGACAATGATATAGATGAATGCCCTTGCAAAGCATCTCGACCTTATGCCTTGCCTAATCCATGATGGGTCACGAAGTAGTTACACATAGCGTAGCAACCCCACTGCTCCTTGCCCAGTTGGCATCCTTTGTGCATTTACCACCTTTTTGTTTTACATCCATCCATCTATGCTAGGTTATCTTTTCTCTAAATCGTTAGCATAACCTCTATTTACCTACATGGCCAGAAATGGCCTAAAACTACGTTACTATCCTAGTGCCTGAAATGGCCTAAAACTAGCAGTGGCCCAAAATGGCCTAAAACTACGTTACTATCCTAGGGCTCGAAATGGCCTAAAACTACATTACTATCCGAGGGACCAAAATGGCCTAAAACTAGCAGTGGCCCAAAATGGCCTAAAACTACGTTACTATCCTAGGGCCCAAAATGGTCTAAAACTAGCAATGGCTTGAAATGGCCTAAAACTACGTTACTATCCCAGGGCCTAAAATGGCCTAAAACTAACGATGACCTAAAATGGCCTAAAACTATGTTAATATCCCAGGGCCGAAATGGCCTAAAACTAGTGGTGGCCCAAAATGGCCTAAAACTAAGCATGACCCGAAAAGGCCTAAAACTACGCATGGCCCAAAATGGCCTAAAACTATGCCATCACCCCAAGGCTCGAAATGGCCTAAAACTACGCATGGCCTCAAATGGCCTAAAACTAGCAATGGCCCAAAATGGCCTAAAACTAAGACATACCAAAACAAAAAGAAAATATAAAAAAAAATCACGTAGATAACATGTAAGAAAATAACAAAAATCTTGCCAAGATTCCTTTTTTTATTCAAAATTTCACTTAAAGAATGTTTTCAATAGTTTTGCAAAAAAAACAAGAGCCCTGCAGTCATGCGTCATCTTCCCCTTCATCATTTTCCTCTGCACCACCTTCTTCTATTGCATCATCATTTCTATCCTTTATGGGCCCTGCTTCTTCATCTCGAACTTGCATCATAGAAATAAAGTAGTCAGCTAGAGTTACATGTAAAAGCTAGAAAATCATAAATTGTTACATCGCAGAAGGTGATTGACCTGAGACAGCCTTACATCTGTTTGAAAGGGTATGTGGTTCAGTTCAAGCCCAAGGTGATGCCAGACCTCCTCCTCCATGATATCTACCAAGTGCCTATCACTTATTTCAGCATTTGCAATAGCTTTCTCCTTTTGAATGGCCATCCATCTTGGTGGTCCCAGAGAAAAGAAGGTAGTGGTGGTCTCACCTGTGGAAAGGTTCACTTCTTGCTCAACTAACTCAATGACTATGAGTTGCTGCATAAACTTGTTGTAGGCCTCAGAAGCACCAATAGCATCCAGGAATGCTTCATGAGTGAACAACTTTACTGAAGCATCCCGATATTGTTTATGATATGTGGCACGTTCTAGTTTATACATGTGCTTATGATTCTTCTGGGACTACACCCACTCATAAACCCTTGTGCTATAGTCTTTCTAGTCTTTGTTCTTCTGAGTCAATAACTCCATCTACATCTGCTGCTCTAGTATCTCCCGGGTGGCCTCGTTATTGCATCACACTGTCATCCAATATTTGGCATAATCTATGACAGTTGTGCACCAATTACCATCATTGTTATCATGGGCCAGGGGGAACTCGTTCCTAGAATGAAGGTCTCCCACCTCGGCGGTTAGATTGGCTATCTCCCTCTCTTGCCTCTGGACCCATTTTTACAGGTCTTCATTCACGTGCCTACACTCCTATAAGGAGCATGCCAAGTGCAATGCACACTTGCTATCCTCATCATATATGTGATGAGGCACCTCTGTCACTTCTGGTGGGAACGTAAGCACGACATCCACCTTCACTACTAATTGCAAGTCCCACTTGAGTCGATAGACTATTATCACATATAAAAGTGCATCAGTCATGTTAACCTAGAAAAATTTGGCAATTTAGGAAGTCTAGTGTAGCAAGCTAAAAGTCTTGAGAAGCCACTCTACTTACCCACTTCTAGATCGACCTATTTGAGATGGTCGATCATGTCATCGACAACCCCTTGCAGGAACATAAGCTTCTCAGGGGTCTTGGTCCATGGTCCTAGCCGAATTAGGGCGGCCCTTGTGGTGTTAGTGATGGTGTCTTCCATATAACCAAATGTGTCAATCATGACTGAGATGCACTACAATGAAGCCTATGAGAAACACAAATGACAGTGCAAAGGCTCCTACCCAGCAAACTCTAAGGGGTGATAGCGAGGGGTCGCCCATTAACATATTGTCAAAAATACAGTCAAACTCACCAGCTTCTAGTTGTAGATCCCCTCCTTGCTAGCTTAAAAATATCGTGGCACCCTCCGTGTTCATCTATTCATCTAGCACTGAATTGAACTCAGTGAAAGAATCATCAATAGAGGTTCCTTCCTCATTGATGTGGGCTTCCTCTTTATTCATTGGAGCCTTTCTTTTTAAGGCACCAACATCCTCCTCATCTGTGGGAAATTCCTCCTCATCTATTGAAACATCCCCCTCATCAGAAAGGGATTTTACTTTGTCAATGGAAGCTACTTCCTTTGTGGTAGAGGTTCCCTCTCTCTTAACCAGGGCCCTTTCCTCTGTGGTTGGGGCCCCTACATCTTTATTGGCTGCCCCTATTTCGAGGACCGATGTCTCCTCCTCATCACCTTATTCTTCTTCATCCTCTTCCTCTGGAAATAAGGAAAGTTTGCATTAGGCTTAGCATTTTAACTTAAATCAATGCTACGCTATGCTACACTACCTAGCATAGTACAACATAGCAAGCATTAACCAAAAAAAAAAAACAAACATAATTAGGAAAACATTTACCAATGGGGGGTTGCACCCTACATAGCTTGAACCACAATGTCTGCCCCTCTTCTTCTTCTGTACGAGGAAGTTCCTCAACTGGATAAGGCCTCTTTCCCCATAACTTGGTGGCCACCATTTTAGTGAAAAGGTGTTTCCGCTATGATATGCTATTGGTAGTAGAAAGGGATGCATCTCCCACACTTTCCTGTCCATGGAAGTTCCAGACCACCCGATCCTTAGTCATCACGGAAAATGAATCCCCAATTACTTTTGGGGGATCTTGGGCTCGGGTAGTCCAGAAGACTTGGTAGATCCATGGTTTGGAAATCTGGTTGTGATCCTACATAACCTAGACTCTGTTCTCATGGACAACCAAGAATTCTGTGAAACACCATAAGCAAGCTATGTAGAAAACATAATGCATGTTGAAATGAGACTCATGCTTCTTATGAAGCTTGATCATTTCAGCTTGAAGGCCTTTGCAGAGATTCCTAGCCTAGTTTTAATGAGATCCCTCTTCCATGACCTCCCTCATCACCCAGGCTTGCTCAATCCCAATGATCTTTCCTTAGGAAAGTAGCTGGGAAAAAGTGCAAGCACGGAAGATGGGGTAAATGTCTTTGGCTACTCTTGGCTTCGCTTTTGCCATAAGGATCCCCTTTCATCCTTTAGCCATCCCTAGCCACTCCTCAATGTCCTCCTGATGGTTCACCTCTTTCTTTGTCTTTGCACCCATGGGGAGACCATCAATAGGGATACTGAAGAGGTCAGGGAATAGTTGGTCATTGATTTCAAGGACCACTTGCACACTATGCACAGGTGTGCGAAAGTGGTCTACCTTTTCAAAAAATGAGTCAGCTAGGACCAACATCTTAGCAGCGGGGACACTTGGGTTCATGGGAAAGAACAAGTCGATGAGTCCAATAGTCTCAAGGTGTTTGGTTAGTGATTCTGAGACCCTATTGCAAAGCGAGCGTTGAGTTTCATCTACCTTCAGATACTGGAAGTAGATGTTTGCCTCATGATTCCCAGAGGTGATTACCATCACCTACATGGGCTTCTTTACTGCTGTAGTAGTTTGCACATGTGAAAGAAAAAAATATATATACAAAACTCAGATAGGCAGAAAATAACATAAAAAGAAGATTGACACTCAAACATGCAAGCAACCCACTATTTAGCTTACCAGGTTTAAACAATGATGGAAATGGTAGAAGATCCACAAATACATCTTTGACGATGATTGCTTTGAAGGGTGCCCAACCCTCATCCAACCAACTAGACTCCTTACACCTATTGTAAAAGCTAGGAGTACCAAGTTGGGTAGGTTTTGTATTCACCCATGCATTCTCCTATCACACCCTCCCCCATATTCTCAGTGGAAGAAAACTCCTGTAGTGCCATCCATGCCAAGGCTAATTCATTCATGTCACTATGAAGTCCATCCTTGTTGATAAAAGCCTTGGTAACCAAAAAACACTATTAACATTTTCCTAACATAGCAAGTATTGCATAGCATAGCAGAATATGTTCACAAAACTCACCCGTCGGCACAGTAAACAATTCCTGGTGGGTTTTGAAAACTAGTTCCCATGTGGCATGCAATAAATGAAGTGTTGTACGTATGGTAGCAATTGTATTCAGGCATCACCCAAATCCAGGCCAGATGCCTCAAATTTTTTGGATGCTGACTGGATCCTTCTCCCTGCCTACTCCCAATTGCTCCATTCATCAAAAATCTCAGAATACCCCGATTTTCCCAAGGCAATACGGTTTCTGTCAATATGGCTACTATCTCCTCTGACAAGTATGACCAAATGATCACACTAAAGTGCTGGATGAGAAATTTTAGGAAGTCACATGTGCCTTCCCGGAACTAGACCGCCTGCTGTCCTGCATGCGGATGGGGTAGAGAGACATTGGCCAGTGGTTCTCTTAGGTAGCACAAAACCCCCACAATTTCTAGGACAATCAAGATTGGCCTTAGCACCAGTCTGCATGATACAACGGTAAATGTTAGCATCATGTTTGATTAGGATTCAAATACAACATAGCAGAGTTAGTAGTTAGCAGATAGCGTAGCACGATTCTCTCTATGCATGCAGTGTAGCAGAAAACATGAAGGAAATAGTATAGTATAATTAACCTAGTGTAGAAATGAAAATATAAACACACATCTTTTGACAAGAAAGAATTTAATGCGCTGCACTAGTTTCAACAATCTTTTGCCTGACAACACAATTTGAAATATCCCGTGGTACACACGTGTTACACTGTCTAATCACACACATGCCAAACCCTCTCGAGGATCATACGCTACACTATTCACATGTGGAGTTGCTAAAATCATCCAAGATTCTGTTGCAAGCCAGCTGTAGCAATGGTAGTTTAGACAACATTGCATGCAACCCTAGCATAGTGCCCATACACCCGTCATGGCCGAATGGGCAAAAACGACGATGTAATGGCCAAAATAGCAACAAAACAACGACAAAAATATGTAGATTGCATAACATAAAATTGTAGAAAATGAAAATATAAAAAGTAGAAGTAATAATTACAACATAGAGAAAAAAAAGGAGCATAGCAACTTACTGGGTCAATGGGGTCTCCTCTCGCACAAGAACGTAGGCCTGTGACACACGTCCTAGGGTCTCCTTCACTTCGTCCACCTTGGTGAGTGCTAGGTGTTTGCATTCTTTCCTAGGATCCATCATTTTAGTCACTAATTATTTCTTGCTCGCTATGCTAAATTTTCTTTCTCTCGATTAGCACAATCGCTCTATGCTCTGAATGAAAGCTCTATGCTATTACGGTGAAAATGATAAGTTTAACAAGGGTAAACCCCTATTTATAGCCAAAACAGTGAAAATAAACTTGCCATTTTCTCTCCTCGATTAATGAGGGGAACTCCATACAACGTAGCATTCTCCCATAGCGTAGTAGCACTGTTTGCATTATGGCAGGTGGGCCCAACTGAAAACTTTGACCCACTCTAAACTAGTTGTTGGCCTTCACAAAAATAACTAACTAGATGGTCCGCAAAGACCTTAAACTAGCAGCTTCAAAATTTTTCATTCCGACAGTCCACAGAGACCTTAAACTAGCAAATTCTAACCAATAGCTTCAATCGCATTAATGGTTGATAAAGACCTTAAACTAGCAGTTCTAACACGTAGCTTTGATCTCGTTAGCGGTACACGAATACTTTAAACTAATACTTCGTAGTTTCACTAAGTAGCTTGTTAGCGATCCACAAAGACCTTAAACTAATACTTTAAATTTAACCCGTCAGCGATCTGCAAAGACCTTAAACTAGCAGTTTTACATTTTTTGCATCCAAGCAGTCTACTGTGACTTTAAACTAGAAAGTTACAAATTCTATATCATGTTTTGCGATTATTTCAATTGTTCACATCTTATTGCTACTTTGCAAATGCTTACTACGCCCTATTGCTACAAACAGTTATCCTTGACTAGGCATTCATCTCATTATGCCAGGTTGAGCGAGAATGGTAATGCACCATGATCTTTCTTGACCTCTAGCTTTAAGAGGTCAACATAGTAAGCTTGCAAGACAATTGAACCTTGAGTCAATCGACCGGGGATCATCCACAGAAAGCACTGTAGCATCCTCAGAAACATTCCCAGACTAGCCTAAAAGTCTTGTCAAAGCCCTAGATTTAGAGGTCAGGGATGTAACTGAGGACCCTCTCATTAAGATGCCTATGACCACATCCAGGGGGGAGATAAAAATGCTAAAACTTAGCTCCCTTCTAGATTCGTAGACGCACAAAGATGTAGCCAAAGTATTGCAAAACAACATCAAAGTATTCGTGTGGTTTTACAAAGACATGCCGGGTTTAGACCTAAGGCTTATACAACATAACATTTTTTTAAATCTATGGATGAAAGCAATTAAGTAAAAGTCTCGCAAGGTTAGACCAAAGATTGCACTAGCTATATGGGATGAAATCACCAAGCTCTATTAGGATGGTTTCATTCGGGCAGTTGATTACCCAGAATGGGTGTCAAACATTATCGTAGTTTCTAAGAAAATGGGAGGGATACGTATGTATATAGACTTCTAGGATCTATAAAAAGCCACGATCAAGGATGACTTCCCACTACCGAGTATTGATCAACTTATTGATACTACGGATGGTCATGCTCTATTATCCTTTATGGACAGTTTCTCTTGCTACAACCAAATTCGCATCAACCCAAAGCATTAGTTAACAACAACCTTCATGACCCCATGGGGGACTTTCTATTATACTATGATATCCTTTGGGCTCAAAAATACTAGAGCAACCTACCAGCGAGCCATGACATACATCTTTAGTGACTACATATTAGAAATGTTGAACAACTACATAGATGACATAGTGGTGAAATCTAAAAAAGCCAATGATCATCCCAACTATCTAGGTGTAGTTTTCAAGCATTGCCATATTCATGATTTACACCTTAACCCAAAAAAGTGTGTCTTCAAGGTGAGAACTGGACACATGTTAGGGTTTGTAGTATTGTTTTGTGTTCCCTTATATAAACAATGTGGTAGAGTACGAAGCGTTACTCAAGAGTCTCTTAGCCGCCCAAGCATTAAGCATACAAAACCTAGCGATTTGTAGAGATTCACAGCTTTTTGTGAATCAAATCACTGAGGTCTATGCCTATAAGGCTACACACCTGCAATCCTATTGCAACCTAGCAAAAATCCAGCTCAAACAATTTGCAACAACAGATGTACAACATGTGTCACGAAATGAAAACATCGTAGCAGATGCCCTAGCCATCCTAGTGTTAAATGTGTCATCACATCTGTTCGTAAATTTTCTAGCTTCGATTACTGAGTGTACAGAGCCTATCACTCAAGTAGTACATGTAGCCTCTACTAGCGCTGTGGACACCCAGGAGTGGTACACCAACATTAAAACCTACCTGCAACATGGTGAACCCCCAAGCGGATTAATATCTACCCAGAGAGATGTGATCCATAAGCATGCTCAACAATATGTGCTTATGGGAGACAACGCCCTGTGCAAATGCTCCTATGACAAGATATTGCTGGCATGTGTAAATGAGGAACAAGCATAGAAGGTTATTAATGAAGTACATGAGGGATTGTGTGGTGGACACATAGCACCTAGGGCCATGGCTACAAAAATTAGATGCCTAGGGTACTATTGGCCTCACATGGAGCGTGATTGTCTAGCCAAAGTCAAGACTTGCGATATGTGCCAAAGATACGCAAATCCTATACATGTTTCGCCTACACAGTTGCATTGAACGTAGATTACGTGGCCTTTTCATCAATGGGGAATAGACATCATAGGACCTATCATGCCTAAGTCCTTCGCAGGGCATAGCTTCATCATCATTTCCACCAAGTATTGTACGAAGTAGGTGGAAGCTATTCCCCTGAGGAAGACTACATCCCGACATATTTGCCACTTCATCTTAGACAACATTGTGACAAGGTTTGGATTTCCCATGACTATTGTGACTAATAACAGGCCATAGTTCAATAATGCGGAAACCAAAACCTTCTGGAGCAATCTTGGCATTAGGCAGTTGTTCTCCTTCCCATACTACCTGCAAGAAAATAGACAAGTAGAGGCTATGAAAAAGTCTATCATCAAGTTGCTCAAGAAAATGCTTAGCAATAGCAAGAGGCGATGGCATGAGCAAATTCTCTATGTGCTGTGGGCTTACAAGACAACGTCCAAGACTACGATAGGTAACATACCTTTTAGTCTTGTTTATGGATCTTAAGCAGTGCTACCTCTTGAGTTGCACGTACCCTCACTTCGAATGATCCTGTCAAACATTTTGAGTGAAGCCCAGAACAACGAGTCAAGGATCATTGATCTTGACTCCATAGAAAAGGAACATGCATAGACACTTGGTTGCATAGAGCATTATCAAAACAAGTAGTGGCAGAAGCACCATGCAAACCCTCATCAATGACCGATACCAAAAGGAGACCTCATTCTCAAGGATTTTCGTGAGCATATGAACAAATTCTTAGCAAACTGGGAAGGTCCATTCATGATTACAAAAGCCTTTGGAAATAGGGCCTTCAAGCTGGCAGACATGGATGACAACGAGTTCACAAATCTTGTAAATCATTCATACCTCAAGACATACTACATCTGATGCAGGTGCAAGGTAAGAAAACATCCGCTATGACGTAAAACTAGCAAAGGTAAGCTCATTCGCTACGACATAAAACTGGCAAAGCTCATCCCCTATGACATAAAACTAGCAAAGGTAGTCCACTATGACTATAAACTAGCATAGACTATCTTCCATGATGTAAAACTGGAAAAGCACATCTACTATGATGTTAAACTGGCATAGATAGTACACTATGACTTTAAACTAGTCTATCCACCATCCACTAGGACGTTAAACTAGCACTACGATCTGCTGGGACCTTAAACTAGCACAACCACCATCCACTATGATGTTAAAATGGTTGATTCACCATTTGCTACAATAATAAACTAGCACAACGGTCTGCTACGACCTTAAACTAGCACACCATGGTCTACTAAGAACTTAAACCAGCACATCAAATGGTCTACTAGGACCTTAAACTAGGTTCATGGCACATCCTTATCATGCATCACAATTCTATACAGCAAGCGAGTGGGCACACCACCAACATGGGGTGGGACATTGTAGTTCCCAAATGTAGTTCATAATGCTAAGAAAACACCCTTGGGAACATATGCAATGCCACTACCCCTAGCATCTTGCTGATCCTTCAGAGATGTCTTATGACATCTTGCTGACTCTCCAGAGCTACTGCCACCATGGCTCATTGCCTTAGTAGTAGCTTCCTCAGTCAACGCCTACTGCTTGAGTTCTAGAAGTATTGTGGCCTAGCCACAATGTTGCTATCCTCCAACCGCCACGATCATCTGAGCCCAAAAGATGTTCAGCTGTTGGGTAGCCTATCTCACATCTGAACTACATAATGTTTGCTTTGGTTGGGGACTCTTGAGCACTTGCATCACTACAACTCCTAGCTACCTTAGTGCTGACCTCTCAACACAGATGCTGCCAGAACTATTGCTAGCATTTCTAGTTTGGATGCCAAATGGCTCAACAAAAACATCTGTTGTTCTAGTAGCGTTCACAGCAAGTAAGACCTTTACCTTCATTCTCCATCATGGTTGTTTCTTCTAGTTTTCTTTCTATTGTGTTTGTAGGACGTGTATCGGAGAGGCATCAGTCAGAGGTGCATTTCGCCATAGAAGCAGGATACTACATTGTTCCAAGGTGGTTGTCCTAATTAGCTTAGCTACTTCAGAGTGCATATCCTGCCCTCCTGACACCTACAATTCTCACTCACCTCTTTTACAAATTTTCCCAATTCCTATAATTCCCTCTCATATGCCCAACCTCAAAGTCCATGAGGTGCATAACGCAACTCACTGCATGGGAAGCATTTGTAGGTAGGTTAAAGTCCCATATGGATGTAACACAACTTATCCTAAGAAAGAAATGCTTGTCCTGCCACAAGGTTGTTTGCAAATTTAAATGGTAGAATAGTAAAAGAAAAAGTGTAAAAGAGAAAAAGCTCGAGCAAAAAAAATGTGCCTAAAATAAATGGCACATCAACTGTTTCGCAGTGGCCCTCTCTAAGCATTTCGACTAGAGGTCAAAGGTCAGCAAAAGCAAAGATGACCACGCAAACAACTCCCTCACAATCATTCTGATGAGGGACCTTACTAATTCTCATCTTTACCATTCTCCTAAACCTCCTTCTTTCCCTAGTTTAAGCCTTCCTCTTTCCCCGTATGACCAATCCAAGACTCTCAAGCATAGCTAAGCAACATCTTGGCAATTACTCAAGAGCGATGTTAGCATCTTGTCTTTCGTGATGTTTCGTATTCTTTGTCGGAATCTCTCAGGTCTGTCCTCCAGAGATCAACAAAGAGGGGCCAATGAAACATCCTAAAAATTTCAAGACATTCTTTCTTCACCAAGTTCTTGAAATTTAAAAAAAGAATTTACACAAGTGCAGCATCATGGCAATTTAGCAGGAAATGACTGCACTGAGTCTAGACTATTCAGTTTAGCAAGTTTTCTACCTCCAGAGCTGATAGGCCCAATGGACCCTCTAGCTTGCCCACTTGGGTATTTCACCTGGCTGACAGTCTATTCAAAAACCATGCTTTGGATTTTCGGTGGTGCTCAGGATGCATGAAACAGTTTGGCAAGTTTTCTAGTGAGGAAGTTTGCTATGCTACGCTCTGGTATGTAGCGGAGTAGGCCTCTGAAGATAGTTGCAAAATAAATTGCTATGCTATACTATGCTATGCAACATAGCACAGCATAGCAAAGGAAAGACAAAAAGGCCCAAACTTACCTAATGATTCCAATTACACTCAGCAAGCACTCCGGCCTTCAAAACCAGTTGCATTGTTCAACTTCAAATCCTTAGCAAAGCTTCTCATCAGAATGTGGTAGATTGAACAAAAAGCAGGATACATTGGTTTCTATGCTATGCTACACTGCATAGTATAGCACAGCGTAGTGATGATTCAAAAGTAGCAAATGAGCCTCTTAGATTCAAAGTCAGCAAGTTCACAAATCTCTTTTCACAAAAGGAAAAAGTTGCAACCATTAGCATGATCAGAGCTCGAAGCAAGCATTTGCAACTTCAACATGGATTGCGAATGAAGCCAACTACTATGCTACATAGCATAGCATAGCATAGAAAAAGATGCATATCGAGCCAAGTGTTACAAAATTTGGCTTGACGTGCAGCGAAGCTTCCAGTAGATGCAGTTAACTTTAACACTAATTTCTTCTTCAAACTGGTGGCTACACTACATAGCGTAGCACAGCATAACACATTACTATGCTACACCAACATGCTACGCTACATTGCGTAGCACATCACAGGACAGCGTAGCAAGTAGCTACGCTACTTCAATGTCCCTCATTCCTCATCTACATTGTTGTCATACTTGATTCCATCATCTCCAATTTTGACAGCATGATTTCGAAATGGCAGGCTCGTCAATCAACTTTGCATGTCCATGCAACAAAGACATGTCAACATCTTGTAGGTCCAAGACATGTGGCATCCAAGTCACATTTCTCGCATGCTCCTAGCCCTATAAATACTCCAATGAGCAACTCTCAATTGGTTAGCAAAAATTGGTTGTTGAAAAAAATTGATTGGCAAATTTGAGCAAGGTTGGCAACTCTGAGCATTGTTAGCATTTTTTGTTGACAAATTTGCAAAAAATTAAAATGTTTGCAATTTTTTCTTGGCATTCTATTAGCTCCTTTTTGCTATCTTTGTAGCACTTTGCATTGTTAGATTTTGAGTCCACGTTCAAGAATATAGCTGGCCTACTTTGAACATTCTAGTTACCTTTGGAATCTCTGTGCTTCCTAGTGTTGTGCAACCAATTGTATCCACTTCAAAAAAGTAAAGCTACGATCTTGACATGGTGCATTCCCTAACTCTTATTCACTTTAAATTCCTGCTCATTATGATTGCATTTTACATCATTTTTCTCTTTGTTCCATTTATTAATTTTTATATTACATTACAAACATCGCTTCCGCATTACATGTTTACCAAAGGTTAAGTGACACCGAATAAGTCCCTTTTTGATCAACAAACCATTCAAGCTGTCCCATTTCTATTTTTAATCTAGCACGGCCCTTACACGAATCTGAGGTTAAGACTGTTCGCTCAATAACCTCTCGGTGTTTCCAGCCATCGACATTTTTGGTCACAACAGTTGCTCTCAAATGTGGTTTGAAGGATACCACACCCTATACAAGCTCTAAGCTCTACTCCAAAGTGATTCAACACTACAGATCTACTCAATTCCACAAGGTCCCAACAAGCTTAGAATGTGATTTCCAGAATCCCATAACCTTAACAACTTGAGATCCAATCTAGAGTGTTGTGGTACTACACCAACACTTAATCCCTTAGGATGTTAACAAGCTCAAGAAAGATGTCTTCCTACAAGAAGCACATCAACCCCACAAGGCAATATTAAAGAAGAATAATCACAAGGAAAGCCTACAACTAAGTTTGCTAATCCTTGCACTTTGATATGTCACTTACTTTGACTAATTAAAATAGAGAAAAGATTGTACAATAAAGAAAAAAATGATTACAATGATTGCTAGATGATTACAACTGATAGTACCAAAGCTTGTACTTTTCCCAATGAGAGTGAAGTCTTCTTATAGATAATATGTTTCCAAAATTACTTGGAATTTGTGCAATGGCTAGATAACGGTTACTAGAGACATCTTCTCTAATATTGCAATGTCTTTCTACATTAGACCTTCATTCTATAAAGACATCTTCAATTTTCTAGAGATGTCTTCTCTTGTACTACCTTTAAATCTACCAAGACGTCTTCCTTTTCTTGGAGATGTCTTTATTTGATAGTAGACGTTTGCTATTTCTGTAACACATATTCTCTAAAAAAAATCCTTCAATGTTAAGGCTTCCTTTTGACCTTTTAGATGAGCTTTGAAGTCTTTGTCCTTTGTCTAATATCTTTGAAATCTTGCATGTTCACTTAAGACCTTGTAGATGATCATCTTCCTTGAGCTCTCCTTTTGTCTAAACCAATTTTTTCCTTGTCATCAATATAGGCTTGATATTATTCTTTAAGATCTTCATTTTGAAATTTCTTTATAGGTGTCATCTCATCTTCTTTTGATATTAGTCTTTAAGATCTTTTTCCTACAATCACAACAATCACACAAACATTCTTGTACTTCACTTTTCTTAATGTTTTTTCATACCAAAATGTCAACAATCTCTCCCTTTTTGATGATGTTCAAAAATTATGAAAATGGATTATTAGATATGCAAATATTCATGCAAACACCCAAATACCTTTCCCATTTTTTGAATAGCATCATAAAGGATAAAGCACATAAACCTTTCAAAAGTGAGATCATAAAAGAACAAATGGAATGCATGACAAAAACAACTCTCCCCTTTGTAAAAATAAAAACCAATATTATTCAATCATAGCCATACCATTTTCACAAAATATATCCATAATATCACAAACTATAAACTCATCATATAAAGTATATATCATTTTATACATAAAGCAACTTCATTGATATCCATATGGATTATAAGAATCTTAGCAAAGTTTAAGGTATCTAATCAATTTCATCAACTCTTGAATAGGCTATCATAATAGAAATAGTGTTAGTGTAGACCTTATTAACAAAGGACATAATTCATATGGAAGATATATTCATAATATATTTATATCAATTTTTATAGAGATGCAAAACAGAAAAATCCATTTCTTAACAAAATTTCATAGGGTTGAAGATGTCAAGATAGATAGGATCTACCCCTTGTTGAAATCCAATCTTTAAGCAATCAAGATCAACTAACTTGTTATTTTAAACCAATAAATACATTATTTAAATTAATATTTCATGATTCCATCAATACTCAACTCCTTTGAAGGCATTAAGAAGATAATTAAATGGTAAGAAAGAAAACACATGCTTGTAAAAGTAAAATCAAATTCTCATAAAGAAGAAAACATTCCAAATAGAAACAAGTGAATGCCAAAGAATACCTCGGATATTTTACCATACCCTTGCATGATAAAAATCCTTGCTCATTTTGGAATGTGATATTTTACTATTTAAGTGTTTCTTGGTAGAAGCCTCCAAAGACTCCCCCTACATTGGTGACCTCCAAGATGACAATAAATAATGAGGAACAGGCTCCCCCTACACATGTGAAGCTTTCCTTGGGCTTTTAAGATCATCTTGTATTTTTCAAGGAAGTAATTGTTATATATTATCAAAGTACCACAATTGTAGATCAACATTAAGATCAAAAGTGGAGACTAAGGCCTCCAATTAGTAATATGACTTATTAAAACAATGGCCAAAACATCCCAAAGGACATGAGCTTAGAAGCAATGAATAGATCATCATAACAATTCTAGAGCATGCAATAATGAAGGTAAGATAAATTACTAGAAGAAATCATTACAATTTCTACACTACATATTTTGATAAAACAAGTTGCATCAAGCTCAAAAAGAATATAAGAGATACTCTATGCAATTATTCTAGCAATTTTCTAATCTAGATATAACATTCCATAAACAATGTAAGAATGAACCTAAAATGACTTGGACTTCTCAAATCATGTACTTATAAATTATTTATCAAGAAAAGAGATGGAAACTTACCTTGAATTACCTTTCTTGTAGGTGAGAAGAGAAGATTAATGGAGTTTGAGATGAGGTCCCCTATCACGAAGTACCTTCTCATATTTAAGTTCTTTTTCATTAGATCATTTATATGATGCATCTATTTGTTCATGTTCTTTATGAAAGAACCCTTTATGACTTATTTCATCATCTATCTCTTTGAGAAAATTTTTATTTATCCACTTCTCTTCATTTTTAACTACTAGTTCCTGGGAAATTTCCTTACCAAACCATTTTTGAGAAGACCAAACATCAATCTTGTTTTGGTCATCATGAGAATAATTAAATTTTTTTTGAGAACCATAATTTTTACAAAAAAATAAAATACTCTCCTCATGAATAATATTGTCATACTTGGCTATTCTTGAGCTTGAACTAGTATCCTCCTAACTGAGATTCTTTGACTATTTTTTAGGAGTCTTTTCATCTTAAACCTTTCTGCAATCCTTATTTAAAGAAATTGTTGAATCCAAAATTTTATGTCTAAGATTTCTCCTTTCATTTTAGTGTGATCAGCATCTAGCTTAGAAATTAAAAATTTCTTTGCTTTCCTAAGAAAATAATGTAGAATAAGAATCTCTTATCTAAGTTCATTGTACCTTTCATCACACTTACCACCTTGTTCAACCATATGTGAAGAATTTTCATTTGTAAGCACCATGAATATGAGATGAGAATCTTTGGTAGAGTTACTGGGTTCTTCTTCACTTTTATTAACATCATTCCAACTTGTATAAAAGTTTGTCTTTTCCAATTCCTCATCATTGGATATGTTCTTTGGCTGGACATTCGAAGGTCATGTGGCCTCTTCCTATGCAAATACAACATTCTATAGAAGAGAAATCTAAGTTAGAATTCAAAAAAAAAAATTACCTTTTTCTTTACATTTGAGAAAATTGGATCTTTGTTGATATATCCCCTTGTTTCTTCTTGTAAGCAATTGTTGTAGCTTTCTTGAGAGAAAGGCAATCTCATCTTCACTACCGTCATCATGCTCATCAAGATTCTTCTACTTGGAGGTAGTCTTTAGAGAAATAGGTTTATCTTGGATGGCTCCTTTGCTTATGAGATTCATTTCATAGGAAATGAGAGAACTTTGAAGTTCTTCAAATTTTAGAGTTGAGAAATCTCTAATTTCTTCCATAGTTGTGACCTTTAGTTTGAATTTCGGTAGAAGAGTTTTGATCATCTTAGTGGTGACATCACTCTTAGGAAAATCTTTACCAATACCTCTAATAGCTACAACAATATCATTTGCTATAGATAATTAATATTTTATTTTATCACCTTCTCTCATTTTAATCTGATCATATTCACTTTTCAAACCTAACAATTTAGATTATTTAACAATAGATGTTCCTTCATATGTATCTTCTAAAGTTTTCCAAATTTCTTTGGTTTTTTTAGATCCTGCTACTCTATTAAATTCAGATTTATTCAAAGCATAATATAGAAAATGTTTTTCTTTTCAATCAAACATGAACTTAAATTTTTCCTCTTGTATCCATTTGTTATGAGGCTTGATGATCTCGATGGAGCTGTCTATAGGAGGAATGTAACCTTTAAGGATTGATTCCCAAACTTCAAACTCCATAGATTCGAAGAATCCTTGCATTCTAGCTTTCTAATAGGTGAAGTTGACCCCATCAAACATGAATGGCTTTGTATAAGATGTTTCATCCATTTTTCACTCTTGAAGTTGATGATGAAGAAGAGTACTAGGATCCAATACCACTTAATGATCATTGAACTTAGAAGCGAGGGGCGAGGGGAGTCAATAAGTTTCTTAAATTAAAATTTCTTGAGACAAAGCAGAAATACCAAATTTAATTTGGTTTCCCAACTTGGGTAGTCCACACTTAGAGGGTAGTTCACAAGCATACCTCTAAATTTTGTTGCTATCAAATGTGGTTTAAAGGATACCACACCTTGTACAAGCTCTAAGGTCCACTTTGGAGTGATTCAATGCTATGAATCCACTTATCCCAGCAAGGTCCCAACAAGCTTAAAATTTGGTTTGTAGGATCCCATAACCTTTACAAATTTAGCTCCACTTTAGAGTGTTATGTTGCTACACCAACACTCAATCCCTTAGGATCCAAAAAAGCTCAAGTAAGATTCCTTCCCATAAGTAGCATAGCAACCCTTTAGGGCAACAATGAAGAAAAACAATCATAATGAAATAATGCAACTAAGTTTTTTTATCCTTGCACTTTGAGGTACAACTAAATTTGACTAATTACAAAAAAAAAAGATTGTACAATGAAGAAAAACAATGATTATAATGATTGCTAGATGATTACTATTGATAGTACCAAAGCTTGCACTTTTTTCAATGAGAGTGAAGCCTTCTTATGGCCAATATGTTTTCAAAATCACCTCAAAATTTGTGCAACAACTAGATAATGTTGGAGACATATTCTCCGAGACTGAGATGTCTTTATGCATTAGACATTTATTTTGTAAAGACATATTCTCTTGTAATACCTTCAAATCTACCAAGATATCTTCCTTTTCTTGGAGATGTCCTTACTTGAGAGTAGACGTATGATATTTTTGCAAGACATATTTTCTAAAAATAATCCTTTAATGCTAAGGCTTCCTTTTAGCCTCTGAGATGAGATTTTAAGTCTTTTTCCTATGTACAAGATCTTTGAAATCTTTCATGTTTTCTTGAGATCTTGTAGATGATCTTCTTCTTTCAGATCTTTTTTTCCTAAACTAGTTCATTCCTTGTCATCAATGAAGGCTTCATCTTTGTCTTTGAGATCTTATTTTGACATTTATTTATAAGTTTCATCTCATCTTCTTCTTGTGTTTCCAATGTACTTTTTCCTACAATTACAAAAATCACACAAACATTCTTGTACTCCACTTTTCTTAATGTTTTGACATACCAAAAGATCAACAACAAGAAGCATACTTTTTCTATTGGTAGCCTAGTTTGTTAGCACTTGAAGAAGAAGAGATTAAGAGATGTCAACTTCTCCATGTTTAAAGATAATAATATGAGTACTTTTAGAACAAAGGTTAGAATTAATGATAATTATTTTGAGATTGACTTATCCAAAGATGTTGGTATGTCTTTTTTGTTTAATGTTATAGATCTTCTACATTACCATGAATCGGTTAATGATGAAACCTTAGAGGATAGCATGAATAAGTTTAAGGGAATTATTGAGAAGTCTAAGCCTTCAATGGAGAGGAAGGTAATCATAATTAAAAGGAGGGAAGCTTCTAGCATCCATTAGAAGGATTAATCATCTAAGGATACTGTATGAAACCATGAGACCAAATTTTCTAAGTGGGGAATCACTTCTACCCCTACTTCCTTGTTCACATGAATTCAATTTATGTAGGTTGGGAGAGATGATGTAGGTATACTTCTTCTTCTTTCCTTGTCTTCTTCCCATAGATGATTTTTATAAGTTTTAGATTTTTTGGAGATGTTCTGGAGATCAAGGAGACATCTTAGCTAAGAGCTAGAGTGTATAGAAGATTTCTAGTAAGTTCTAGAGATGTTTGGCCTAAGAGGGAGACATTATGGAAGAGACATCTCACTGTTGGAGAAAATTTCTCAAGTAAGACATTTCAAAACTTAGGAGATGTCTCTCCTATTAAGAATGTTTCTAAGATTCTAGAGATACATCCAACTCAAATGATAAAATTTTTCGCAAGACATTTAGAAAAAAGCTAGAAATGATCCATATGACTAGGAAAAAATTCAAGGTGATAGTTCTAAATTAGGAAAAAATCAAGAAAAGTGAAGAAAAGATAGAAATATCTTAGAATTTTTAAGTTCAACTTGGAGAAAGATTTATAGGTTTTTTATCTTTCTTTTCCAATAAACATTTTTCTATTTCATGTTTTAACACATGATGTGATGAGTAGAGAATTGATTAGAGGTATGAGAGCAAATGTTTGAGAGTGCATGATTGTGTATATAGCTCTATAGTCAAATTATGTGTGTGTTTGACTTATATTAGTATCTCGTATGCACTTGTATGAGTTAATCTCATTTAATTATGTCTTGCATTAAGGAAAATCACTATGTGATTATAGAGTCTCATGCTCTACAATATCATTTGAATGTTTGTGTGTTTTGGATGTTGTGAGTTGTGGAACCGTAGATTGTAATTTTCTCTACATTAGTTAAAGATAGATATTTTTATTATTTTTCTAGCATATTGAATTATATTTTGTAATATCTATATTTAGTGTGATTTGAAGGATAAATTAATAGAAGTGAACCTACTCCTTATGTGAGGTTCTTGAATTGTCTAAAGTAGGATGTTCTTAATTTTGTTAACAATTATGGCCAGACTAGGGAGTTCTAGTAGATGGATTTGGATCATTCATGGGAGAACATCCCTAAAAATAGTTCAATGGTGACGCTACACTATTACAAGATATTAAGAAATTTTAAACTTTATTTTGTCTTATAGGCACACACATCAAGGTATATAAGTAAGTTGATGTGAAATTGAGTTTCTCATTGGAATTTATTCTAACTATAGGTTTTCTTATTTATGATTCTAAATTTGTTGTTTTTTACACTTATAGATTAGAGAATCTTAATAGGGAGGAGACCTACTTAAAGATGCTAGAGGGTAAGATATGTGAGGTGGCTTTAAAGGGTAACTAGCATTTTGTAATCTATGCATAATTTCTAGATGAGGTGATTATAGCCTTGAAGCATGTATGGTATGATGCTATCTAGCAAGCTGATTTGATTCATGTCTTTCATGAGTAAGCTAACATGGTTTTGATAGAGAAATTACCAAACTTCTCTTAGATTCATTTAGTACCATAGGATAAGTACACAATGTTGATTTTTCTAAATGTGATGCTTAGTTTTAAGCTTGATCTTACCTTCATTTTGCATTAGTTCCATGTATAAATTTCCTATTATTTCTCTTCATAGATAAAATCAAGACTTTATAGGTTGTATATATATAGTTGGGAAATGTGTTATAATGCAAGTTGCATGCCAATGTACATAATAAACTTACAAGTTATGCATGGTTGATTGGTGGAGTAGGTTGGAAGTACCTTACCAATCTTGAATTTTTAGGATTGATTTCTTTATTCATATTGAGGTATTCTAACATTTCACTGATGAATGTGACTACCATGATGAGATGTTATTCAAGCTAGTAGTAGGTTTTTGTGTTCCATGTTCAGGGTAGAGAGATTATTTTGTGTTGGCATTAAAACTCATTAAAGCACCTATTGGATTTGCCTAATTCTAGACAAGTAGTTAAGAGAAATGAAAAACTTTCATATCTTGATTAGGAGACTATCTCTTAGTGGGATATGTATTATGATTTTGATTACACCATTTCTAAGTATGAGAATCCCAATCTAGTTTAGATGTATCATCTTTTCATTGAGTAGATATTTTGTACTAAGATAAAGTAGCGTAGGGTTGCTCCTTTAGTGAGGTTTATAATACTATATAATATTATGAATTATGAAACTTAATATAATTAATCTTATTACCTAGATAGAGGATGTCTAGTGAGTTGGCTAACATTGACATAGTAGGTGATGGATATTAATCACTAATGCTTTCAAGCCCACTTTAAAAATGCAACCATTAAGAAATGTTAATAAAATTTAAATCTAAATAAAAAATTTATCACATTTTTAGATTCTCTAGAATTATTATATAGTATAAATTAATATGATATAAATTTCTATAAAAAGTAATGAAGTATGATCTTATGTTAATATTTTTCTTATAATATGAGTGTCATAACAAAAACCTAAAGAAGGCAATAGTCAGGAAATAATGAACACTATTACATCCCCATTCTCAAATGGTACTACTACATAACGAAGATAATGTCACTTCATCATAAGTATTGTAATTACTACAATAAGACCTGAATGAAAAAGTTGTATTTAAGACCTAAAAGTACACACTATAATAATGGGTATTTTTTTTTGAGGTGGCCTTTAGATGTTTGACCTAAGGTATTTATACCAGAGTATTGGAGGTTAGGTCAAGTAGGAAAAAAAGAGGACTAGCCATTCCTTCTAGTTAATTGTACACCTGACTATGGTGGTTGTGCTAGATAGCCTTTAAGGGATAGATTTCAAAGGAAGACAACCTTCATGAACCCCCATAGCATGACCCAGATATATTATTTCACATTAATAAAGTGCTTCTTTTATTTTTTTCCTTTTGAATTTTTCTATGATCCTCTTTATGAATAATGTCAAATGTAACATATATTTAATAATTGTCATGACATCTAAGAATGGAATGTCATATTTGACATAATATCAAAATATGATCCAACGACCAATCAAAACCAAGATTCAACCAAAATCTAATGACAAATCATGAAGCCACAATCTAGAAAGAGTTAAGGATCACCACCATGAGATATGCCTTATTTCTAAGATAATTCATGTAAGCTAGAAAATATCCTTCTATTAATTTTCATGGACAATAGGACATCCATAAGAGAACAATGAATATACATCATGTTTAACATGAAAATTATCAACTAAGCAAGATTCCTTCTTAGAGACTTTCATTGATATCACCAACAAGGAGGTTTGATTATGGCTTATCAAGGTTCATCAACTACATGAAATGCTCAAAAGAAAAGGATACACTAGTTTAGATAACTCTTATCCATCTTGTAGTAATTTTGGAAATTTTAATTAATTAAGATCATTATTAAGATTTACCCAAAAGGTTAGTAACTATGTCCTAAGTCAAAACATATTGTCCCTAAACACCTAACCACTATAAGTTGGTGTTACTCATCCTCTACATTGGTATGTTTGAGGAGGATAATATCACCCTATTAAACCAATAAGGATCATTACCATGAGACCTATAGGGAAACCTATAGTCAGTGAATAATTTTCTCTTAACCTTCTCCTCTATACCTAACTAGGATATAACCATGATCTAAGAGAATAGACCTACATCACAATTGTAAAATTGTAAAATATATGTGCTATATTTTGTGTTCAATTATTGGTATATCATTTATAATCACATACAAGTCATCTAGAAGTCAACATGATATCCATATTTTATCCTAGTACTATTAATTTAGCAAAATAGGTTATTTTTATTCTTTCAAATCCTAAAACTCCAACTTATTTTTTGATCTTGAAACCATGTCTAATGCATACTAGTTGTTGAGATAATTCCAATGGTACAAATTTCATCATGATCAAAATTATAGTTTTGGAGATATCAAAATTTAAATTTTCTCATTATACATTGTTAAGAAAAAGAATATATAGTTAATTAATTAATTATTAAAAAAAATTAAAAAATTCAAAATATTAGGATTGAAAATCAAACCTAAAACATTTCCTTAGCCAAATGGAAACTTACCACATCATCTACCAAACCACCATGTCAACCACTAGGGTAGGAAGAATAAAATAATAATAAAAACTCAACAAAAAGTTAATATCAAATTTTTTAGGCCTTGAAATTGAATCCATAACCTCTAAGTTACCAAACCAAAATCTTATCCCTTGCCCTACTAACTACTAAGGTAAATAACATAGTTGGTTATATTGATACATATACTAATATAAAAATATATAAAATTAAAATTTAAAAAATATTAAAAATAATAGTAATAATAAATTAATTCTCAGGCTTTGGCCCTAACACTTAGGTTTAGGACCAACCACCTTCACTAACTACAGCATTGCCAATTGTATCATAGCATGGTATAGCCACAAGGCCTAACCAGGCTATGTCATTGTCAACTAGGCCATAAACAACAAGGCCCTATCCCCTAGCATCACAACTAACCAAATAGTTGATCTTTAAGTATAAGTGGCCCCACATGCATATCTATCCCATGAAGCCTTGCACTATCATTCCTGTACTATTTTCCAAATGCTGCTATTTGTTGCTATTATCTACCTCCTATTAAACCATTAGTCATCATAGTTGGCATAGGCATTAGGGCTACCATTTTCATCATCACCATCTATGTTGTTATTTTCATCATTGTCAACACCGCTATTTCTATTGATATCACGACCATAGCTAATGTCAAAACCTATGCTAAAAAATCCATTAGGATTTTGAGCAATCTATGATAGCCATGAATAATCCTAGCACCAAAAATCATGCCTCCATGGTAGCGAATCGACACTATTAATGCTGAGAATCCTTCCTCACCTAGAGGCTAATAGATACCATCAATACCAAAGAATCCTACCTTCCTCGATAGCCATTAGACACTAATAGCATAAGAAATTTCTTCATATCAATCATAGAAAAAGTTTCCATCAGTTAATAGGAAAATTTTAATTTTTTGCATCAATTGATGGAAATTTTAATTAAACATCAAAATTAAATTAGAAAACTTTCAATATTTAAATGTGAAGAAATCTATTAAAAATAATTTAATGAGTTGGCATCAATTAAGAAAAAATATTCATAATTCACTATTCTTATCATAAAGTAGTACTTAGATGGATGACCTCTCGAGAAGTCTTTTTCTCTGTACCCAATGTCTTGGACTTTAGAGACCATAAGTTTCAATCCTGAAAGTATTTTGAAACAAAATAAGAGTTTTTTCCTATATATTTCGACCTCATGAATGGAATGATAAAGTCAAATCTTGCCCATAAAGCTCTGAAAATTAGGTTTTACTCCCTACCAAACATGTTACCTCAAGATCCATGGAGGATCAATTTTACCATAACTTGGATATACAATGTTCATTTTTAATATATGGATAATTATTTCTAATAATTTTAAATTTTTTGAACTTAGTGATGAGGTCAAATTCATCATTTAGATACCCAATAATTATATGATGCCTTAAACCATGCATTAAGAAGTCATAACTTAGAATGACTAACCACGCCTAATAATTTATTTATTGAGATTAATGTATCTAAATTCTTGAGCCATATTTGGTCTTATAATTATATACTTATTCTATATAGATATTTAATCTTATATTACTAACCCCTACTATGTCATTAGTTATATTTCCAGAGTATAGGTAATATAGCTACTTGTTACCAACCCAAAATTAGTTCGAGAATCAGGTGGTAAACCAAAATGATCATGAAGAATCATAATCTTGTTCCAAAAATATGTATGATGCTCATGAAGAATCATAATCTTGTTCCAAAAATATGTATGATGCTCATGAAGAAAAATAATGTAGGAGAGAATCCAGGAATAAGAATGAAAGTTTCAACATACAATGTACTTGCAAGATCCCTAACTAATGAGAAACAACATCCATTGTGTCCACCATGGATCTTGGACTAGCATGTGTATTAATACCATGCATCTTAATAGAGTTACAAGATTTGTATGTTGACATCTTATTGCTACAAAAATATTTTTCATGGGAATTTTGTTAAGAATACAAACTCAATTTGAAAAAGTGAGGATATCAAGGTGTTTACAAGTAAGAAGGTTCTTATGAAAGTTCTTTTTTGAGTCATATAAATTAGCCTATTGTAAGAATTAGAACATGGATGGTTGCATAATCTTTTATAAAGAAGCCAACTTTGAATTAGTTCAAAGGTCTAAATGAAAATTAGAAGATATGATATTTGAAATTCTAGAACTTTAAATCATGAGGAAGAAACAATAGTCAAGGTTATTGAGAAATTGCATAGCCTTAACATTGATATTTAAAATCTAATCATCAGAAAGACATGTATGTGGGGTTAACATAGATTTAATTATCAAATCAACATTTTTAGATGTTAGAATCTATCAAGTAACATACTTGATTAAACATATAGATAAATTTTTAAAGAATAAGTTATTCCTAACTCATACTAATATCAATCTAGTTTAGTTCATCTTCTATGGATACCTCAATGGAAAAGTTGGAAGCAATGTTTATCAATTCTTAAAATATGGATGTGTAAAAGAACTATTGAAAATTGAACCTAATTGAAATAAGGTGTTTCCATCAACATCTAATTCAATTAGATAGAATATATTCTACCTACTTTGAATCTTCAATTGATAAGTCAATCCTTGGAATTCAAGAATAGATAATGTTGATGAACATAATTCATTAATAACTATAGTTTACCAATTATGGTAATATAACTAATGAAGATGTATCAACAAAATTTTTCATTAAGATCCTAAAGGACATCTAGTATGATGCCCAATTCTTCTAAGTTATGAAGCTATTAGAGTTAATTTATAAATAAGAAATTAATAGATAAGATCAAGTCCTATCATATCGAAAATGATCCCTTATGCACAATATAACTACTTTCATTAATAGCCAAGGTTGATCAAGATCAAGGAGTATATTACCTTACATTTATTTATGACCTACATAACTTTTTTATTATTTAATTTATATTGTAACTAGATAAGTAAAATATCTAAAATAATGCAAGTTAGAAATATGGATTTTTCCTACCTTCACATGGGTAACCAAATATGTGTTCTAGTTTTCATGAGCCTAGTTAGAACTAGTGATTGATGGTTGGGGGACCTTTAATTCACCTCTTGTTATTATCTTAGATAATGAGATAAGCATTGATAAAATAATATTTATTTCCCATATAATTTTTTCACTTGTATTTTATTTGTAGTATAGAAAAGATGACATTAGGATATTCAAATTTAATTCAAAAGGAGAAATCAATATTTTGGATCATTAGTTCATTGAAGGAAATACTTGAGCTATAGAAAGATCATGAACATGAACTTGTTCAAGGATGAAAAAAACCTAATGGGGTAGATTTTCATATTGCTAATCCTAAATGGTGATGCTCCATAATGAATAAGATGTCTCTTCATAACAAGTTTTGTAATTTATTCTAACAAGACCTTTGAAGATTTTACCTACGATAATATATCCAAACATTGGAGTTCATATCAGCATGGAGTTGTAAAGCTAGAAAAGGTGAGTAATAGGTGTTGGATAAAGTAGGATAGAAAAAGGATTGGCATCCTTTCTAGGAAATTATAGGACTAATCATGATGGTGGAGCCAGATAGCCTCTAAGGGATAGCTATTGATCGTGGTCCTACCAATTTTGAACCAAAAGAATATATCATGCAAATCATAGTGTGATCCAATTGTAAGCTTTAAGGATGATGTTAAGTGGATTACCAAAAACACTCATGTATATCATTGCATTCAACAAATAAAAAAGATATAATAATACATAAGAGATAGATAGAAATCCATGTTTCCATGATGTGAGGTTGAGAAAATATTTATAATTTTATGTTTTATGCATTTTTATGGATTTAATTTTTATGAGAAACAAGCAAAAAATAGTAAACACACATGTGTTGCAATTCCACTTAGGGATAGGGATACTGCTCATGTTGTAATCCCTCAAGAAATAGATGCAACATGACATATACACATGCACAAACGAAGTGCAATAAAATGGCTCGTAATCATAACCTTGATGGTCCAGCACCATGTCATATATTTGTGATGTCCTTGGGTAAATTTGAATCATCCCAACTTATGAAAAAAAACAAATAAATATTTTTTATGATTTTAATATTTTATAATATTTTTGGTATTTTAATGTTAAAGGAATCAATGATGACAAACTAAGGAGAATCATAAGCTATATTTATTATAATGGATACCACATGAATAAAATGGTTCTAGGTTACATAAGAAAGGTAGTAATCTGATAGATTTTAGCTACATTTATAAAAGTGATGACTTAAAACACACAAAATAACGAAGGAATCACTTACCCAAGGAAAGAAGATTTGTTTACACAAAATTGGATGTCAAAATAACAAAATGAAATGCTTGGAACTCAGTTTTTTTATATGTAGATTATCTCAAGTATTTATAGTTTTCAAAACACAAAAATAGTGGTTCTCTAGCATCCATGCATTAACAAAGATCAGTCAGCATACCCAAGATAATCTAGAACATATCCAAAGTGACTGAAGATGTAAAGAATCCAAAGTATGACATTAAGGAGGATTTGCCAGCATTCCGACACTAAAAAAGAATGTGAACTAATGTAGGGAAGCTAATGCATTCATACCATCATACTTTATTCTCATTTTGATAGATGAAATATGGGAGGTCTAGGAACAAATCAGAAAATTTTGTGGATCTTTCAAATGAAATTGGAAACTTTCTAAGAATCTTAAAACATGCTCCAAATCTATGAGTAAAAATAGGAAGGCAAGGATGCATATCTAGAAGATAGAAGCCTCAACCAGGCATGTGAAAATCATAAATACAAGGTGCATGAGACACATCTTAATGAATTACAAAATGTCATTGGATGGCTTATCATACCCTCATAACTAAGTATATCTAATGTCATAGCTTTAAAGCTCAACACAAGACTAAAACAAGACATAATACATTATCAATTTAGAGAATAAAATGAACAAAGGATAGACCATGACTATCATATAATGAAGTACAAACTACCTCATCAAGAAGTGCTAGGAGGTGATGGCTAATAGAAGAATCCCCTTGATGTGCATACATGATAGGAAAGGAAGCTAAAATAGCTAGGTGTAGACATGTGAAATCTCTATAGTTGTGTCTGAAGACCCATTACCCTTGATTGAAATTATCTATTTTTCTTATGCATCAATCCTTGCTCTTGTAGGAGCACTTTTTACCATCCCTCAGTATTATACTAAAACTACTCATGACTCCTCTTAGCCTACAAGATCTCACACTAGGCTACATCTAGTTTGATCATTGTTTGATGGAGTTTCTCTTATAGCTTTATGCATGATTAACTTACAAAAGTTTTGACCACATAGAGGTACCTCCTTTATTTTGCATACATGTAATGACTTGAAAATCTGGTGCTGAAAAAACAAAAAATCCTAGTGTATAATAGTTTAATCCTAGATCCACAAGCCTTAGAAAAGGATTCAGAGTATCTCAAAAGGTCTTGCCAATTACTTGAGAACTTAGAAGCTTGTTACCATAATGAAATTATGATGAAAATAAGTGAGAAAATGCATAAATAACAAAGCCTACACTAAAATAGAGTTGTAGAAAATAATGAGCAAATGAACCAAAACACTATAAATGATTTTTTTAAGGTTGTGTAAATAGAAGGTTCAAAGAGTACAAAAATGGGAATTGCAATTGTTCTACAACTCCTTGAAAATAGTAATGCAAATCTATCTCATGGATGGGTAGTGTGTGTTTTTTAGTCTACTCAGATGTGCCTAGTTCATTAATGTTGCAACAAGATCTATTTCAATGCTCCAACAATCTACTCTTAAATATGGATCTAGACTCTCAAATCTTCATCTTTGTCAAAAGTCTCAAGTTGAAAAGAGTTTCCAAAATATAAAAGTCCTAAAAATGGTTCAACCTCTAGCTTAAATAGATTGTTCATGTGCTAATTCTTTGATAACTTAATTCTAGCAAATCTTAACAAACTTTTATAACAATTTGGAAGCTTTTGCTAGCCAAATTCTACAACATATGGTCTACAAAATGTTTTAACATTTCGAGGATGAAATACCAATTTATTTGATATTTTCACCACCTTAAAACTATAGCATATGAACCACCAACATATGAAGCTTTTCTTGACAAATTTGATGGTACATTTATGCTATTTTCATTGTCCAAACTCTAATGTATATACTACCAATGATTTTTGGCTTTTTTCTACTAATTTTGGCAATGTATTTGACCTTCCATATGTTTGCTTAAGTGAAATTTATGACTTGTGGGTTGTAAACTTCATTTTATACATAATAAGACATAATAGATTATCTAAAAATTTGTAAGAATAAGGTCATAGGTAGGAGTTTTGATGAGAAAATAGGAAATTATTTCTACCTTTAAAGTACCATCAAATTACAATGCAAATTCTTGGCTATTAGGGTCTTTATGCATAATATAAATTTTCTTTGTGCTATTTCATTAGCTCCTATTTTTTGTAATTTGGAGGATTAACCCAAGAGACATTAAAAAAAATGCAAAATATTGTTGCAAGTTCATCATCAATGCTCACTCTCCACACTCAATTCTATAGTTTTCAAGCCATGTCAAGGAGCACTCATGATCATCAAATATGATCATGATGGAATCTTATGAGTTTGAGATGAGATAAAGGCTATAATGGTTTATTAGGAATGGGAACATGAGTTATTTGAATGGTCACATGGGTTAACAAGGAATTCCAAATTTCAACATCATAGTTATCATATGACAACAACATTCCTGTTGAATAAGGGGGTCTTCATGCTTCATGCTTGAAGTACTGGTTACTTGATGATGTGTTAGAAAAACTAGCATTTCAATCTTGGGCTTCTTTGGCCACTAGGCTTTTCCCTTTGTTTTTCCAAATTCATTGATTTGACTTTAGGCTTCATTGGCCTCTTATATTTCTTAGAAATTTTATTTTCCATTTTTTAAGGGGTGAGACCTTCATTGGGTTTCATTGCCAAGGCCAAATTTTGTTTTGTTTTCTCATTGAATGAAATGTGTTGCATCCAATGAACTTGATGGTATAGCATGTCAAAGGAGATGTCACAAGGCCATGGTGCATGAATGTCAAATATAGGTTTTCATTATTATTAGGGTAAGGAAAGTTGTCATTTGGCTATGTGATTATGGATCAAGATGAATAATGAAAGTGATGTGAGGTAATCACTTTTGATACAATTGGGCAAGCTAACCAAATCCCATGTATTGAGATCATGTGGTAACTCACTAATATGATGAGTGACATCTCTATAATTACTTTGGGCTCATCCTACAAGTAAAACTCCAATAGGACAAGAAAACAAATAAAATAATGCATGTGATGATAAGAGATTGCATAAGGCCACATGAGATAACACGAAGAATATAAGCCACTATTGATTACAATTGGTATTAAATGAGAAATCTATACTCTATTTCATAGATTTCATACAAATTTTTTAGTGCTTTGAGATTTCAAAAAGATATAATAGGTCACACATGCTCACTTTTTGTAAGCTACAAAGGTCCCCCAACATCACATTCCCATTCAAACTTGTATACAAAAGGTCAACAATATTAAAAGAAAATATGTCAATGTTAGATGTAATCAAGGTCATGTGAACATTTTCATGTTACCATGCAAGGGTTGGTTGACATTTCAAGAAAGCTAAGGTTCTAGGAAGAAACTTGATTTTAAGGTTTTCTCCTTACTATTATGGTTTGAAATGGGAAATTCAACCAAAGAACTCTTTGTGATGTCTTTTCTTTCAAGGTTATGAGTAGTTAGGCCATTTCATGACATTAAGGCTATATGGTTAAAGGTTTACAGGCTCTTGGTTTAAGTGTTCAAGGCCATTTGATCAAACAATGTTACCAGTAGGGTCTCTTTAAGCTCCAAGGAAAGTTAAATTGCTTCCTCGACCTTTTATCTTTAATCCTACATGTCAACAAAAGCACATTAAGTGGCATCTACATGATAAAATTGTTCAAATAATGTTCAAATAATGCAAAATAGTTATAGTAACAGAGTGAAATAAGGTAAAGTAGGACCAAAATATGGTAAAACAATGCCAGAAAAGCTAAAAACAAGATCATAACAAGGTGAAGCAAGGTAATACTATGAAAAATAAGGTAAAACAAGGCTATAACAATGCAAACTATGGCTAAAAAAGGTTAAATCATGGTCAAAACAAGGTAAAAATAAAGCCAAATAAGGTAGGTTAAGGTGAAACATTGTAAAATAATGTTCAAACTAGTATTATTTAGTTTTTTAGTTATTCTTTTATTATTTTATGATTAAAATAAACAAAAATCTAATGAAAATAAGATATAAGTTACCAAACTAGATAAAAATCTTGTGCAAACTAGATGTAACTTGCTAAAATAAGTGAAAATGCCAAGAAATATTTTTAAAGTAATTAAAAATATCATAAAAATGGAAAGATCTTGTGAAAAAAGTTGTAAAATGCCAAAGTATTATTTTTTTTTATTATCAAAATAATTAGGAAACAGTTAAAATTTGCATTACCAACATGTGCACAATAAGTCCTCAATGTATAAGCTTATTCGGGTGGATTTTTAGTATTTAGAAACATTCCCATTTTTTCCCATACTTTGCTTTATATGTTGGAACAATGTATGAGTCAGTGTGGAATGGAAATTTTCCATTTCCATTTCTTGTACATTGGCCTATACATTGGCTAATGTACGGGACGTATATTATCAACCTCTAGTTAAATTTGGAATGGAAAATTTCTAATTCCATTCCTCCTATGTTGGCTTATAAATTGGCCAATGTATGTAGCTTAGATTATTAACGTATGATTAAATCTAAAATGAAAAATGTCTAATTCCATTCCTCCTACACTGGCTTATATATTAGCCAATGTATGTAGCTTAGTTTATCAATGTAGGTAGTCTTGTAGCATCTTTTCTACTTGTAGTAGTGAAAATATTTCTCATACACATGATAAGGGAACCAATGTTATGCGTAGCAAGTGAGTGTTTTGGCAATAGAAAAAGGTGCTGGAGATGAGGATGATAAGGATTCTAGGGTAGTGAGGGTTTCTATGATGCCAACGTATAACACAACATAGGTGTAGGTAGATAGAGTAGCATGAGGATAGTGCAATGATAGGATAGTACATCAAATGGTAAGGAAATGACACAATGGTAAAGGTTGGTGGAGAGCAGCAAGGTATCATGATGTGATAGAGATCACAATGGAGGACATAGGGATCCATGAGGGCATGTGAGTTGCTTCTTGTGTAATGGCATGATGGCCATGTTGTGGTAGAACTAGCTAAATGTTGTTGTAGGCCATAACAAGGATTTATTGTAGTGCCACATGTTGTGACATAGCGCGAAGCTTCCCTCACTGTTGGACTATGTAGCCTTAGTCTAGCCTATAAGACCTATAGGCCTGGACCTATATGCCACCTAATAGACTTATGTGGCCTACTATAGGACTTGCATAGCCTAGGTGGGACTAGGCAGTCCAAGTAGGGCTAGGAAACTTACAAATTTTAATATTTTAATAATAATAATTTTTTTAATTAAATTTTTTTATAATTATATATATAAGTAAAACTGTTGATGAGAAAAAGTTAAATCAATTAAAGCATGTACATGATGCAAGTCATATGTTGGATCTCAAAAATAGATGAAATAAGCATGAGTTAATCCATATTAGATGATTAAAAATATATGCTATCCACTGTAACCCAATGTTACTTATTCCAATTAGAAATAGAAACTCATGATCCTACTTCTTTCTCTACATTTTTAAGTTCTTTAATTAGCTTTAGTTCATTAATGTAGCATTCTTTAATGAACTTCAAAATTTAATATTTATTTAGTTTTTGATTCAGTTTCACTATAATGATGTGGCATTTATACTCTATTTTCATATCTATGAGACAATTTCAATGCTAAATAAAAATGGTCTTGATCTTTCAAGAAGAATTTGAAGATTACATTAAGAAGGCCAAGCAATTACCAACAACCACTACTAACTAGGACAACTTTATCCTCTATGGTCTTTATAACCATACCACTATTGACAATGTCAACACTAGTAAATTTCAATCTAATCATTGATTATTCTTATTATTATTTTGGATTTTGGATTATTATTGCTAGTATCTTTTAGCAGTTATGATGTGATGAACGTATGTTTCTTTATAGAACTCTAAGTATTCTAGTTAATATTTATTAGGTTTTCCTAGCATGTTTAACCTTAGGGAGACTAAAATGGAATGTATAAAAGGTATTTGAAGATTGGAACTTTTTCTCATTTTCATTGTTTATTTTTTCACTTGTTTTTACCTGTTAATAAATTTTTTTTGTGTTTTACTTTCATTTCATGGTCAATTCATGCTCTAATTGTTACATGTATTTATTATTCATAGGCCTTGGGTGATGATGGTGATGGCTTTAGCAATGATGTTAATAATTATGAAACACCACCAAATTTGCATGTTGAAACCTTTGTAATTCCATCCCATGAAGCCCAAGATAATGCTTTATTCTAAATGTGAAGGATGTAACCCATAAAGGGAAAATCTCACATATTTCATGCTTTTGGGGCTAAAAAATGCTTGATAATGACCAAAGGCTCATTTACCAATTGAACAAATTCACCTACTATCTATATTTGGCTTGGGAGAATCAAAAATGCCTTTTGGAATGCCAAAAATGGCAATTTGATGGGTTTTACGAAGGGTATACTTTTCTCTACATTGACACACCCCCTACAGGAATGTAAGCTATCTAGGAAGCTTCAAAGCGAGCATGGAGGAGTGTAAGGGAGGGGGGGGGGGGG